>JAUIMM010000005.1:29205000-29762423 GCA_031769625.1 Taudactylus pleione | reverse complement strand
CAATGAATATGGAACAGGAGTCTCAAAGCTTTGTGCACTCACTGGGACTTATGAACCACACTTTGTTTTTTTTTTTCTTTTTTCTTTGTTTTCTTTTTTTAAAGAAATATTTATTTAATTTCACATCTGATTGTGCTGAAAATATATATATGTATAAGTTATCACCAGTGTCTAGTGGCAGACGTACTGCACATTAGGACGGCTATCACCTCCTGGGAGTTATTTTTAAGAGTGTTTTCTCCTATATTTGTTTTTTAAGATATCAGCTGTAAATGAAAAGAAAGATGTGGCAAGGGACAGTATTCATGCTTAGGGAAAGGACTGATCTTCCTCGTGCAATAATGGCACAACTGACACAGGATAAGTCTGTATCCGTAACTAGTCATTTTAAGCTCCTCTTATCACAATAAGCACCCAATGGTTTCTCACATACATATTAAGCCTTTCTTACTCTCTCAGCAGTCCCAGTAAGAGAATCCAGTGAATGGGCGTAATGTTCTGTGATACTCTGTGTATCCTCACCCTATTGTCAAGGACTGGACATTTTATATACTTGCATATCAAACTACTGTTCTTGACATTACTGGAAGAAGGGATCTGACTTTGCATGTTTGTCCTACCCGTCAAGGACATTAACCCCAGTAGGATAGGAGAGTAACACACTAGAACAGTCATTGTTTCTCTCATAGGGACAAACAAAACATTCTATGCAATAGATTGTGTGTCTTAACAACAGGGTAATGCGTAATAGTAGGACGTTGGGTCTTTGTGTCAAACGAGTGATGTAGCTGTATTGCTGAATGTTCGGTCTGGATGAAAGCAAAGAGCAAGAAGATACAGGGATGGAAAGTGCCGCAACTCAATGTTATACATGGTGCCTGGCATTAAAACACAATATGAATGAGGGCCTTCAAACTCTGCTGCAATGTAATGACACCATTAGGATGTGGTTTATATATAATCTACATTGATAAAGTTCAAGAACAAACCAACCGGCAGACAAAACACTTGGGTGCCAAAAGCACAAAGAGCTGGAAGGCTACTTGCGAGTGATATTGGTAAAAAGAAGTTTACAGACCAGTGCAATACTGCCCAGCCACCATATTGCTGCTGTATGAGCCAAGAGCTCACCTTATTGAGAAACATTCTAGATTCAATGTTTTGGGTTTCAGTGCTTTTTGGTTATAAGAAACCTGTATAACTTTGCTGTAGTTTTAACTCATATAATCAACAATGTGGAGAACTCGCATTAGAATTAATTCGTACTGTTGGGTGACCCGTTGTTGCATTTTCTTAGGTTTAAGGGGAGACAGGGACCACTTGTCTTTGTTTATTAAGCCTTAAACCTCTCCATGTAAAATAGGTGTTGTCTACATTTAATGCGACTTGAAGAAAAGAATACAGACACACCAATCTTCTTGTGAATTGTGTTATGTCTTTACCTCCTGCCTTTGTGTCAATGTAGTTATCTGCTTGGTCAATGCAACATTTGCTTACTGGTAATATTGAGCTGTACAAACAAACCAACAAAAACAGGGACAAGCATAAATAAAAACTGTTTATAAAAGTACACCCATGCTGGTGTGATATTGTATTCATGTGTTACTAAAGCAAAGCCAACAAACTTCAGTCCACTGTTGTCATACTGCTCATCTCCACTTCACACCCTTAGAAACCAGCTATTCTTAGTATGTTGTTATTACTTGTCATTTGGCACACTAAATTTAGGTGTGCCCGTACACCAAACTCATGGCCGTGCCAATAATAGGGATTAAGATCAGAGACTACACAGAAATGTGTTGCAAATGCACCGTCAAAAGTGTTTAATCAGCAGGGCCTGGAGACGCTACAGTTTTGCGAGTCTTAAGGCCCCCATACACTGCATGATATACGTGCCGATACATTGATATAGGTACTATATCGTGCCGTGTATGGGCACGATATCTTACCTGATATTGTGCTGCGCGCTCCCGCGGGGTCGTACATCGCATCCCCAGGTCTTCCTGCAAAACCATCTGATCTGGGATGCGATGTACGATCCCATTCAGATGAAGGAGGGGGAAGCCGGCATATTGTACAGTCTGCAGGGACCGCACGATTGCTGGCGGTGACAGCACGATCCGTCTGCCGACGGATCGGCAGTCGCCCTACACGGTGCATCGCACCATGTATGGACACCATTAGGCTGCGTACACACCTATAGTTAAATCAGTCTGGTAGGAAGGAAAATCTGGTAATGTATAGGAGCAAATAACAATAGAAATATGCTCCCCAAACACTGAAAAACAGACCAGATTTTCCATCCCACCAGACTGATTGGGCAGATATATCTATAGTGTGTACGCAGCCTTAAGCTGGCCACACACTAGACCAACTTACATCCAACCAGCCAACTTGTTGATTGGTTGGAATGAAAATCTGGTAACGTATGGGAGTAACTGATGATCAGCAATTTGCTCCTAAATGTCAGAAAACAGATGAAAATGGTCGTTCAGACAAGTTTGTTAAATGTTTGATCTAAATTATTTGTTCAAACAACAGTTTTGGTCCATTTTCCAGCGTTTGGGAGCAAATTGCTGATTGTATTCCTTACCAGATTTTCATTCCAACCAATCAACTAGTTGGCTGGTTGGACAGAATCTTTTAGATGTGTGGCCAGCTTAACCTTGACACTCCAGCTGTTGTGGAACTATATATCCCAGCATGCCCTGCCACAGTTTTAGCATGCCCTAATAGCAAAACTGTAGCAGGTCATGCTGGGTTATGTAGTTCCATAACAGCTGGAGTGTCAAGGTTAGCCAACACTGGTCTAGTGTGTGGCCAGCTTAACTCCTTAAGTTGGCTATACACCAGATTTACTTTCCCCAAACTAACCAACCGTCCAACTAAAATGCTACCCCACACCCATAACCAACTTTTTCGTCAGACCAGCCAACTTCTCTTCAACTTGTGATGTCACAGAAATAGATGGACAGTGTCTGCCTACTTCTGCATGTTTTCATTAAATATCTCTATCTCTGCATCCCAGTTGCCAATCCTCTCCTGTACACGGCCAGAAGAATTCTCATCTAACAAAATTACACAATGGAGCAGATGGGGAGCTATCTACCATATACTTCTTGCAGTGTGCAGCATTGACCAATAGTTTTAAAACTGCAATAGTTTCTCCTTCATCCACTAGGGGACACAATGGGGTATAGATGGGTGATGAGTGGAACCTGGAACTTTAAATTTCTTCAGATTTGTAGCTGGCTTCTCCCCCTCTATACCCCACCCAAACTCAGTTTAAGTGTAGAGGGAACCAGATGTGTTTCCAGGGCTGTTCTCAGCCATGTGTTTTTTTATTTTTCATTTATTCTTACTACTTTTATTTCCTTTCAACAGGTAGACTGCTGGCTGCGCCAGTCTGCTTGCAATGTGGGACCCGCCACAGCTGCCTGCGGCTCGTGTCTTGGGGCCACAGGGACATCAGGCTCTGGGTAGACCCGCCACAGCTGCCTGCGGCTTGTGTCTGGGTCCCCACTTGCCCACCGGCCGGCTATGCAGTGGTGAGTATTCAAAATCCCCCTTGAGTAGCAAGTGGGGGTGGGTACTATAAATCGCGGATCCCAGAAAAGGGGAACCTTAAGTTATGCTCCCCGTACAAGCAGCGCTGCTGAATGGCTGCATAGGGTCTCCTGGTTACTGAACCATGTGGAAGCAGGCTTGGCTCTCTGATTCCTGCCGAAAAACACTCTGCAGAGTCCACTGAGGCACGCTCTGCTGCTCTCCTGCCCGGACTCCGCTCCTAATGCATGCAGCTGACTGTCAGTCTATACTGTATACTGTCTGCCATAATGGAGGTCTGCTCCAGAGGCAGAAGATGGCAAGACCAGCTCCCTCCAGACACTGGACATTAGCCTATGGCGTCCGTTAAGCGGTTACTCATTTTCCCGCCCTAGCTCTCTGTCACTATACATGACCTCGCCGCCCTCTGCCCTTCCCTGCCATAACGGAACTCTGCCCAAAGGCAGAAGTTAGCGTCAGGCATTGACATGTATTAGGAGACGGGCTGGATAACGTACTAATGCCGGGCTCTCCTCTCTCCCGCTGCTGGGAGAGCAGCGGTCACCACACAGCACATTTTCTGAAGTGCCAGGGTCCATGCTGAAGCTGCATTAGAGCACTGATAGTGTTAATTGATATATGCTTCCACGCAGTTCTGTGAATACTAGGAGATGGGGCTTAGCTGGGGCTCCTTCAGCTGGGTTACCCTTGCTCAGGATCTGTGCTGGGAGCTGTCCTTTTACACAGGGGGCTCCTTATACATTATTAACCCCTTATTATCTGCGGCTATTCATATAGTGGCAGGAATGCTGAATAGCGGGGCTTAGTGGCGGCTCCCTACACTGGGTTGCCTCGCTCTGAGCTGCGCTGGGAGCCTTCATTACTTTTCAGGTGGGTTCCTTATGTAAAACAAATTTTAAAAAAATCCTACATGCCTGTGCTGCAGACAAGAAGCAGAGAGATGCCAGCATAGTGTAATATTCTCTGCAGTACAACTGTCACTGACTAACTGTGCAGCCTAATTGCCTGTAGCAGTTAGCACACATCTAGTTGGAGGAGGTGGGGGGACTGTTTTCGCACTTTCCCCTGAACAATATGGAAGACAGATCTGGCACATAGATGACAGTAGCCCTAAGTATGCATCTACAGCAGCGACAGACATTTCCTACAGTATATGGGTCTTCACTTCAGTCCCTGTCCTGTTATGGAGGAGGAGGGGTTCTTGCAGTAGGTTTGTTAGCTATAAGACTTAAATCAGTGTAGGGTGATTTATGCTGTATTACTGTGTTTCACGACCTCTGATCTAGGAAATTAAAGAATACTGATGGGCTTATAATACGCAAGCTACTGTGTTTGTTAGTTCTAACTACCATAATTACAGCCTAGGGCCAGGTTCAAGGAAGAATTGGTGCAGGTGATAGCTAGCGATATCCCAGCACCGTATATATATATATATATATATATATATATATATATATATATATATATATATATATATAATTTATTTAATGTGTGTGTGTGTGTATGTATGTATAGGCATATATGTGTGCTCCAGGGGCACACTCAATATTCAGTAGGGCAGGACAGAACGGTGTAATGGTTAGCATTACTGCCTCACAGCATTATGGTCGCTGGTTCTTCCCACTTTGGCCCTAACTGTATGGAGTTTACAGATTCTCCCTGTGCTTCAGTGGGCTTCCTCCAGGTCCCCCGGCTTCCTCCCACAAAAACAATAGATTGTAATGGTAGAAAATTACGAATTATAACTTACCGATAATTCTATTTCTTCGAAGGATCCATGGCAGCCATAACAGTGGGTTAGTCCTCCAGCTCCCTATTGACAGACAGGAAGTTTTTTCTACAGGGACCTCCCACTTGGTGTATATAAGCTAGCTCCTCCTGTTCCCCTGTGTCTTTTGAGTCTCTTCATCTACTCTGTAGAAACAAAAAACAATCACTGGAGGGCAATCTAAAGGCTGCCGCGGATCCTTTGAAGAAACAGAATTATCGTATTCGTAATTTCTACTTCAGGGTCCAAAGAAGGTCCACAGGAAACCTTGGTGTATAGGTGATGACGAAGATATCCGGGCACCATGCAGTTACATTTTTTGTCCCAGGATGCAACAGGGCCTCCCTCTATATCCCACCCCCGGGCCGGAGGCTCCTCAGTTTCGTTTGGTGCCCGGCCGGAGTCGGGTCACTGTAAGCAGTGGAGCTGTTACTAACAGCCCTGAAAACTTCAAGTTTTTTCTAAGTTCTGTCAGCGTGAACAGTTCAGTGGAAGTTTGCACGGCATCATCGCCTCGCTGGTGCTGAGACGCCGGTACTAATCCGTGCCTCTCGGCGGGCCTCTGGGGTCTTGGCTAGCAGGGACCCCAGAGGGTTCCTAGACTGCAGTTGGATGGTGCGGGTAAGCGACACACACTGAGGTGGTACGTGCCGAGATGCAGTATTTTTCCTCCAGGGTTGGGGGATACCCTGGGGATGACAGCAAGTGTGGCCAGGCACTGAGTCCTGCATCCACATTAAGCCACTTGGAACTGGAGTTCTGTGGAACACTCCAGCGTCCCAGGGGTTAAACACTGGCCAGGGGAGGCAGCCTTCCTTGTCTTACAGCCGGCTCCTCTCCACTGCTGAACACGCCTTTTCTTTGTGGTCTGGCTTGATCGGTGACAGCTTCCTGTTTCTGTCTCCGCCTCCCCATGAGTTCTTCAGTCATTCTCCTGGCCGTGTGTTGCTGATCTCCACAGGCAGTGCGGAGTACGGGTCCCCCTACATAGCTCTGCTCTGGTTGGTGGTCAGTGTATGTAGCACTTTTGTACTACTAGATGCTAAGTCTCTGTATCCTACTAAGTCTCTGTAGTTGACTTAAGGAAGTGCCATTACGTGCAGGTATTATTGTTCTCTGCATTTGTTTTCAACTGTATGCTAGCACTGTTTTCTTTGCTAAAAACTATCATTCTTTTGTTGCTATCCCTGTACCTATTCTGCTAATCTGGGCCATAAGCACGGTTGTGGCACAAGTCGCAGCTGAAACTCAGTCTCTGTTAAGTGATCCTCTTTACTATGTCTGGCAGTGAGAGTGATATGACTAAATTAACCCCTATTAAACTGCTCTGTAAAAAATGTACAGCGGTGTTAGGGGCAGGGGACATAGCCTCTGAGGAGTTATGTTTCTGGTGTTACACTGCCCCGGGTCCTTCTGAGACTTCTGCCATTCAGCTGGAGCCGCCATGGGAGTGCTTTGCAAAGCACTAACAACCATTGCAGGGTGTTTAGCAGGCCCTCCTATGTGTCCACAGTTCAGTTTTCAACAACGGCACCTTTTGCCAGCACAAACCTGCTGCAACCTCCTACACCTTCACAGGTGTTGCCCCCTCAGTGGGTTAATACAGTTCCTGCTATATTGCAGGATGCGACTGAGATAGGTACGTCAGCAGGACGTACCTATCAGCAGACCAGCTAAAAGGGTCTTGCTATGGTCACAATCTACTATATGGGATGATGATGTGCCATCTGTTGATGGACTGCTTCTGGATGAGTCTGACTCTGAGCTACTTCCTCTGGAGGCGGGGGTCAAGTCTAATATATATATTCCAGGGCTAATTCAAGCAGCCCTGATCATTGAGGAGGATGAGCCTCCTGCACCTAAATCTAGGCATGCATATTTCATGGAAGAAAAGGTGACTGAGGCTACATTCCCATTGTCTGACCAATTGGTGAATCACTTGGAGGTAGCTTGGAAAACGCCTGGAAAGCGGTATCAACTGCAGAAGCGTCTAGTCTCTGCTTACCCTTTTGCTGAGAATTATTTTTCCAAATGGGAGACTCCCATCAGTGGTGGTTTCCCATGTCACGCGCTTGGTAAGAAGCGCAACACTTCCCATGCCTTCCATGTCGTCCCTGAAGGATATTACAGATAGAAAGGTAGAGCTATGCCTTAAATCTGTTTATTCCCTTTCGTGGGCTGTGTGCAGACCAGCTATGGCCATTTGCATGGTGGCTTGGGCCATGGAAAGTTGGGCTAATAGCCTTGAAACATCCTTAGCCTCTAATGCTACCAGGGAACAGCTGAATCTGGTGGGAAATCTCCAAGATTCGGCTACCTACAGTATATAAATGAGGCAGCTTCGGATATTGGCCTACTAAATGCCAGGGTTTCTTCGGCGGCCATTGCGGCTCGCCGCTCTCTTTGGCTCTGTTCTTGGAGAGCTGATGCGGAATCCAAGAAGGGGTTGGAATGTTTGCCTTATGACGGTAAAGTCTTGTTTGGCCCTGATTTGGATAAGATTGTGAATACCTTGGCAGCAGCTAAGTCGTCTTGTCTGCCTTCTGCTCCAGCTTTTTTGGGGGCTCGGCCTCTGTCCTCTCTGACCTATCGGACCCCAGGTAAGGCTGGAACTCAGTCCTTTCCCAGGCCATCAACCACCAAAATCTGCCAAGTCTAAGAAGCAGCCCTAGAGTACCAGATGTCCGGCTGCCAAGCCTGATGAGAAGCCCTCCGCTTGACGCGGCGGGCCTAAGGTGGGAGGCCGACTTCTTCAGTTCGCCCAGTACTGGTGTCAAACTACTACGGATTCCTGGGTGAAGGAAGTGGTCTCTCTGGGGTACATCCTCTCCTTCCGCAGACGGCCTCCCCATCAATTCTTTTGCACAGGGCTTCTGAAAAAAGCGGACAAGGCTTTGACTATTCAACAGGTGGTACAATCCATGCTACAGGCAGGAGTCATTGTACCGGTCCCGATGTCCCAAAGAGGAACAGGGTATTATTCCAGCCTTTTTCTAGTCCAGAATCCAAACAGTACTTACCGTCCTGTTCTCAATCTCAGGTCCCTGAACAAATTCCTCAGGTTGCTCAGGTTCAGAATGGAGACCCTACACTCAGTTATACTGTATATGGAACCTGGGGATTTTATGGTATCCCTGGATATTCAGGATGCATACCTGCATGTTCCGATTGTTTCAGCTCACCAATGTTTTCTCAGGTTCAATATGTCACAACAACATTTCCAGTTTCAGGCTCTGCTGTTTGGCCTTGCAACTGCACCTCGGCTGTTTACAAAGGTCATTGCGGTAATGGAAGCCCATCTGCGGCTGTAGGGGATCCGCCTGTTACCATACCTGGATGACCTCTTGCTACTAGCAGGGTCCTCAGAGGTACTTCACCACCACCTGCAGCTAACGATATTTGTGCTCCAGGTACACGGGTGGTTGATAAATTGGAAAAAGTCCTCACTGATTCCGTCTCAAAGGATGCTCCATCTGGGAGCCCTGTTGGATTCACAACAGCAAATGATTTTTCTGACAGCAGAAAAGATCTTCACTTTGCAGATGCATGTACGCAGATGCCTTCACAATCGCAGAGTGTCAGTCCACTCAGCAATGCAGTTACTGGGATCCATGGTGTCAACATTCGACATGGTGGAGTATGCCCAGTTTCATTTCCGGCCTCTGCAGCTATTGATCCTCTCCAAGTGGGACGGATTTCCCCATCATATACGGACTGAAATGATGGTGCTCTCTCCGGAAGTACGCCTGTCGCTAACCTGGTGGCTACAGACGGTGTACCTCACCAAGGGGCGTCCCTTTTGAATCTCGGACTGGGTCCTTCTGATGGCGGATGCCAGTCTTCGGGGCTGGGGCGCAGTGATGGGTCCACACTCCTTTCAGGGAAGGTGGATCGCAGAGGCATCTGCGCTTCCAATCAATATATTGGAACTGCGGGCAGTCTTCAGGGCTATGTTGCTTCATGGAAAACCAGTGCAAGTACAGTCAGACAATGCCACGATAGTGGCTTATCTAAACTGTCAAGGAGGAACTCGAAGTCAGGTGGCCATGACATAGGTGTCACGCATTCTAACATGGGCGGAAGGCCATCTACCAGCCATATCTGCGGTGTTCATTCCAGGAGTGCTGAATTAGGAAGCGGACTTCCTCAGCCGTCACCACATGCATCCAGGGGAATGGTCTCTTCACCAAGAAGTGTTTCAACTCCTAGTGGACAGGTGGGGCCTTCCAGACATGGACCTCATGGCCTCTCGACTAAATCATAAGCTGCTTTAGTACGGGTCCAGGACCAGTGACGCCAGTGCTCTTTTGGTGGATGCTCTGTCAGTAAAGTGGACTGTCTCCTGTTTGTGTACCTGTTTCCTCCAATCTATCTCCTTACTCGAGTAATTTGGAAGTTCCAACAAGAGGGCGGCATAGTCCTGCTGGTGGCTACAGCGTGGGCCTGACGTCCATGGTACTCTGATCTTTGGAGTCTCTCCATCAACACTCCATGGCTGTTGCCTCAATGTCCGGACCTGTTGTCTCAGGGTTCTTGCCTCTACCCAGATCTGAGTCGTCTGTCTTTGACGGCGTGGCTCTTAAGACATCCCTCTTAAGGTCCAAGGGTTTTTCTGGCTCTGTGGTTAACACCATGCTCAGAGCACATAACCTGCTTCTGCTAGAATTTACCACCGGGTATGGCATACCTATTTTGAATGGTGCCATCCAAAAAGTTATGACCCCCTGGTGTTTAGGATACCCAGAGTGTTGGCTTTCCTGCAAGCGGGTTTAGACCTTGGTCTCCGCCTTGCTACACTGAAGGTCCATATCTCGGCCCTTTCAGTGTGGTTCCAGCGAAGGATTGCTCCTCTTTCTGACATCCGCACTTTTCTGCAGGGGGTCCTTCATATCCAGCCTCCCTTTGTCCCTCCTGTAGTGCCTTGGGATTTGGCTGTTGTCCTTAAGGCTCTCCATTTGAACCACTAGGCTCAGTGGATCTCAAATGGCTTACTGCCAAGACTGTTTTTTTCTTCTGGCCATTGCTTCCGCCAGAAGAGTTTCTGATTTAGGGGCTCTCTTGTCGTTCCCCATTTCTAGTTTTTAATAGGGACAGGGCAGTGCTTCGAACTCACCCTGGGTTCCTGCCTAAGGTGGTCTCTAGCTTCCACATTAATGAAGAAATGATTGTGCCGGCCTTTAATTCCTCAGACCTCTCGGCAGGGGAGGCCTCATTGGATGTGGTAAGTTCCCTCAGGATTTATGTGGATCGTACCAGTTTTCTTCGGAAATCGGACTCCTTGTTTGTTCTTTATGGTTTCCACAAGAGAGGATGGCCAGATAGTTTCGCATGACTATCTCTGAGGTTAACATTCATGAGGGCCTTCTAGTCCCACCCTCTGTTACTGCTCATTCTACTTGGTCTGTGGGCCCTTCGTGGGCAGCTAATTGTGGTGCCTCGGCTGTACAGCTTTGTAAGGCAGCCACGTGGTCTCTTTCTCCAGACCTTTTTGAGGTATTATGCCTTTGATACCTCTGCCACTCAGGATGCTTCCTTCGGGCGGCGGATTCTACTTTCTGCACAGGAGCGTCCCCGCCCTTGAGGGTACTGCTTTGGGATTCCCCAAGTTTTCCTGTGTGCCTTCTATGGACACTGAAGTAGAAAACTAGAGATATGGTAAGAAGTTACCCTTGTTATCTCTTTTTCTACGAGGTCCATAGGGTCCACAGTGTGCCCGCCCTGACAAACCTGTGCTTCAGATGGGCTTCGCTCTGGTCATTGGTTTTCTGTCTCCTTCGGTGTGAGAATGTGATTCTAGTGTGTTCCAGACTTTCTTCTCTCTCTTTTATCCTCCTCCGGCCTTTGGCTTGCTACATAACTGAGGAGCCTCCAGTCTGGGGGCAGGGTATAGAGGGAGGCCCCGTTGCATCCTGGGAGAAAAATTTAACTGCATGGTGCCCGGATGTCTTCGTCATCACCTATACCCCAATGTTTACTGTAGACCCTATGGACCTCATAGAAAAGGAGATAACAAGGGTAAGTTCTTACCATATCTTTACTTTTTCTTCAGTCTCCATGGCGGCCATAACAGTGGCATGTACCCAAGCTTATATATAGGGTGGGCCAGATAGATAGATCTATCCATCTATCTATCTATGTCAAAACTCCAATCTGATGCAACTCTATTTATTCAAGTCCCCTTGAAATACTTGACCTCCAAAGTGAGGGTCCACAATTTGTAAAGCATAATGTCTTGATAATGTATGTATAGAGGACCACTTTGCTGCCTTGCTGATGCCTGAGCCTTTCCTGCCCATGATGCTGACATCGCCCTAGTGCCTTTATGATTTCTGGAACTCTGCTTCCTTCCTTATTGACAATCACTTCTCTGATCCATCTGGAAATAGTTTGCTTGGTTGGCACACAGACTTTCCTGACTCCAACAGGAATAACCAAAAGATGCTTAGTTTTGCTAATATCCTTCACTCTTTCTAAGTATATAGTAAGAGCTCTCGCTAAATCCAATTTTTGAAGGTTCCCTTCATCCTCGTTTTCTGGCTGAGGAAAAAAAATTAGATAAAACAATTTCCTGATTCAAATGAAAAGCAGAAACCACTTTACGAAGAAACGCAGGATTAGTTCTCAACACCACACTCTCAGGTAAAATGTTAAGAAAAGGTTCTTCTGCCCATAAGGCCTGTAGTTCACTAACTCTTCTAGCAGATGTAATTGCAATTAGAAAAACTATTTTCCATGTCATATATTTCAAAGCCACCTCTTCTAACAGTTCAAACGGAGCCACCATCATCGCGTTTAGTATAAGATTTAAATCCCAAGGTGCTACCAATGATCTTATTTGTGGTCGAATCTTCTTTATGGTTTGACAAAACCTCTTAATTAGGGTTTCCTGTGACAATTTTCTTTCCATTAGTACACTTAGAGCAGAAATCTACACTTTAATAGTTGCCACTGCCAGACCTTTCATAAAACCGTCACACAAGAATTGTAAGACCTGTGGATCTCTACATTCAAAGGGTCAGTTATTCCCCTCTCCAGACCAAAAATGTCTTCCATATTTTATAATATACTTCTGAGGAAACTTTTTTCCCTTCTTGTAAAAGAATTTTAATAACTTGATCTGAAAATCCCTTCTATTTTAATAACGACCACTCAATCTCCATGCCGTTAAATTTAGCTCTGTTATTCCTGGATGAAAAATAGATCCCTGACTTTAGACTGGAATTATCAATGGCTCCTCTACTGACCTCCTCATGGCTGTTGGAAACCAGGCTCTTCTTGGCCAATATGGTAATACTGCAACTATCTCCACTTGCTCCTTTCTTATCTTCTTCAGAACTTGAGGTATCAAGGAAAAAGGTGGAAAAATGTATCCTAGGTGAATGTTCCACTTTATCAATAGTGCGTATGTTGCTTAAGTCCCCTTCATCTGATACAAACAAAAATGTACAAACCCTATGGCGCTGCACTCCAGTGCTGCAAAGGTCAATAATAAGTCACCACCTTATATCTAATAGCATATAACAAAACAAATCACCCTCACTTGCGCTCTGGATTGTTCCAACAAGTCAACAAAAGTCCATCAAGGGAATTGTCCCACATCCTCCAGTATAGGTAATTCTCCGGTATAAAAAAGAAGAAATGGAAAACACAATATAGTGTAATAATGTCACTGTATGATGTAGCCACCTGGGGATGTTACTATGAGGAGAATATGGTGGTCTATGAAGATCTTCTCCCAGCTTAGTATGGTCCCAACTCCCATAAGAATCACCCAGATGTGAATGAGGACGTCTCGTGTGGAGTTCCTTACATGTGTGCTTACTTGTAAGGGCGATGTATGGACATATAAAGGTATCTTTATTTTTTTAGAATTACATAATAAATTAATTAAACCTATCTCTGCCCAAAATGATCAGAGCTAGAGTAATGTTTAGAACATCTCAATAAAAAATATAGTACCCATAATGCATAGCAGCCTGTCAATAAAAATTACTGTGTCACTAACTATACTACATGCATATACATAAGATATTTACAAATCTATGCCAAAAGTCAAAAGTGGCTAAAAAAAATAATTATATATATATATATATATATAGAAACCACCTAATTTCGAATTCATGATTCAGGCCTCCTGGTTTTAGTGTTTTCAGATCATGAATAAGACGCATCTCTGCTTTTGTGAATCTAATGTCCCTTTCTCTGGTGCGCCAATTCTCCTTTATGAATGAGATTCCACTGAAACTTTTAAGACCATTAATAGATTGGTTATGTTTCTCCTTAAAGAGGAGAGAGAAAGGATGATTTTCATTACCCTTGCTGATATTGCGGACATGCTCTGCCAGTCTCACCTTAAGGGATCTTTTGATCTTCCCTATGTACGCAAGACCACATGTGCACACAATACCATATATTACATAACAAGTGTGGCATGTAATTAAATCTTTTATGGTGGTTTTTATCCCATTAGCCAAAAATTCTTTAAGTTTCTACTTCAGGGTCCATAGGGGGTCCACAGGGTTGACCTTGGGGTATAGCTGGATCTGGATCCACGGGCACCACGCAGTTAAAGCTTTGCTGCTCCCAGGATGCACTTGGGTCCGTCCTCCTCTATACCCCGCCCCGGCCACAGGCACCTCAGTTTTAGTTGGTGCCCGGCCGGAGTCGGGTCACCTGTCGCAGTGGGGCTGCAGGAGCAGCCCCTAAGCTTTATTTTAAAAGAGAAATTTTTTATTTTTTTCTTCTTTTTTTACACTGTTAGAGCGGCAGCATCAGACTGTCCTTTAGGACGTCCACGCTGCCGCTCCTTCTCCCCGCTGGCGCCGCGACGCCAGTACAGCTCTGGGGATCGCGGCGGGACCCCAGAGCCTGTACTAGCCGGGCTCTGGGGACTCCCTTGACTGCTGCCGGACGCGACGGGGATCAGGTAAGCCGCGGGTCGCCGCGTGCGGCGGCCCGCGGATACTTCAATGCAGTCAGGAGCCTCCGGTCTCTGGGGACAGACCGGAGGCGCTAGCGGCGGCGGCGGGCTCCCCCTCAATTGAGGAATACCCCGCGTGTCCGCTAGACCACCAGGGTATCAGGCTGGTAGCGGGACCGGCAACCCGGGGGTTAATTGCTAGCCAGGGGAGGCAGCCTTCCCTGTCTAGCGGCTCCTCCCCTCAGCTCAGCGCGCCTTTCAACTAGCAGTCTGGCGTCGCTGAGCTGCTCTTATCTTACGGCCACTCCTCCTCTGAGGTCTCCGGCGGCCATCTTTACTGGCACATCGCAGACTCCCAGGCGGTATCAAGTGGACCGGTCCCCCTGTGTACCTCTCCCCTGCTAAAGGACAGTGTACACAGCGCTATAGCCCTCCCAGACACTGAATCTGGGCGGTTGATTGTAGCGGAAGGTGCAGTGAGTATAACTTTTCTGCATTGTATGTGACTATTGCTAGTGCTGCCTGTCTGTGACTTATTCTCCTTTACTGTCAGCTTATACCTATCCCTTTCCTTCTCCTACGGCCCGGCAGGTGTGTGGGGGAAGGGCGTTTTTCTGAGACCCTCACTTATATAAAACACGCATTTGTGGGGTCAGTCACATACTGTTGTGTGCTACACAGTACCATATCTGGGCTGTTGTGTCGCATACTGGTGAGTGCGCGGGTGTTAAAACCGTAATTCCTCTGGTGATACCTGTTTCTTGTGATTTACGGTATCATGAGGAGACTGAGCGCTCTGTGGCTCCTGTGCTATTTTCCTGCAGACGCTGTGCTGCTGGAGTTGATGGGGAGGACTTATCTCAGGATGGTCTGTGCGGGCGGTGCCAGCTGGTACCGGGCCCCTCCAACCCCCCTGTATCACAGGACCCTCCTTGGGCGATGTTTTCACAGGTGCTGGCGTCTATTGCGGACCGGTTATCGGTCCCATCAGCGGTCCCTTCTAGGGCGTTACCGCAGCCCACCATCCCCCATTCCCCGAGGGTTCCACAAATGTTGCGGTCTTCCCCCGGGGCCCAGACTGTGGGTCCTTACTCGGGACTGCCTGTGTATGTGCAGTCTTCCCCAGGGTCGTGTCAGTCTGTAGTGCCTTTGCAGCCTCCGCCTTGGGTGGATGTTCTATCCAGCTCCGTACAGAGTCTGGCGGCTTCATCCTCGGCGTTTCAGTCCATGTTGCAAGGTGATGTGCCACCAAGGGTGTCTAAACGTCCGGTTGTGAGTTCACTAGCTGCGCAGTTGTCGGACTCGGAAGTGTCCTCAGATGATGGAGAAATCCATGAGGACTCTGACTCTGATGTCATGGGGCAGGAGGTGGAAGCTAAGTCTTCCATTAATGTTCCAGCCTTAGTTAGGGCGGTGCGGGCTATCCTACATGTTGAGGATGATGCGCCGGCTCCTAGGTCGAAGTTTCCTAATTTTAAAAAGGCCAAGGTGACCTCAACTGTGTTCCCCCTGTCTTATCAATTATCGGATCATATGGCGGCGGCCTGGCAATTACCTAGTAACAGGTTCCATCCACAGAAGAGGTTGGCGGCGAACTATCCTTTTCCTGAAGCTCATTGCAGGAAATGGGAAACTCCGCCGGCGGTGGATTCCCACGTTACCCGCTTGATCAAAAGCGCGACGTTGCCATTGCCGTCTATCTCCTCTTTGAAGGATCCCACGGACAGGAAGGTGGAGACTTGTTTAAAGTCCATTTATTCTCTTTCCGGGGCGGTGGCTCGCCCGTCCATGGCTATCTCCTGGGTGGCTAAAGCCATTGAGGCATGGGCCAATGCCTTGGAGGATACCTTTCCTGATGAGGCTCCGGATATCCAGAGAGCGTTAGTGGGACAGATGCGGGATGCAGCTTCCTATATTGGGGAAGCGTCTTTGGATGCCAGCCTGCTCACTTCTAGGGTGTCGGCTGCAGCGGTATCTGCTCGGCGCTCCCTGTGGCTGAGGTCCTGGAGGGCTGATGCAGATTCAAAAAAGGGTCTGGAGGCCTTGCCTTTTAATGGTGATTTACTATTTGGTCCGGATTTGGACAGAATAGTGGATACTTTGGCTAAGTCCAAGTCGGCTTTTCTCCCTTCGGCCTCTGCGCCGGCTAAAGTGAGGAGCTCTGCCTTTCGGTCCTTTTGGGTTCAGGGTAAGGCCAAGGGCCAGTCCTTCCCGAGACATTCGGCGACCAAGGCCGCACCCAAGCCCAAGAAGCAAGCATGGAGTGCTCGACGCCCTTCTTCCAAGCAGGAGGATAAGCCTGCTGCCTGATGGAACGGGCCTCTCTCTGGGGGACCCCAGAGTGGGAGGCCGACTTCTCCAATTCGCCCAGTGTGGGCACAATACCACCACGGATGCCTGGGTTCGAGAAGTAGTCTCTCAGGGGTACGCCCTGTCTTTTCGGTTCAGGCCGCCCCACCAGTTTTTCTGTACGAGTCCTTCTCTGGACAAGACCAAAGCTGGTCAGATTCAGGTAGCTATAGAATCCTTGCTACAAGCAGGGGTCATTGTTCCCGTTCCGCAGTCTCAGCGCGGGACGGGGTACTATTCTACTCTGTTTCTGGTACAGAAACCCAATGGTTCTTATCGCCCTATCCTGAATTTGAAGTCTCTGAACAGATACCTCAGAGTTCCCAGGTTCAGGATGGAAACGTTACGTTCCATCATTCTGGCGATGGAACCCGGGGATTATATGGTCTCCCTCGATATCCAGGACGCCTATCTCCATGTGCCCATAGCACCGGCACATCAGCGGTATCTGAGGTTTGCTATCCTGAACCATCACTACCAATTTCGGGGTTGCCTGAGCAGTTGCCGCCTGTCGGTCCATTCAGCTATGAGAGTTCTGGGGGTCCATGGTGTCGACATTCGACATGGTGGAATTTGCCCAGTTCCATTCCCGGCCCCTGCAGGCGCTGATTCTATCGGAATGGAACGGGTTACCTCACCGGATCCGCTCTCAGATGCTGGTGTTGTCCGCGGAGGTTCGGCAGTCTTTGGCTTGGTGGCTTCAGACGGTGCATCTGGTCGAGGGGCGCCCCTTTTGGATCCCGGACTGGGTCCTGCTCACGACGGATGCCAGTCTTCGGGGTTGGGGGGCAGTGACCGGCTCATTATCGCTTCAGGGTCGTTGGTCCGCGGAAGAAGCACTTCTCCCCATCAACATCCTGGAACTGCGGGCTGTGTACAGGGCCCTGCAGTCGTCCGGCCCCGCTCTTCACGGAAGGGCGGTTCAGGTGCAGTCCGACAACGCTACCACGGTGGCGTACATCAACCACCAAGGGGGAACTCGCAGTCGGGCAGCAATGTCGGAGGTGTCTCGCATTCTTGCTTGGGCGGAGTGTCACGTTCCAGCGATCTCGGCAGTCTTCATTCCCGGAGTCCTCAATTGGGAGGCGGACTTCCTCAGCCGTCACGATGTGCATCCCGGGGAATGGTCGCTTCACCCAGAGGTGTTTCAGCTACTCGTGGACAGGTGGGGGCTGCCGGAGCTGGACTTGATGGCCTCCCGTCACAATCACAAGTTGCCCGTTTACGGGTCAAGGACAAGAGACGCAGGCGCCTGTCTGGTAGACGCTCTGTCGGTGAAATGGACGTTTCACCTGGCGTATCTGTTTCCTCCGATATCCTTACTTCCTCGGGTTCTGCGGAAATTCAAGCAGGACGGCGGCACGCTCGTGCTGGTGGCTCCGGCGTGGCCCAGACGTCCTTGGTACTCCGATCTGAGGTGCCTCTCCATCGACGCTCCGTACCTTCTTCCTCAGCATCGGGACCTGTTGTCTCAGGGGCCCTGCCTTTACCCGGATCTGGGTCGGCTGTCTTTGACGGCGTGGCTCTTGAGACAGCCGTCTTGAGGTCTAGGGGTTTCTCCAGTTCAGTGATTGGTACCATGCTTAGGGCACGCAAGCCTGCCTCCGCGCGGATTTACCACAGGGTGTGGCGCACTTATTTTCAGTGGTGTGAATCCAGAAACTATGATCCGCAGGTGTTCCGGGTTTCCAGAATCTTGGAATTTCTTCAATCGGGTTTGGACCTCGGCTTACGCCTGGCCTCTCTGAAGGTTCATGTGTCTGCTTTGTCCGTGTGGTTTCAGCGACGGATTGCTACACTGCCAGATGTTTACACCTTTTTCCAAGGTGTTCTCAGGATCCAGCCTCCCTTCGTGCCTCCGGTGGCTCCGTGGGACTTGACGGTGGTACTGAGGGTCTTGCAGGGTCCTCCTTTTGAGCCGCTTGAGTCGGTGGAGCTCAAGTGGCTGACGTTTAAGACCATTTTTCTCCTGGCAATTGCTTCGGCCAGGAGGGTTTCAGAATTGGGGGCGCTTTCCTGTCGCCCTCCTTTTCTGATTTTTCACCAGGACAGGGCAGTGCTCCGCACGCGTCCTGAGTTTTTGCCCAAAGTGGTTTCAAAGTTCCACATTAATCAGGAACTTGTTGTGCCAGCTTTTCAGTCACCTGATCTTTCTGCTGGTGAGGCTTCCTTGGATGTGGTCCGGGCACTTAGAATCTATGTGGACCGGACTGCTTCGGTTAGGAAGTCGGATTCTTTGTCCTCTTCGGTTTTCACAAGAGGGGTTGGCCTGCCAACAAGCAAACGTTAGCCCGTTGGCTTCGTTCAGTTATTTGTGAGGCTTATGCGCAGGAGGGTTTACCTGTGCCAGCCTCTGTTAAGGCTCATTCCACTCGTTCTGTGGGTCCCTCTTGGGCTGCTAGACGTGGCGCCTCCGCTGTTCAGCTGTGTAAGGCGGCTACTTGGTCTTCAATTCAGACGTTTTTGAGGTTTTATGCGTTTGACACCTTCGCCTCTCAGGATGCATCCTTTGGGCGCCGGGTACTCCTTTCAGCACAGGAGCGTCCCCGCCCTTAGTTGAACTGCTTTGGGACATCCCCAAGGTCAACCCTGTGGACCCCCTATGGACCCTGAAGTAGAAAACAAGAGATATGGTAAGAACTTACCTTTGTTATCTCTGTTTCTACGAAGTCCATAGGGTCCACAGGGCGCCCGCCCTGACGCACCTGGCTTCAAATGGGCTGTGTGGCTGGTCACCGGTTTTCCGTCTCCCATTTCTGTGAGTATGGTTTCTTGTGTGTTCCAGTCTTCCTTCTCTCTGTTTAGTCTCCTCCTCCGGCCTTAGCTGCTTACCAACTGAGGTGCCTGTGGCCGGGGCGGGGTATAGAGGAGGACGGACCCAAGTGCATCCTGGGAGCAGCAAAGCTTTAACTGCGTGGTGCCCGTGGATCCAGATCCAGCTATACCCCAAGGTCAACCCTGTGGACCCTATGGACTTCGTAGAAACAGAGATAACAAAGGTAAGTTCTTACCATATCTCTTGTTTTTGATTGTGGGTAACAGTTTACCACACATGACTGTTATCTGATTATATATTTGATATTAGTAGCAGCTATAAATTGCTCATTGTTGTGTATATATGTGACCCACATGCAGACTATTCAATTATCTATTATTATCTGATTATATCATTTATAGGAGTTTTAATTTTTCCCACTGTTGTGTATATATATGACCCATGTGGACTTTTTAACTACCTATTGCATATATGTATTGCATTGCATGTTTATACATTTCATTTGGATATTATATATGGATTATTATGTGCATATTGTAGAAAGGACACTCATCTTGAAAAAGGCGCCGAAACGCTTTGAAGAGTGTTGCTTCACCCATTGTATGCAGTATCCCATCCATTCTATATGCTACCCATTTGCCCTTACTGATCCGGGGTCCATCTTCTGCAGGGCAGTAGGAATCTGCATAATATTACCATCTGATGGTATGGGCTTACTGCTGAATTTTTTTATATATGTTTTTATGTATAATAGCTGTCTTTCATGGTACTGGATGACTGTCTTTTCTTATACCTTGTCCTATCACGACTTGAAAGTCCCCACATTCCGCTAAGGACCACAGATCGAGGTTTATGAAAATAAAGATACCTTTATACGTCCATACATCGCCCTTTACAAGTAAGCATACATGTAAGGAACTCCACACGAGACATCCTCATTCACATCTGGTTGATTCTTGAGAGAGTTGGGACCATACTAAGCCAGGAGAAGATCTTCATAGACCACCATATTCTCCTCATATTCACATCCCCAGGTGGCTACATCATACAGTGACATTATTACACTATATTGTGTTTTCCATTTCTTCTTTTTTATACCGGAGAATTACCTATACTGGAGGATGTGGGACAATTCTCTTGATGGACTTTTATTGACTTGTTGGAACAATCCAGAGCGCAAGTGAGGTTGATTTGTTTTGTTTATACCCCTTCATCTGATATCTGGAGAAAAAACCGAGGAAGCTTTGCATTCAGATTTGGTGCCATTAAATCTATTTCGGCACCCAAAATCTCTTCATTATTTCTTGAAAGGTTTACATATTCAACTCCCACTCTCCTGCTATAATCTCCTTGCAACTCATAAAATCATCTGTCACATTTTCTAACCCTGGGACATGGCTTGCTGAAATGACTGAAGATACCTCTGTGTCCAAAACATAATGTTCTTTACTTCTCCCATAAGACTTCTGCTTTTGGTGCCACCCTTCTGATTCAAGTAAACTACTATTGTCATATTGTCTGACAGAACCTTCAAATGAGAAACTCTGATCTGATCTTTGAAAAACCTCATTGCATTCCAGACTGCCTTAATTTCTCTTAGATTTGATGATAGTAGCCTTTCCAGTGGAGACCACTGTCCCTGTGCAATAGATGTAGTAGATGTGCTCCCCAGCCTGTTGAGCTTGCATCTGTAGTTAGTCTTAGGTACTGTGGCTGTGCGAACGATGTTGATCTCTTCTCTCTCTCCAAAGTCCTCCACCACATTAGGGACTTCCTTGTGTGCTGTTCCAGCGTTTCGTAATAATTTAGAGGTAATCCTCTGTGGGTAAACTTTGGCATATTCCACTGAAAATCTCTCATTCGCCATCTTGCTCATGGTATGATTCCTATGGTGGAAGACATCATTCCTAGAAGAGAGACCGCCATACGTAATTGTATTCTTCTGCATTTTAGTACAAACGCAACAAGTCTTGAATTTTTTCACATCTGTCTTCTGACAGTGTAATCTCGTATCGAGCAGTATTTACCCCAGGAACTGTAGTTGTTGAACTGGTACCAATTTGCTCTTTCAAATTTTTTATCTAGACGGTCCTTTATTTCTGGTATTGTTCTTCCTGAAAATCCCATGGTCATCGAAATATGGCCAAATTAACAGGCCCTGTCTTTGTAGATAGGCTCTTAGTACTGATAAAACCTTTGTGAAAATTCTTGGGGATGATGCCAGACCGAATGGTAGACATGTGAATTGGAAATTACTATTTAGGATACAAAATCTTAGATAGCTCTGATGCTGCTGCCAGATTGGAATGTGGAAGTAAGCATCTTTCAGGTCTAAAGACATTAGAAAATCTCCTCTTCTTACTCCCATCAGGATTGTTTTTAAAGTCTCCTTCCAAAATCTTTTTATCTAAAGAAACCGATTTAAATCTCTTAAATCCATTATCATCCTGAACTGTCCCGATGGTTTCTTTACTAGAAACATTTGAGAATAAAAGCCCTTCTCTCTTTCCATCTGAGGTACTGGTTTCATGGCCTGTAAACTGATTAACTCCTTAACTCCTTTAGGATCTTTTTAGTTCTGAGGTTGGAGTTCTTAAGATCAGAAATCTGTCCCGTCTGAGAAATTCCTGGAATTCTATCTGATAACCCTTGGAGACTATTTGTAAAACCTATTTGTCCTGGGTAATTTTTTTTCATATTTCTGCAAATTTTAACAGTCTGCCTCCTACTGGTAATCTGGGAAGGGACTGTGTATAGTCCTTGTCTTCGTCCATAAGGTCTACCCTGGTTTTGACGAAATGACTATCTTGTCACGCCTGTAGAATACCTTCTATTGTACCATGTCCCTGACCTGTAACTTCACGCCTCCTTAAAACTGTTGTTTAGAGGTCTGTGCCTGATATCTTGTCCACTTGTCCTGAGGTAACTTAATAGATTTCCCACCTGTTATCCTCTGTATCAATGCTTCTAACTTATTTCCAAACAATAATGATCCCTCATATGGTAAATTTGTTAATCTGTTTTTAGAATGAACATCAACAAACCAGGAACTAAGCCACAATGCTCTCCTTGTAACCCATGCAGTAGCCATCGATCTTGCAGTAAAAGTTATCACATCCAAAGAGGCTTCACATAAGTATTCAACTGCTCTCTGCATTATCTCCAGATTTTTTAACAAATACTGTTTTGAAATAATTTCTTCTAAATCAGTGTGCATATCAGCACTCCATAATCTCAGAGCTCTGGATACAGAAGCAATTGCTATACCAGATCTTAACGAGACTGCTGAGGAAACTTGTCCCCCCCCCCTTTTTTTTTTTTTTAGAAATTTCCATTCTCTTATCCACTGTATCCTTAAAAGAGACTCCATCCTCTAAAGCATTAGTAGTTTTAGACATCAACTCTGCAACCGGAGCATCCACTTTAGGAATAATGTACCATTTAAGAAACTCTTCATCGCTTATAGGATACATACAATCAATTCTGTCCAGACTTCCCTGTCTTTTATCCAGATTCTGTCATTCCTTTAACACAATTTCCTTCATGACCTTATGTTCAGGAAAAACTTTATTTCTCTTAGCTCTATCTTCAAATAAAATATCCTGTTGGTCATTGCCTTCAGGCACATCCTTATAATTCAGCGATTTATAAATATTTTTTAACATAATTTTCACAATATCCATATTAAAAGATCTTGTCTCCTCCCAATCTCACCAGACTCATTCACTGGATACCTGTTCCAATCCCTCCATAACACCTTGTTCAAAGGACTCTGCCTCCTCATATCCAAGACTTCTCTGAGACCTTGATCTCTTAGACACCTGAAGGGTTAAAAAATCCTCTCTTTTTTTTATCCATTCCATAAGATCCCGAATCGGAGTAGCTTGCTGACTCTAAACAGATGGAGATTCATGCTTGCAATCATCACAGAAAGCCACATCCTTATAGAAAATGGTCTGTCACCTGCTGGGCTTAAGGCCTTACCCCATCTGGGCGCTATTCGGCTGTTGGGGGGAAGGCTCCTGTTCCATATCTGCCATACCTGTTCCATATATGCGCTTACAGCAACTGTTTGGCAGTAACACACACAAGATGCTTCTCCAGTGTACGGCGCCATCTTACTAGCCCTATGACCACAGTAATGGGCAGCACGTGCGCGGTCAGAGCAGCAATGCCTCTTGGATGATCGCATCATCAGCCTCCGCCGCATTACACGAGGCCACTGGAGACTCTGTCATGAAGCCTTTTGTTACATCGGGACCCGGCACCTCAGCCACCTGTCCCACATCCCCAGGGCACCACCCAGCCACAGACTGCGACTACCGGTGCATAGCTGGGCTTTAAAAAGAAGTCCTCTGAAAATAATAAACTTCCCTACTCTGTCTAGAGACAGGAAAAAAGACACAGAGAAACAGGAGGAACTAGCTTATATACACCAAGTGGGAGGTCCCTGTAGAAAAAACATCATGTCTTTCAACAGGGAGCTGGAGGACTAACCCACTGTTATGCCTGCCATGGAGACTGAAGAAGAAATTCTGCCTCATAGATCGATTCTCGACCTTTTTGCTAATATCAAGTGTAATATCTGCTATGCTCCCCATGTTAGTACGCAGTATTATAAGACAACTAGGTCTCTCTTCGCACATACATGGGTTGGGAGACCGCCTTGTCGTATATATGTACATAGCCATATATCTGTAATTGTACATCCCCTATAGAGCACTCTCAGGTTAGGGGTTTGTGAAGTTGGGTCCTTCCCTAATCCAGTTTACTTAGCCTGAGAGTTCTTTTCGCCTCTTTTGGGACATTGTCCTTGTGCTGTTGAGATTCTGAGAGCTATGGACAGTGGCCACTTTGTGGGACCATTAATCTCTTCACTAACAGCTCTGCTAGTCTTTTCACACAGGGAGTAAGTTTACAGAAGTAGTTCCAGTCTCCAGGTCCAAGAGGTAGAGGGTGGAGTCTTCATGCTATGGAACCTATTGGTACTCTACATGCAGGAGGGTGCTGGTGTCTGCGATGTTGACGAGAGGTCAGTAGAATCCACAGAGGACCTAATCACTCGAAGGTAAGGAGCTTACTTCGCAGTCCTAGGCAGGCAAGTTTGACACTGATACCTTTACAAGGATAACAAGCTCACAGTGGGACATTACACAGGGCAAAACACCTAGATGGCTGTAAAAGCAGACTTCTGTCCCTATAGGTACCTCTTTTCTCATCTGTTCCTACATTCTATATTTCCTTATACTTCAATGTTTGCCATGTCCTGGCGACCAGAACTTACTGCATCAGTTTTCTATTCCTCTAGGTAGGATAGATTTGGTAAGACTAGCTAACGATTTTACATTTTTGTCTCGGTTATATATCTCCTTATGGTGTTCTTTCCATTATTGGATAGAGCATAATTCTCTATATTATTAGACTCACATCTCTTAGAAGATAGGTCTTCTCTATGGTACATATGCGTCCATGGTCCTAATTCAGTCATTATCTTCTTCCTGGTATTATACACACTGGCAGCCGTACACTGTGTGTTTTGGATCATTCTGCCAGCATTCCACTGAAGTGCTCCCTGTTAGGGTGCATGTGGCACATGATTGCTGTGCCAGCCATGGTAGCAAGTTCCAGTATCCTTGCTTAGCCTCAGGTTTACTGTCTGTTCCTTTTTTGTCTAATGCGTTGAAATTGGAGGAGTTGGTTTTATTCTGGCTCACCTCCCCTGGGTTGTTCTGTTTTGTATCTATTACTCTAGAGGTCCATTCAGTTTCTTACTTGGGGGTAGATGTATTATAGCGGCACTTATCATGCCGCTATAACGCTTCCTGCTGTGCCTCTTTACCGAGGCAAAGCAGGAAGCTTTAAAGATGAGATGTATTACCATCTCATCGTCCAGAGCGGGGGAGCGATAACTCCCCCCCCCCCCCGACGATTCAAGCTAGAGACCACAGCGCATCAGCCTAGTGCTGATGCACTGTGTCTCACTCCCGGCCGGCTCCACTGAGCATGCACGGGATCTCGCAAGCATCACGAGATCCCGCGTGCAGCTCCGGAGCTGGCATCCGCAGCAGCAGGGACAGCGCTGTCCCTGCTGTGGGGATAGGGCTTCGCCAGCTGCAGCTGTCGATATCGATGGCTGCAGCGGGCGGAACGATCAGGCAAACTGACCGTTTATACATAGGTCTGCCCATCGGTGCATCTATCTTGTAGATAGCAGAGCCGATAATGACGGGCGCATACCACCCAGTGCCCCAATAATATATGGGGAGAAGTGGTATCCATGCACATAACGTGTGCTGATGCCGCTTCGGCAGTTAATACATCTGCCCCTTGGTGCATTACTGAATGCGCCCTGTATTATTCCAGGCATAGTTTCCCTTTGGTTTGGTATTCCAAATATGAAGGAAAATTTAAGGATCTCAGGGTTTCTGCACTATCTGGCCTGTTCGGAGTTCTCTTCAGGACACACCTGGGGCATGTTATTGCTACCTGACCTTGTTATCATTTGGCTTTGATGTTTTCATTAATCCACTTCTTGGTTCCCACTTGGGACAGGTGTGTGATCCTAGTTGTCAGGTGTCACCATAATCAATCCGTTTATGGGATGTGATGCTAGTTCATAAGTTCTAGTTGGTGTTTACCACTTAGTCGATGTCCTTTCCCACATGTCCTGTGGCTCGGGCTTTCGGGCCTCTCCAATGCTTCTCTACGTCAGTCTACCTAGTGACTCGGGTTTGAACTCGCTGAGTGTGGTGCTTATTTTTCCAGTTGTCTTTCCAAGCAACCCGTGACTGTCCATGATAGCCGGACCATCTTCTCCAGGTTTGGTTTATATTCCTTGCACTACTGCTCTTTGGTTACTGGTTTGGCTATTGCAGCCACGGTTGTGAGGAGCTGGGGTAGCCTGATATTCGTTTTTCCTACTTGTCTCGGGCCAGGAATCGGTGTCGTTGGCAATTTTCCATCTCATTGCAGGTCTCCTGTAATTGTTTTGTCACAACTTAGTTTGGGTGTTACAACTTTGTCGTTTGCTTCCTGATCTACAGGACCTTTGCAGGAAGTTCTTGAGTCCAATTATCTTTGGATCCTCCTCCTATGTGAGGACATTTCAACCTGGTGGTATTTTCCAATTCAACCTATCTGATTCCTTCCTTCAGATGGTCCTGGGATTCTAGCTTAGGTGGATCTCTAGATGGTTCTGGCAGACAGTTCCCCTGTTGTCTCTTGCCTTCATTCGGTAAGGTCTGAGTTTGCAGCCCGGTCCTTCATCTTCCTTACTTGTTTCTAGAAATTAGGCTATGCTTAGCTTGAAGCCGGCCTCCTTGTATCGGGATGGCCTTCTTCGATGGTTCATCCTTGCGGTCTTCTTGGTCGGCTGCAGCTACATCTTCTGGATGTGGTTAAGTTTTTTTTCTTGCATCTTGTTCTTATATTGATTACAGATTAAGACGGTCTTGTTGGTGTTTTAAGTGGGTTTCTCAGCAACAGTAAGGCAACGTGCTTCTGCTTGTTGGCTTGCCATGTGGCTGTTCGGTTCACAGTTCTTGCTTTTGTTCTGTACTAATGTTTGTCTTAGCGATCCCTATTTACCGTTGGTCGCAAAGTTCTACAAATTGCTCGGTGCTTTCCCACCCGGGAGGTCTGCTTTGGGACGTCTCCATTGTGTATACTCCAGTGTCCCCTAGTGATGAAGGATAAAAAAGGATTTTGGTACTTACCGATAAATCCCTTTTTTTGAATCCAATGGTGGACACTGGATGCCCTCCTGGTGCTGTTCCTTGTTACAGTGCTCCTCTGGTGATTTTTTTTCAGCTGCATCTAGTTTGTCTGAAGCGTTTCTGTTTCATGTCGATGTGTTCACTGTTTTTGGTGTTCAACGTTTTTTTAGTTAGTTCCTCCTTGTCTCTCCCTCCGTCTCCGCTCAGACTTGGTTAATGTTAAATTAGTTCAGGTGGTGTACAGAGGGGGAGGAGCCAGCTACAAATCTGAAGAAATTTAAAGTGCCAGGCTCCGCCCATCACCCATCTATATCCCATTGTGTATACTCCAGTGTCCCCTATGGATTCGGAGAAAGGGATTTATTGGTAAGTACCAAAATCCTATTTTCTTATATAGCACAGTATATTCTGTTGCGCTTCACAATTGGAAACATTAATAGAACAAAACTGGGTAATAACAGACATATGTAGGAAGACCCTGCTCGTGGGAAGCAGTCGGGAAGCCAACGGATGAAATCCCGACCGCCGGCTTCCCGACTGTCTAATCCCAGCAATGTACTAATGACAGTCGTCAAAATACCGACACCTGTCATTAGACCTACACCGGGAGCCTGACACCTGGCATACCGATCAAAGGTAAACCGGGTGCCGGGCATGGACAGCCACGGGGGGGAAGGTTAAGTTAGGGGTTTTATGGATAGGCACCCCCCCCCGGGAGGGTTAGGCTAGGGGAAGGGGGGGTTAGGGTTATGCACCCCCTGGGGGGAGGTTAGGGTTAGGCACTCACTGGGGGGGGTTAGGGTTAGGCACCCCCCCTGGGAGACTTAGGGTTAGGCTTCAGGGAAGGGGGGGTTAAGGTTAGGCACTTGGGGTGGAGGTTAGGGTTAGGCACCCATAAGGAAGGGTTAGGGGGGGGGGGATTAGGTTAGCGATACTTACCAAAAAGGAAGATCAGGATTTTCACCTCTGCCGGGCTACCGCTGTTGGGATTAGAACCGACGGCCATACAGCTGGTGGTAAATCATACTGATTCCCTGCTCGCTTACAATCTATAGCACAAGTTCTCAAACTCTGTCCTCAGGACCCCAAACAGTGCATGTTTTCCATGTCTCATCACAGAATCACAAGTGAAATAATTACCTCCACCTGTGACTCTTTTAAAATGTATTAGTTGCCAGTCTCCTGCTGGAGCTGATGGCAGCACTGCCCTACTGAGTACTGCTGGCGCAGATGACAGCGGGGCCCAGTGTAGCTTGTATTGGGGGCAAAGGCAATTGTACTGCGGGGGGGTCGTGTTTGGTTGTGTGTTGTGCCTCTAGTACTCGGGGGGGGAGGGGTGCAGTGCAGCTTGTACTGTGGGGGGGGGAGGTGGGATGGTGCATCAGAGGCAAGGTTCAGAGGTGACTAAAGTAGGCAGACTAGTGTCAGCCTACTTATCTTTTATTTGGGGAGAAAGTTGGAAACTTTTCCCATACACTAGAACGATTAGTTGGGTAAAATCAAACACATTTGTTTTTCCCAGCTAGTTGGAACAACCATTTTTAGGCGTGTAGGAACAAACCAATGATAATCGTTCCCACACACTGTCCAACTATCGTTCCAACCAACTATATCGTCCTGATGTATGGCCTGCTTACTCAGAGGCTGGCTTTCAGGGGGTTCAGTTCCTCTCTTGCACCAGGGTACAGTAGTGTGATTTGCAGTGTGCACCGTCTGTTTTTCACTTGCCAATAATACACCGTTCTCTTTACTACTTTTTATTTATATAGCGCACATATTCTGTCCATTCACATCTGTCCCTGCCCCAGTGGATGAAAAGAAATTACCAGGCGCCAATCCTGCACTGCTCAGGTGAAGAGTATCTATGGTGTAGGCTGCTGCTTACCACCTGGGAATATTGCCACTCTTCCCAACAACAAGAAACATGTAAAAAAGATAGGTGGAAAAAGCACTACACAAACACACATATATTCAATAATATCAGTAATAAAACATTTTAATGCATAATATAGAATACTAAAAAATACATACAAATATATAACTGCTAATATTAATCCAGATGTCTGGTGGAATTAATCATATAAAAATGAATCACTTGTACAACATGGTAACATCAAAACTGTGCAACAATAGAAAATGCAGATAAAGGACCTATTTAGGATTGATAGTCCTGATTGAGCGTAAAAAAATAATAAAAACAGAGTAAAACTTAAAAATGAAAAATAAAGTCACATGTGTAACTGTTGGATACGTCCATATGATGAAATGGGAATCTAGCAGCCGACAATATAGATGATAGAGTCTTAAGCTCTGTTAGCAACAGTATCAAAAGTGTGGCTATTTGAAGCCTGAAACACAATTCCACATGCAGTTCACATACCCACAGGTTCACCTCCTCGGATGGACAGGTCTGTCTACACTGGATATGAAATAGGAGTGCCCTCCGGCAGCACAGTGGGAACGCTGTTTCTACCGGCTTAATTCCGGTTTCAGCAGTGTGGTCCGTCCATTGCTGGAGTGGATAGCTGTCTCGCTAGGAGCCGTGTCCCGGCTGCTGATAGCAAGCGTGGCCCAGATGAGGTGCCTACAGCGGCACATGCACCACAGCCAGTTGCGCCGAACAACGCGGCTGCAGATGAGTAGCGCTTAGACGCGTACAATCTCCACGGGTGGCGGGTGTTAACTCCGGAGGTGCAGGATGGCACGTGGAATGGTAGATCCTTGGTATTAAGTCCCTTAACGCGTTTCACCGCTAAACGCAGCTTTTTCAAAAGGCGGAATGAATGGTCTGCATTCACAGTCAGGTTTAAATAGCCTAAAATTAAGCTCAATCACCTATCAGTATTTTATCAATTCACAGGTGTAAGATAGTACATAGTGTGTTACTCGTTCTAATCCACCACTAGCATGAACAATTCTGGCAATATACATGTTACCACCAAGTAATCAAACATATTGAATACATATAGATATGTTTTGTTCATTTGACACATAAATCCTATACTTCAAAGATACTACATGGTAAACTAAAAAAAATTACATACTAGAAACAAAAAATAAATAGAGTGTATAAATACAAAAATAAATAAAAAATACAAATAGAAATAGAAAATGATTTTGACGTGTTATACCATATTACTAAAATACATGAATATAGATATAAGAAAAATAAACTATAGTCAAAGGAATATATATATATATATATATATACATAAGTAAATAAATAAACTCTTAAATAAGTAAATTAGTATAGATATATATTAGTAATGAAAAGCCTCTAAAATAATAAAATATACTGCAATATATGTATTAATAAATGCAGAAATAATTTAAGAGCATAATAAAACATAAGAAGGAATAGGGTAGAGAAGAAAAATAAAAATAATAATAAAGGAGAGAAAGAATTTGTTCAATAGCAGCCCATACATATGTGGATTAGGTGTAACTGAAAAGCACCACTAATAAAGTGCTGTATGGTTGGAAACCTGAGCTGGACTGGACACTAAACCATATGCACCCAGTATAATATTGAAAAGAGCAACACAAACATGTATGTCTATATATGCATGCATGCATATATACACACATACAAATGTACATTCACAGAACCCAACACACAATGAAATGCTTTAAATAAATTCAAGGTCTATTGTTTCATTAAGGGCCTGTGGACTTAAAGTCTGCATTTTTAGAATCCATGCAGCCTCTTGTCTACACAGGTGTCTGAACCTATCACCACCCCTCAGCATGTGTGGGATCTGTTCTATTCCCACCACCTTAAGCCCACCAGGGTCACTGGAATGGTATTCCAGAAAATGCCTAGGTACACTGTGATTAACGTGTTTCTTAATAATATTTTGTCTATGCTCGAGAAATCTCTGCTTAAGTGGCCGAATAGTTCGACCAATATAGCAGAGACCACACGGGCATATCAACAAATATATTACAAATTGCGAATTACAATCAATAAAAGACCGAATTTCAAATTTTGTCAGAGCCACTGTGACAGACACATATTTGGTTTTATTGAGAATGTGAGAGCAGGTGATACATTTACTGTGATTGCACTTAAAGCATCCAGAAATCTTGTAATAGTTTTCTGAGTAGAAGTAACCACAGTGTCATATTTTTTACCGAAGAAACTGGGAGCCAAGATGTTTCTCAAATTGGTTGCTTTTTTGAAAACTATAAGGGGTTTCCGATCAAGTTGCGTCTTCAAAACCGAATCTGTCAGCAGTAATTTATAATTATTTTTTAAAATACTAGAGATTTTATTAGCAGCCACATTATATTTGGAAATAAATGTGGGTTTTAACATCCTTTTATTGTTTCTACTCTTATTTGAATTTACATTATTTTTGGTCCCATCATTTGTTGCCACTTCGTCCTGACCCAAAATTGAATTTCTATCTAAAGACCTGGAAAATTCCAAGGCTTCGTCTAGAATCACTTGTGAATAGCCCGTCACGGAGAAGTCTCTCATCAGATCACCAGCATGTTCTTGAAATTTACTTGCTGATGTACAATTCCTACGGATTCTACGGAACTGGCTTCTAGGAACATTATTTAGCCACTTCCGTCTGTGATTACTGGTATATGGAATAAAGCTAGGAACATCAACTGTTTTTCTATAGGTGGAAACTGAGAGCTTATTCTCTATCACTTCCAAAGTGATATCAAGTTAATTAATCTGTGAAAAGTGACACACGTGCGTGAATGATAAACCAAAAGTGTTGTTATTCAAATAACTAATAAAATCTGTAACTGAAGACACATCACCATCCCAAATGAAAAACATATCATCTATATATCGGCAGAAGAGGACCAAATTCGCAGCGAACTTCCTGCCCCACACTAGCTCGTCCTCAAGGCGACCCATGTATAGGTTTGTGAAGCTCGGTGCGAATCTGGCCCCCATCGCCGTGCCACGTGTCTGTAAATAGTGACAGTGATCAAACAAAAAATAATTGTGACGTAATATAAAAAGTATAGATGACAAAATAAATGTGCGCTGTCTCTCTGAGATCTGACCATCTCAGGCCAGATACCAATCCGTTGCTTCCACCCCCTTGTCATGGGGGATGTTGGTGTACAAGGCTTGTACATCACAAGTCAGATAGTTAGATTTCCATAGTTTCCCTTCCACTACTGTGATGAATTTTGTGGTATCACGTATGTAGGACCTCAGAGAGGCAGCGTGTGGTTGAAGAAAGTGATCAACAAAAAAAGATAAATTAGATGTCAAACCCCCAATCCCTGAAATAATAGGGCACCCTGGTGGGTGGTGAAGGGATTTGTGAATTTTAGGAAGGTGATATTTATATAGTGCACATATTCTGTCCATTCACATCTGTCCCTGCCCCAGTGGAGCTTAGTGAGTAGGTGTACACACACCTACTCACTAAGATTATTTTTTTATCGGGAGCCAATTAACATACCAGTATATTTTTGGATTGTGGAACAAAACCAGAGCACCTGGAGAAAACCAACTAAAGACTGTGACAATACAAACTCCACACAGTTAGGACTGTAATGCTAATCATTACACCAACCATGCTGCCCCAGCCTTCTCTGAAGACAATCATTAGCCCTTCCTTTGGAGATGCCTCTTTAAAAGTATAACCATGTAGGGGCCATGTCAAATTCCAGTAGATGGCTTTGAGTACACCTATAAAAGTGTGCACATGGAGGAGTAAAATGGGTTCCAATACAGTATAGGATGACTCCTGGAAACCATCCGCTCCTTCCTCAGATTGTGCCTTGTAGGATACAGCAGTCTTTTATTCCAGCCTCATCACCAGATTTTATTTCTTCAAATTGCTTGCAGGAAAATTGAAGGATGCACAAACCTCTCGGCATGTTTAGTATAATAGTTAAGAAGCTGAGGATAGTTTACTGGTATTTCATTTAAATGCTTTGCTGACAGTGCCTCAGGCATAGTCCCAGTGTTTCTACAAACATGAAGGCTCTGGAGTAGGAATCATTGAATATGGGGCCTTATTCTGAGACAGATGCGTACACAAGTTTTACACAAATCTTGAGCTATGACTCCCTCCCCTTGTCATACCTCGATCTGAAGCGGCTGGATTCTGACTGGGGGCATGGTCTTGGTCCTGCAATAGTAAAGCATCCTGAGACCATTCATGTGTGGGCTTGCTTCTCAGCCAAGGGAGTGGGATCACTCACAATTTTGCCTAAGAACACAGCCATGAATAAAGAATGGTACCAAAACATCCTCCAAGAGCAACTTCTCCCAACCATCCAAGAACAGTTTGGTGATGAACAATGCCTTTTCCAGCATGATGGAGCACCTTGCCATAAGGCAAAAGTGATAACTAAGTGGCTCGGGGACCAAAACATCAAAATTTTGAGTCCATTGCCAGGTAACTCTCCAGACCTTAATCCCATTGAGAACTTGTGGTCAATCCTCAAGAGGCTGGTGGACAAACAAAAACCCACAAATTCTGACAAACTCCAAGCAGTGATTAGGCAAGAATAGGCGTCCATCAGTCAGTATGTGGTCCAGAAGTTGATTGACAGCATGCCAGAGCGAATTGCAAAAGAAAAAGAATGGTCAACATATTGTCTCTTTGCATAAAGTTAATGTAATTGTCAATAAAAGCCTTTTACACTTATGAAATGGTTGTAATTTTACTTCAGTATACCAGAGTAACATCTGACAAAAAGGTCTAAAAACACTGAAGCAGCAAACTTTGTGAAAACCAATACTTGTGTCATTCTCAAAACTTTTGGCCATGGCTGTATCTAGACATTGTCTACCATTTTACTGTAGACCTTTAGACTGGATCCCTTTAATATGATTAAGTGACTATTGCCTTTATAATTGCACGTGGAATAAAATTGTTTGTTCTGATGCAATATAAATCACATTTGTGGGGTCTCAAAATACAATGTCCCATTTCATAGGCATGTTTCCTATGGCGCATATCCACTACACGATATAAATGGACGATAGAACGATAATGACATTGAACAACAACAATCATTCATTAATCGTGCAATGAATATGCCGGCAACGACCAGCGATGCGCGCTCCCGCTGGTCTTTGTCGGCATCTAATTTAACTATATACGATGACATCGGTGGTTATGAGTGTGAAAATTTTCTGTTTTCTGCTAATTAGATTATGATGAATGAATTAATGAACTGTAGTTTCCACACATGCAGTCTACCTTGCATGAAATGTCTGTGAAATAGTTTTCTGACTGGGGGCTCTGCTCTGAATGCTGCTCCCCATATTAGATTTTAAAGCAGGGCTTTATGGGCGGTATTTGAATTAGAGTCCAACAAAGCTTCTTTGTGTTATTAACTATATGTGATTAGCCATACTCTTAGTTTATGTTATATTCAGGGCCGGTGCAAGGTTTCTCGGTGCTCTAGGCAAAGCCTCAGCTTACAACTTCCCTACTTTCCTCACATGCCATGTTTTGCCTGCCAGCTTCTACCCCCTATATCCCTCTGTCCAGCAGCTCATTCCTCAAATGCACATCTGCCCTCCATTTCCCTCACATGCACATCTATTCTGATAAGTGTAGTATTTAAAATGATTATAGAGAAAGAAGGTTAAACGTAATAAGTGAATTAAAATTCTATATCAACTGTAACCTGCTCAGGATATAATTTTTCAGATATTTTTGAAAATCTTATTTACCACTTTTATGAGAGAGAGAGAGATAGAGAGAGAGAGAGAGAGATTTTGTGAAGATACCGGGGGACCTGGGTATCCTGGGGTTCAGGGATCACACAGTGGAGCAGGTTATAATGAATGCAAGATGAACTTTATTCATGGAGACACAGAAATCCAGCAAACAGTAAGCAGGGTTTTATCATTACAGTCCACTCACGAGTTCAGCAAAGTCTTTTCCAGCTGCTGTATATCTCCTCCCTAACTGGTCAGCAATGGCAGCTGTAACTGGGCATGCAGAGCTGCTATATATCTAAAGACACTGAGAGGGGACAACACCCCAACCTTCAGAGTCACACTGTACTCACACACTAACCCACAATTCCCCTTGCTGCATCACCCTACTTCCCTCTCTCACTCATTGGTGGGCCCTGGTGTAAATTTTTCCAGAGAGGAAGGTGGAGGGCTTTGTAACAGGAACACTCCCTTGCTGTCTGCTGCTGGCAAACTTCCTGTATAAGACATGCAGACTGAGTGCTTCGATTTAAGAACACAGAACTGGGTCATGGGGTTAACTCTTTTCAACATGCAGGTAAGTCCTAGAAGTCCTTTTCCCTGGTCTCCTCACATACCTCCCCCTTCTTAAATCGAGGAGACAGACATGGTCCCAATGTTGGAGTCCTGACTGTCGAGTCGGCCTGAGGGTCTGCGAAGCTTGATATTTGTTTCCTCACATCTGGATAGCCCGTCAGCATTGTGATGTTCTCATCCTTTTTTGTGAGAAATGGAAAAGTTGAAACTTTGTAACGCCAGACTCCACCTCAACAACCTACCATTTTCCCCCGAGGTTCTATTTAGCCAATACAATGGGCTATGGTCAGTGACAACAGTAAATTCCTTCCCATAAAGATATGGTTGTAGCTTCTTTAAGGCCCAGACTATGGCTAGACATTCTTTTTCGATAGTGGCGTAGGCTATCTCTCGGTCAGCTAGTTTACGGGATAGATAAACGATTGGATGTTCTCTACCGTCTTCTCCCACTTGACTCAACACTGCCCCAAGTCCACACCCTGATGCGTCTGTCTGCACAATAAACTTTCTGTTGTAGTCAGGGGCAGCCAACACTGGGGCTCGAGTCAGCAAGTCTTTTAAGGTGTTGAAAGCTTGCTCACATTCAACAGTCCATTCAATATTTGGTCAAGTCTGTCAGAGCCTTGGCCACGGTGCTGTAATGTGGTATAAATTTCCTGTAATAGCCAGCGACTCCAAGGAATGCCCGCACTTGTTTCTGGTTGACAGCTTGGGGCCACTTGACAATAGCCTCCACCTTTGCCAGATCAGGTCTGATAGCACCTCCTCCAACCCGATGTCCTAGGTACTGAATCTCAGCCATCCCCATCTGACACTTATCTGGGTGCATGGTGAGTCCAGCCTGTCTAATCCTCTTCAGCACTTCTGTCACCTGAATTAAATGCTCCTCCCAGGTATGGCTGAAGATGGCAATGTCATCTAAGTAGGCCTGGGAAAAGTCTTGACACCCCTCCAGGAGGTCATTAACCATTCACTGGAATGTGACAGGGGCGTTCTTCATCCCGAAAGGCATGGTAGTCCACTCAAAGAGTCCTTCTGGTGTGATGAAGGCAGAATGCTCCTGGGCCTCTTTGGTAAGTGGGATTTGCCAGTAGCCTTTGCTCAAGTCAATCGGTGAGACAAACTCAGCCTCTCCAATCCGATCCAGTAGCTCATCAACACGGGGCATAGGGTAAGCATCAGTGGTGCTGACCGTTCAATTTGCGATAGTCCACACAAAACTGTGTGGTCCCATCTTTCTTGGGAACCAACACAACCCCAGCAGCCCATGAGCTTTTAGATGGCACTATAAACCCCAAAGCTAGCATCTCCTCGATATCAGCCTTTACCTGTCTCATATCACCCGGAGTCATCCGGTAAGTGACTTGTCGGATGGGCCTAGCACTCCCAGTGTCCACATGGTGGGCGGTCAGATGAGTTCGACCAGGTAGACAAGAAAACTGGGCCTGTTCAGCCTCTAAGATCCTCCACATCTCCTGCTGCTGGGCTACATTCAACTGTTGTCCCACCTGGACTGATTCCATGTCTTTCTTCTCTTTACCAGCGCCCAAAAGGTCAAGCAATGGATCAGTTTCTGGTGTCTCCATCGGAGGACAACATACCGCCATTGTTATTACTTGACGATCACGATAGGCCTTAATTCGATTTATATGGAAGGTGCGTAGGTACTTCCCTCCCTTATCCAGGGCAATCACGTAATTGACCGGTTCGGAGCGCCTTACCACGGTATACGGTCCTTCCCACCTGGCCTGCAGTTTGTTTCTTTGCACTGGGATAAGCACCATTACTTTTTGCCCTGGATGCAACTTTTGGTCTTGAGCGTGGGCGTCATACCATTCCTTTTGTCTCTCTTGTGATTCCCTGAGATGCTCTTGGATTAACTGTAGCAATCTTCTCATGCGGTTCCGCATTTTCTCTGCATATTGTAAAATGGGCTGCTGGTGTTCTTGGAAAGTTCCCTCCCAGCTCTCTTTGACCAGGTCTAGAGGCCCCCGCACTTTCCGGCCGTACAAAAGTTCAAATGGGGAATATCCAGTAGACGCCTGTGGGAATTCCCGATAAGTAAATAGAAGCTGTTGAAGGGCTCTCTCCCAGTCCCTTCCCTCGGACTGCATGTAAGCTTGTAGAAGTCTTTTTAGCGTTCCATTGAAACGTTCACAGAGTCCGTTGGTCTGTGGATGATAAGAGGTGGTCCGAAGAGGTGAAACCCCCCACTTTTCCCACAGGGTTTGCATTAGTTCACCTTGGATTTGGGGCCCTTGATCTGTGATGACTTCCTGCAGGTATCCAAGCCGATTGAAAATGTCTGTCAATGCTTGCGCGACATGTTCTGTGTCAATAGATGATAGGGCCAGAGCCTCAGGATAGCGTGTAGCAAAGTCCACCAGTGTTAGGATGTACTTCTTTCCCGTATGACTGGGAATAGCTAATGGTCCAACTAGGTCTATGGCAACACGGGCAAAGGGCTCCCCTATATTAGGTAATGGGTGCAGAGGAGCTTTTCACTGGGGCTTCCCCAGTCTCTGGCAGGTATCGCAGGTGTCTTGATACTGCTTAACGTCTCTAGAGATCCATGGCCAGAAGAAATTCTGCAACAATCGGGCCAGTGTTTTACGGGTGCCAAAATGCCCGGCTGTTGGAATGTCATGAGCAAGGGCTAGTAATTGTGCTCTGTACGGTGTAGGTTCCACCAACTGTTTAGTAGGCATGACTGTTTCCTGTCCAGACTGAAGAATGACCACTCGGTACAGCAATTCCTCTTCCCAAACTATCTTGCTCCCATCGGCTGTTTCCAACCCCAGGTCGGCTGCGCTCCTTAATTTACTTAGGGAAGGGTCTGTCTGTTGGGCCTGTCAAAACTCGCTACGGTCCACCTCCCCCAAGTCTATCTCTGAAGTACTGGACAAGGGTTTGGAATCACTCACGACTGTGGTCGGGGTAGGTTGGTTCTGTTCTGTATATGTCACCGGGGTTACTGCTCTTTGGGTTTGGCTCCGGGGAATTGGTATGAAATACCGTCGGCCGCATGGCCGGCGGTTTGATTCCCGTCAGTGGCAGCACGACAGAAGCAGAGTGCGATGCAGCGGAAGCCCGACAGCGCTGGAAATCCCGATCGTGGATAGGTAAGTGTCCACTAACCTAACCCCCCTAACCCTCCTTAGGGGTGCCTAACCCTAACTTCCCCCCAAGTGCCTAACCCTAATCCCCCCTCTAAGTGCCTAACCCTAACCACCCCCTTCCCCGTTGCCTAAACCTAAGTCCCCCGGGGGGTGCCTAACCCTAAGTCCCCCCCGGGGGTGCCTAACACTAACCCTCCCTCCCCCTAGCCTAACCGTAACCCTCCCGGGGGGGTGCCTAACCCTAAGTCCCCCCCGGGAGCCCTAAACCTAACCCTCCCCCCCAGCGGCTGTCCGCTCGCGGCGCCCGGCATAACTACGATCGTGATGCCGGGCGCCGGTCTCCCGACGTCGGGGAAATGCGGGCGTCTACATCTAGACGCCCGGCATTTCACCCTTGCCGGGATAAGACAGTCAGGAAGCCAGCTGCCGGTATTTAGGCAGTCGGCTTCCCGATTGCCTCCCGGCTCCGGGTCACCACTTGAACGAAGCGTGTCCTCAGTCCCTGTCCCAGATCATTCCCGAGAATGACCTTGGCTAGTAGCCCCTTGGAGTACTCCGACCTCCACGATTCCTTGATCGGCTGCCCAGTCGAGATGTATCTTGGCGACGGGGATATCGGTATGTTGTCCCCCGGGGGTGGCAATTCGTACATACTGTCCAGGAATCACCCGGGAGGTGGGAATCAGGTCTGGCTCAATCAATGTGAGTGAGGCCCCAGAATCTCGTAGGCCCTGTACCCGCTGGTCCTCTACCAACACAGGCTGTAAGTGCCCCTTCATATTCTGAGGAGTTGCCTGCTCCTCCCCCAGAACCAGGTCTACAATATACACCCCATCCATCATCTAGGCCGCATCTGACTGGATGACCTCGCAATAATCCTCCATGAGGTAACATACCACAGAAACTGGGGCCGGTCTAGCCCCAGGGAATGGCCCTCGCGTGCGTGGACAGTGCCTCAACAAGTGTCCTGGTTGATTGCAGCGGTAACACTTATGAGGTTCTGGGTTAGCCACTTTGAATCTGGGTGATTGATAAGAGATGTTTTTGATAGTGCCTCCTTTACTACTATCATTCATGCGTGGTTCTCTGTTGGGGAGCTTCTCCACTTGTGGGGCTCTTGAACCACCTGTTGCACTGAAGACTCTCCATTCGGGACGGTTAGCTATATATTCATCAGCCCATTCTGCAGCTTGTTCAGGTGTGCTGGGCTTCCGGTCTGCGACCCACTCCCGTACCGCTGGTGCCATCTTGATCATTAGTTGTTCTACTACAATTAGGTTGACAATCTGCTACACAGTAGAGGCCTGTCTACCCTCAAGCCATTTTCCACTGGCAAACTCTTGGTAGGAAGCAGTCCCACTTTTGCTCAGTGTCCTGAATTTGAGACGATAAGATTCTGCAGTGATCTGGAACTTAGCCAGCATTGCCTTTTTTATACAGGTGTAGACTCCACATTCCTGGGGAGTTAAAGCCCGGTAAGTTTCCAGAACCCTACCTGTGAGACTTGGCCCCAAGTACTTGGGCCATTCAGCTGGCTCTATCCCGTGCACTCCCATGAGATTCTCAAAGATCTGGAGGTGAGTGTCAATGTCGGTTTCATTCTCTTGAAATGTGGGAACATCCTTAAATCCCAAGCGCCGCTTCTCTTGTTCAGCCCCTCTGGGCGATAGCACAGTTTTGCTGCTACTAGGCATATGTACCCCTAATATTGCTTTGATCACTCCAGCTCTCTCTTGTGTAGTTGCACTTTCACCTAGCGCCCCCAGCCAGCTCTGTAGTAGGGCGGGAGTAGCGGTGGTCGACTCAGGTAACCGACTGGAAGAAGTGCTTCCACTGCCTGTCGGTCCTTCTTCATCGTCACTCAGGTGGTCGGGATCCTTTGGGTGTGCACGATCCCACTCCAACAACCACAGTACAAGAATCTCGCGGGTGTCAGTCCCATTATATGCAATACCCTTCATCCTGCAGCGATTTCCAGGCTGACCGGTAAAACTTCTCCTGCTCTCTCATGACGTTTTCAATTTGACCGCCGGTTGCAACTCCTGACTGACTCTCCATGCTGATATTCTGTGGTGTTAGCGTTGCTTCTACTCACTCCCCTGGAATTACTGCAGGAACTGTGTGAAGTCCCACCGCTGCCACCAAATGTGAAGATACCGGGGGACCTGAGTATCCTGGGGTTCAGGGGTCACACAGTGGAGCAGGTTATAATGAATGCAAGATTAACTTTATTCATGGAGACACAGAAATCCAGCAAACAGTAAGCAGGGTTTTATCATTACAGTCCACTCACGAGTTCAGCAAAGTCTTTTCCAGCTGCTGTATATCTCCTCCCTAACTGGTCAGCAATGGCAGCTGTAACAGGGCACACAGAGCTGCTATATATCTAAAGACACTGAGAGGGGACAACACCCCAACCTTCAGAGTCACACTGTACTCACACACTAACCCACAATTCCCCTTGCTGCACCACCCTACTTCCCTCTCTCTCATTGGTGGGTTCTGGTTTCAGTCTTTCGAGAGAGGAAGGAGGAGGGCTTTGTAACAGGAACATTCCCTTGCTGTCTGCTGCTGGCAAACTTCCTGTATGAGACATGCAGACTGAGGGCTTCAATTTAAGAACACAGAACTGGGTCATGGGGTTAACTCTTTTCAACATGCAGGCAAGTCCTAGAAGTCCTTTTCCCTTGTCTCCTCACATAGATCATTACCAAAGTTTTATACATTATTCAAGAATTACACAAATATTTACAAAAAGGTGCATTTCGATTGTTATAATTCTATCCCTTCTCTTATATATGAAGTTTGAAAGGTGGTAAATAAGATATTCTAAAAAAATACAGGTAATTATATCATGAATAGGTGGCGGTGGATATTTTCCATTCTTTTGCATATTCTTTATGAATTTAACTTACTTAATCAAGATCTTAATTTAGGGGAATTCAAAGAATTCTGTTTTCAAATGAATAATCAATAAAGTATGAAGACTTACATAAATATTAGGGGTCCATAGTGCGCTATGTAGATATGAGTTTAGGAGCTGCACCCCTAAAAAAAAAAAAAAAAAAAAGTGTTTTTTGCTATACATATATATGATGCTTGTACTCAGATTCAGCCAGACATGTGGGTCAAGGTTCATCAGGAATGGGATAAGAGAATAGCCTTAGCACTGCATCATAGTGGGCAGCACAACATATCCTATAAACTTTATTTAAAACTCGAGAATGAAGAAAGTTAAGTTAAAGATACGTTTGATATGTCACATGACTACCTTTCTAATTAAAAAATTAGAGTTCCATCCAAGATGGCCGACTTCAAGTTGACCGCCATACTGGTGACATACCCTAAAAAGTATTCCCTCCCCCACTCCCATATCATGTGTAGACACTGAAATAATATTATCTTACTCATTCCTTAAACACTTATGGACACGTGTGCGTGTGTGTGTGTATATATATATATATATATATATATATATATTTTAGTAGTCCCACCACTTTAAGAATAGGCACAGTCAGCATTCTAGTTACCCTTGGGACACCAGACTGCAATATTTCTTTTAGACCAGGTTGTCTTTGTGGCTTTGGTCACCCTATGCCGCAGGCACCCCATGTCATCCTCTCTCCAATAATTCCAACAGGGGTATGGTCAGCACACCTCCTAAATCCAGGAAGACTCCTTAATTTGTGTAATCCACCTGTAAGGTCTATGTATTGGTAGGTGTAATAATGTGCCACACACAAGCACACCCACTCTAATCACCACCTATCCAGGCCTATAGCAGCTCAGCCTGTATACTACACCCTGTCCATTTACAGCACAGCATTTTCTATTCCATCTTCAGCCTGTATACTACACCCTGGGGTATCTGTTTAGATATAGAAAGTGTATAGCACTACACTTTCTATATCTAAACAGATACCCCACCACCATCAGCCTGTATAGTACATACTGTCCATATAAAGCACTGTACTTTCTATACAGACACCACACCTTCAGCCTGTCCATATACAGCACTGCAACTTCTATACTGTCATCCCACATCCAACCTGTATGCTACAAACTGTCCATATACAGCACTGTATCTCCTATACTGACACGCCACCATCTGAAATGCATGTGGGAACACTCCTCAGTCAAACCTGTTCACTACAACCCACCAAACGTGAACCCTCAGCCTGCCCACTACCCTGCATTCACAGCCCCACTAAATTCCATCCCCAGCCCACAGTGGTGGTGCCACAGTGTAAGGGTGCTGGGTGGGTGACATGTAGGAGTTAGGGTGAGCAGGAATGCTCACTCAGCCCAGCATGGTGGTGATAGATGTAGCTTGGCTGGCCAGCTCTGTAAGCTGGATGTTTGCAGAATATAGGATGCAGGTATGTGTGCTCAGAGGTGGGGGAGGTGGAATGCTCCTGGCAGACAGTTAAGGGTGGCATAAGCTAGGGCAGAGCATAGTAGACTGGGTTACAGTGGGCTGGGGATGGGGGTAGTGGGGCAGAGGATGGGGGTAGTGGGCATGCTTGGGGATCATGTATAGTGGGCTGTATAGGACAGTGTCATTCTCAGTCACCTCATCTGTCACCAGTTACTGGGGAGTGTCAGCTCACCTCACCCTGGGTAACTCATCACTGCACAGTCCATGTGTGCGACCCAGAGTGCATGGAGCACTTACTGCAGAGTACCCACCGTACTGTGCCCTGCCTACGCCGTGCAACTAATGCCCACACACCCAAACCTGGAAGAGGCACGTATCCAGCTTACATTCCATTCTCATTGCGGGGCTCCGCAGCTCTCGTGGTGCTCTCAGTCAGTGACCGCACCCTCCCACTGACCTGTCCCGTGACTCTGCCGTGGCTGCCAGGCATGTCACGCGTCGGATTAGTGTACTGGCAAACCTCACAAGGGCCGCTGGAAAAGGGAGGAGCACACCACTCTTGCATGCACTGCTAAGGGGTAGTCTTGTGTAAATCGGGACCACCCCATAGTTTCTCCAGGATGTAGTTAGTATACTGGCGGATGGGATGCCGGCTATTGAAAACCCAGCGTCGGAAGCCCGACCCAGGACTAAAGATAGGCGTCTAGATCCCGATGCTGGAATCTCGACAGCCGCCATCCCGATCGAAGGTACTCCGGGGCGTCTTAGCTGTTAGCCGTGGGGGGGGTTCAGGTACAACGGGGGGTTAGGGTTAGGCTTTGGGGGGGGGGGATAGGGTTTGGCACCACTGTGGGGGATTAGCGTTAGGCACCACTGGGAGGGGGGTTAGGTTTAGGCACTAATGGGGAGGGTTAGGGTGAGAAGGGGAGAGGGTAAGTATTCTTACCCAACCCGTCGGGATACCGAGCATCGGGATGCCGCTGTCGGCATTTTGACATCAGGCATCTCGACTGCTGGTAATTCATACCCAACCCAGTTTCTCCTATGGCCGCCAACCAGCCATGAAGTGCTGGTACACAGTGGGCATAACGGCAGCCACCAGTGTCATATAGTAGAAGAGACATCCTTACTTTTTTTGTAGACTCAGCGCCGTCCTCCAGTTGTGAGCGTCCTAAAGGTGCCTAATGGTGGCGTTGGTCCTAGTTATATTATGCTGTGTTGTGCAGATCACCCTTGTAGCTGTTGGGCAATATATGTTCGAATTAGTGCCTGTCTGAAAGGGTTTTCTGACATTCACTGTATAAAGTTGTAACCATGGCAAATAGCTAAATAAATGGCCCTCACAAATTTGATTTCCTCTGACTGCCCAGTTATGGATAGGCCCAGGGATGAACTGGTGATGATTTGCGGCCTCTGCATTGTTAGTGCACGCACATGAAAAAGGGGAGTGGCAAGTCATGGGACAGGTTTCATCCCTCCTTCATTTGGCCTTGGATTTCCTGGCTCACAAATGAAGTAGGACTATCGTCTGCTACAATCAAATCTTATGGCACAGCATTGGCCCTAGTGGTTCCCAACAGACATGTCAGACCATAAATTATACCTTCATCTTCTTAGGGGAATCTTGATCTCTATACTTCCCAGATAATCTACAGTTTGGAAAATAGATTGTTTCTTAGCTTTGTTTTATGTCTTCCTTGAACAATACATCGGGTTATATACTTGATCTCTAGTAAAATCTCACCTCTCTTACTAATGGCTTTCGCTGCTAGTGGAGTAAAACTTACCTTAATATATATTTCAGATCTCTGTATGATGTAGACACCAGGTGATTATCATATTATTTTAAATGCTCCCATGGAAACATCATGCATTCACCAGTCTTAATAGTGACAAATACCTTGTCTTTGCGTAGTTTCTTGCCAGTCCCCCAATCTTGCTCAGACTGCTCCTCATACTTACACCGAAAAATCCTGCATAAGCACTAGGAGAATATCAAAAAAGCATAGTCATCATGTTTTTCAAAACCAACTATTAAGAGATATAGAAGGACATATATGGTCTCATTTGTAGAATACAAAATTGTTGTTGGTGCTCCCCAGGTTTAACAACACTGTGAGTACATATTAAAATAATACTCCACAAGAGACCTGAAGAAGGAGTTTTCAGGGATATTCTAAAGAGTAAAAACCCTTTTTGGGGGGCACAGCTTTAAATAAAGTATAGATATGAATAAAACATAACTGTTAATACACTTAATAAAAAACAAAAGACAAATGATCACCAGGCAAAATAAAGCCTAGTGTAAATAGTCCTCAACAGAAAAGAAAGACACCCTTTTGTCTCATCATATGGTTACAAAAAAGGTAATGTAATAAAAATAAAAAAGGTAAGACATCAACACCTTTTATAAATACTGGTTGGTGTCATATACAGGCTGTTGAGACACAAGTAACCAATGGTGTTGAAAATTTAAACAGCAATGTTAAAGTAGAAATTGTGTCCTTTTTCAATTGTCACACATTAAAAAAAAATATTTTAGTATTTATATAAAGTATTCAGCATCCGGTATCTATAAGTGACGAGAAATAAGCAGTTGTGACACATATGCTGCAAAATAAAAATAAAAAGTATGGTGGTCGCTCATATTAGCTTAATGATATAGCACAGGTGCTTGTAAAGGGCGGGGTTTATACTGAACCACAGAAAAAAAGGAATATTCCCTCCAGCACACTGCAGCAATATCAACAAAAATACTTGAATCCTACATGATAATAGAAATTTAGAGGTATTAGTAGCATACATTTGCAAATATATGATTAAGCGCTGGGCAAACGTCAAGGCTCCTCTATACCGGCGTCCCTAACATTAAGGGGTTCACGTCCCTGGCTTTATTTTGCCTGGTGATCATTTGTCTTTTGTTTTTTATTAAGCGTATTAAAAGTTATGTTTTATTCATATCTATACTTTATTTAAAGCTGTGCCCCCCAAAAATTTTTTATTCTCTTTAGAATATCTCTGCATACTCCTTCAGGTCTCTTGTGGAATATTATTTTAATATGTGCTCCTCATACTTGCCAACTCTTCCTGATTGTTAGGGAGACTCCCTGAAATAATAGCAATCTCCCTGAAGAGTCTAGAATCTCCCTGATTGCACCTTACACCCATTATGAAGTTGTATATATATATATATATATATATATAGATAGATAAAAAAAACAACAAAACAACAGAGATATATACATTCACAGGGGCAAACGCAGGATTTTCATGGGGGGGTTTCCATATATAATATATATATATATATATATATATATATATATATTTTAACGATACTAGATCAGAACCACTATACACACCTTCCTATACCTTCTAATATCCTGCCTATACCTTCTTTTATCCTGCCTATACCTTCTAAGGATGACGCTAATTTGCGTACGCAGTCATTCAGTAAATAAAGACTTAGACCTGGAATCTGTGGTTCCAAAGCACAAGTATTATTCAAGTAAAAGTACAGTCAGTTACATGCAATTGATCCAGACACAATTTAGGCGCAAAGGAATTATACAGACCCAAGTACAGTATACATACGCAGCGCTTCCGGTACCAGGTGTTAGGCATCAGCAAGAAACCCCTCGTCTATCAGCATGCAGCATGAAGACTAAAGACCCAGTGTTGGAGCACACATATTTATAGCCCCCAGGGATAGACAAAACAATAGAGAAGTTTGTTGCTGATGCTATTGGTTCCCAAGGGGGATCCATCTGTTACGGAGCATTTAACAGGCTGATTCAAATAAACTCTCCCAGCCTCTAACAATTGGGGGTCTCTGCCCTCCCACCCCATGCAATCATCCTAACAGTTGTTCATATAATATACATTTTGTTGCTTGAAGTCTCTGCGGTCCATAAGTTGAGAATGCTTGATGCGATCTCCAAACCGATAACACCGGAATACTGTGGAAAGAGTACGCATCAGTACGAAACCAAACACGACTTCCTTAGCATGTATAAAACCTTAGTTACCAAATATCTTTATTTCACAGCATTTATACTAACCGAACAAACTTAAACCTTATACCTTAAAGCTAATGGAACCTTGTAAGTGAATATGTAATGTGTGAGTGTACGGGGTTTGATATGAAAATGCTAGTTAACTGGGGACGGATGTGTGCGCATTTAGCTACTAAACAGTGTTTTTCTTATGCATTCGCTAATATGTGACTAGTTAACAGCGCTATTATGCGTATTATGATGTACATGAAAAATGATGGAAGATGCAATCGTATGGTGCTAATAGTAATCTCGCCATATGTACTTAATTGTGAGTTTATCTAAAATGTCGCTTGGGCAGCCATTCGCAAAATGGCGTCTTGCGATCTCATTTCCAAGATGGCGTCTTGCGGCCAGTCGCAAGATGGCGTCGCCGCGATTACATTTTAAACTGAACTTGTCTCAGCCAATTATTCAGCTTCGACTATATATATATATATATATGTAAATTTGTATACATACATACATATGGTATACACACATATATGCATAGACACACATATATAAACATACACACATACATATGTCCCAAATTGCCACGATCTGCGGGGCAATATGGAGGGGACGGGGCCAAATGACTCAAATCTAATTAAATTGCGTCATATAGGCTCTGCCTCCTCCATATTGATCCGCGAATCGTGGCAAAATTGCCATGAGGGGGCGGGGCTTTAGAAAACATTGCCTGCACTGCAGTCTGTCAGGGGGTACTCAGAATACCGCCCCTGTGAGTCAAATGGTATCACTACTTTCATTTCCCTGATAAGACACAATGATACCTATGGTTACATGCACAAAGTATCAGTGTGTTTTCATCATCAAGTAGATCTTACTAACTGCTTTGGGGCTCATTTACATTTGGATGTAAATCAATTTTATGGCACGCCTCAGATGTAGCCGTACACGTCCACTATACCGCCGCGCTCATAGGTGCTGCTTTCACAATCTCCCTGAAATTCTTTTTTAAAAGTAGGCAAGTGTGCTGCTGCTGCCACTGCTGCCAGAAAACAGACCTAGCAACTGTTTTTAACTTGTATGAAGCCTATTTGGTCTGCTACTGCCCCTTTTATTGTAGGGCGGATGTTGCACCAAAGAAGGATGCAGGTGTCACCATTTTTAGGTTGTGCCTTACATGGGGCAGCTGCTACTAGGGCCTCCACACGCATCATGCACATAACTCACTGGTCCTCAGCATGGACTTACACTAAACATTGCTTCTGCGAGGTGACAAGCCTTCCAACACACAAAGAGAAATGAGTAGTAATCTATGATCTGGAAACTTTTAGTTCTAGGTAATAGGATTGCACCCTAGCAACATCGCCTATCCTGTCCTGCACTTCTCCTAGTGCCAGGTCTACTGGGTGCTCTTTTAGAAATGGTTATTTAATATTCTCTTTTGCTTTTACATTTCACAAAGGTAATCCAAAGGATCAGACAGTTGCACCTTTAATAAATAAATGATTCATCATCTTAGGTTTGTGTTGAATCAACCACTTTTATTTTGTTGCGGTGTGTTAATGGGTGACAGTTGTGTTGCAAGTTTCCACACCAGATTTACAGTTGAAAGAAAATGGGAGGGTGCGCTGCATGGAGGCCAATAGATCATAGTATTGGGACCAGATATCAGAGTGACTATAATGCTGCCAGTCTATAAGGGACAGTCACCCGTCAAGGCAAGTGGAACAATGCAGATGTTTGACGGCGCAGTATAGTGAACTGATGAATCTGGTGGCAATAACCCAAACAATATTGGACAATGATACATATTGACTACAGAAGATTCTATAGTTAAAATATTAACAATTATTTATTGATGAGTCATTAAAAATAACTGAGTTCCATATAGGAGCACATAAAGAATATACACATATTACCTATAATATATGGTCTTATGTATAGTAATAAAACCATAAGTATAAAATAGTGCAATTGTCACTAATAAATGAAGGTTAAGAGGGCACCTGGATTATATATGAACTCCAGATTGACTGATGCAAGGAAAGGTTCCCTTCTAAGTGGTACGGTGGAAATATTCAGATTAATGGTGACCTTTTCACACTGAGAGAAGGAGTGTTATATCCCTTTCACTGCTGCTGTTAGAGCAGCTAGACTACGTGCCGCTGGAGTGATCCCTCCACTTCTGCTGCCTAAGTCAGAATGACTGCGGCGGCATGGTGGGTGGGAAGACAGTAACGGACGGCCACAGTTGACGTCATGATGTCATAGTGGGCAACCCCCGAGGTCCATGGGTACGCTGACGTACCACCTGACCCGCCCATCTACTGTCTTCTGCCCATTCGCCTTAGCAACCAGCCCCAAACCTCTCAGCCTGGACTGGTATTGGAAAATAGGTGGAAAAAACAGGATTTTGGTACTTACCGATAAATCCCTTTCTCCGATTCCACAGGGGACACTGGAGTTCAAGACAGTGGGGTATAGACGGTGGTAGAGTAGAGCCTGGCACTTTAAATAATTTAGAAGTGTGACTGGCTCCTCCCCCTCTATGCCCCATCAGCCCCAGTTTAAGAACTGAGCTCGAGAGGAGACGGAGGACAACAGGAAAACGAGGAGAAGGAGAAGACCACAGAACGGAACAATACCGACTGAAGGAAAACAGAGGAAACCACTGCAGGGAACACATGCAGTCACACAACTATATAAAGACCCACAACAGGCAGGTACGCCGCGCCGGGCGGGCGTCCAGTGTCCCCTGTGGAATCGGAGAAAGGGATTTATCGGTAAGTACCAAAATCCTGTTTTCTCCTTCATCCACTAGGGGACACTGGAGTTCAAGACAGTGGGGACGTCCCAAAGCCAACCTCCCGGGTGGGAAGCGCGGAGAACATGCCGACCCTTCGGCCAACCGAACAGGGACCGCATAGAACCGGAGGTTCAACGGAAGGCAAGAGCTGAGAATCAAGTGTCGTGAGCCAGGAGACAAACAGAACTCCGTGCGGAACAGACACAGAATACCACAACGTACAGTAGTCGAATGGAATAAGCGGCTAGCGAGAAAACACCCTCAGATGAGAAGCATCAGAACACTGTAAACTCAGCTGAAAACAGACCAAGCCATACTGTTGGGAGAAGAGAACTCCTACCCGAATCCATAGGAGAAGGGCAGTAACCCGAGAAGAAACCTCAAGGAAACCGTACCAGAGTCGGAAACAGGAAGCTGCCACATTTTGCAGATAGCAGAATACCAGCACTGCTGGACATAACTCATATAGATAGAAGTATAACGATACCAATCTACAAAAACAGAGAGTCCACAGACTCCTCACAAAGAGTATACAGGGAGGTAAAAGTCAAGGCCGCACAGTCGCCCTGAACCCTTCTGGAAGTCCAAGTACTACAAAGTTGTTAACCAGCGGAAGGATGAGACCATAGAAATCTCCAAAGAGAGGAGATCACCCTGGCCATGAGGCGGCTTCGAGAGGATTGAGATTACAATACCTTTCAGAGGGTCAGACCGCAGTACAACCCATGCTGAGAACAGGAATAAACCAGCAACTGAAACCCTGACGCTAAAGAGAAACAACGGACAACTTCCAACATGATGGAAGTGCATAGGCAGTAGTAACTGCTGGCCTGAACATAGCATGAGAAAAACCAGGAAGATACCAGTCAGGTACCTGTCAGTATGATAAAAATATCAACAGCTACTGAACAGGAAACCCACCAGGCCCCCTGAGTGGAACATAGTGACTGTCACACTTCTATGTAAAGATGTGCAGTAGCCCAGAGATGTGCTTTGGTCCATAACGCCAACAGATTCTAGTAGAATTGGTTCTCAATGTTGTAACTATGCACCCACACTCCAGGAAAATTCTAAAGTGTAGAGCCAACTGATTAAAAGAGCGGATGGCTGCTAGGAGGCAGTAAGGGAGAAGAACTCTATGTATGTCAGTTTACATGAAATAGGAGCCTCTACCGAGGCATTAGTGGGTAAGCTCTCACCTGTGAGCGACCAGAAGCCCTCTGGCCGAAATGTAGAATGTCACTGACCTGTTCTATCGCAAAGCAACCCGCCACATTAGGAATAGAGAGTAGCTTCAGTGGGCTAAGACCAATGGTCTACAGCACATACTTCAGTCTGGAGATGTGCAGTAGAAAATACTGTGGAAACTAGTAAAATGTTAGTGGAGACAAGAAGGTCGTAAAACAGGACTCTATACCTGAGCCTGTTCCATTAGAGACGTGTATCTGTAGATTATACTTATACCCCAAAAACGGTCTGCTAGTTTAAGTATCCTTACACCAATATTTACAATGTGTATTATGCCCACCAATCTAATATAACCCAGGTCTGTCCCTGCCTAAATCGGTAGGTGGCCCTAGGCCTTCAAGATATGAATTGTACCTAAGGGCCCTTTAGACTCATTCTATTGAGATATGCGACAATAATATGGAGTACCGGAATCGATACTGAGAAGGGTACCTGTACTTAGACATAGAACTCGTTAGTTATCCCAAGCAAAGAAGGGAGTGATAACCCCAGTAGGGTTAAACAGAAAACAGGTTTTTGTTTCCCAATTATTAGGAAATATACAAAGAATGGGCGTCTTACAAGCTTGCTACCAAGTGCATCACTGTAATGATAATAGGTCCCCCGAAACGGGGCGCCATAGATATAGACTGACATGAACCGAGCTATATAAGTATATATCCTTATATACATGTGACATGTCTAGGGTCCATGCTAGAAGCAATGCCTTAGGGAATTGTGACTATCACTATGTAAGCTGCAGCACATGACTTTAGATTATAGAGCCACCATATAATATGTATGGATATAGCCTACAGCTTCTGGTAATCCCAGGCGGCTTCCCATGCGTGGTATTATAGGTAACCTAATGCTTGTGGAAGTATAGGCCTCCTACACATATACATGTATATACACACACAACCCAATCCCCCGGGAGAGATTGTGTTAAGCGGAGTTATTGTACCAACTTCCGCATCAGGAGTCCAGCCTCCAATCGCAGCCTTCTATCAATATGCTAGGTATCCGACATAAAACTGATAAGAACAGATCCTACCCCTGCTCTTATGGGAAGGATAAGAAGCGATATCCATATAGGCATACGCATACCTACATACAAATTTAGTAGGTGACGATAATATTGTAAAACTAGAACATGAGCAAAAATTAAAGCCATGGAAGGAACTCCAAGGACAAATTTCATTCTAGCATGTATATGTTTCTACTACAGGGCTAGTATAAAATACAATATACATTATATATATATATTTATATATACATATATATATATATACACACACACACATATATACATACCATACCCGTGGCTTACCCCCCCGCAGGGGGACTGCTCATGTACCGCGTGTGGCCGTCACTCAGCTACTGCTCAGGGGCAGGATATGGTAGCTGCGTGCTGTCCCAGACTGGTTTCGATCCTGGGACTTCTGTTACAGGTGTACTCGCCTTAGCAGGTGAGCCCTTTTAGCGCCAGATTAACCCACTTTTCGAAGTGGGAATCAAAAAGACTACCTCAGTGCTGTGAGGCAGTAATGCCAACAACTACACTAGCCGCACGTTACTAACCTCTTCCTGTATGTGCTGCCGAAGGGAACACATGAGATATAAATAGATGCACATATGCATACCTTCTAAGGTAAGCACAGAAAACTGGTGAAAGGTTTTAAGACCAGCCTATAATGTAGTATATGTGCTGCCACATATATGCATGGGAAGTCTCTTTAAGGCGAGCCCATGTGAGGCATAAGCCTGGGGATGGGACGCCAAAGTGTGCTAACCCTGGGTGAAGGGTATGCTATAACCATAAGTTCTGGCAGCAGCACCAGAACAGTAGAGCTAGTACACCATGAGGCTATGATACTTCACAGGCTGAGATATCAAGCCATTAGATTAAGCTAGGCGCCCTTTGTTAAAGAACGAAGGGAAGCCTGCCAAGCGGCGCTGCATTGGCGGGACTGTCTCGCCAACCCCTCGCTTCTAGCTGTGATGCATCGATTGAACTGGCCTCTTTCAGAACCGCCTAACGTGGTGTTATGCGCAAAAGGGAATTGGGCTAGTGCCCATACAGCTAGCAACCAGCTATCCACTGTAGCTAGCACTAAACTCCTATTATACAAGGACAGGGCCTCCCCTACCTTTTGCGCTGAAGCACTCCCAGTGTGGTAGTCGTAAGAGACCCACGCTAAAGCACTCCCTGCTGCAGGTAGTGCACTGAGCTATACTGCTTGTGTGCAGGCAGTAACTACAGTCCTTAAAAGGGAAGCAGGGGGGCTGTTTTTTCATGAATACCGCGCTGTGCGTGTGCAAACTGCTACACTCCAGTTAGCACAGCGCTGCTAGCCCCCTTATAGTATAAAGCGGTGATGCTGTCCTGCTGTGACAGGAGTGTGATGGTCGTACAGCGCTGCATCGTGGAGCCGCATTGTGCTGGTATAACGTAAGGCTATTAGCCCTATGTTATAGCTAACAGGGAAGCCTGCTCAGCCCAGCCAGGAGCTGCGGGACGCGGCATCTCCTCCTGAGATTTAGATGAGGAGCGTTGCTAATTGTTAAAATGAGCCTAAGCAAAAACAGTGCTGCCTGCACCGGGAGAACATACAAACTCCACACAGCAAGAGCCGTGGAGAGATCCGAGCCCTGCGCTGATACTTATTTGTAGCTAGCACTTAAAAGCACTCCCTCCTACTTCTACTTTTGTGCTAGCAGCACTCCCAGCGTGGGAGGGGGAGGGAGTCGCATTAATTAACCCTGTTGCAGGAGTTAGGAGGCAGCCGCGCTCATTCAGGCGCTGGTCTGCACTGCACTGCATCTTTAACCAGCGGTAGGCAGTGGTGGCTGCCCCGCTGGTTGGGCTGTTGCGTGCTCGCAATTAGGGCCGCGAAGGGGGCATGGCTTTGCCCCGAGTGCGGCCGCCATTTTAATACTGGGGGGCTACTGCTGCCTGCTTTAGACGCGGCAGGATGCCCTCCCAGGTACCTCTGAGGTCCCTTCACGGGGGGACTAATACCGAGTATGTCTGCGCAGCCGCGCTAACGGACCGGCAGACCGCGCTGCTCTCAGATGAGGGCTTAGAGCACGAGCCCGACTACAGATGGCGCGGCTCTTATTAGACGCGGCAGGATGTATGACGCCCTATCAGTGTGTGCGCGCGCGCGTGCACTGTAAGGCTCGCCTCTGCCCACTTACTAGGAAAAAGTGGGCTGGGCGTAATGTAGGGAAGACATCCTTCCTCCCGGCCCTTCTGAGCGGGGTACGGGAGCATCAGCAGACACATCTATAAGGCTGGGCCCTTGTCTCAATAAGGGAAGCCTCTATACGCGGGTACTCCTACACCAAGGATCGTGCTGCTTGTCAGCGCTGCCTCATGTAGAGGGACTCGTCTGGTCTCCTGAAGCCCGCCATTACACTACCAATGGCAGATGGCAGGACCTCCCCTGTGCTACACTATTTAGTGAGCAGCGGTGCGGCGTCTGTCATTTGTGTGATCTTACTCACACCGCCCAGCGTTTCTACTCCCATATAGAGAAGGGAGGAACAGGCGTCTCAGTGACAGTCACGGAATCACTGCCGCTTAACACGCACTTGCAGGGGCCCGCGCTCCATCCCCTCGTTAATAGGAGGGGGATGGCTAGGTATAAGCCAGAGACCCGGACGCTGACTGTGAGTGCAGCGGCAGGTCTCGTCAGCAGCTCCGACACTACCACTTTCACTGGCAGGGGGAAGGAGCCGTGTGTGACAGCCATGCAGTGTGCGCTGTCCCTGAGCCCAGCGTTTTGGCCCACCACTCCAGCTAGTCAGGAGTAGTGGGATATACTTACGGACTGCTGCGGCCGGGTTGCTGGGCAGGGGGGCAAATGAGGAAACCCGGACACGAACCGGTTTCAGTTGTGGCGGGTCCTCATGGAGTCCGATGACTCTGTTTAAAGTCCCCCCTCAGGGTCACCGGACACAGACTGCAGTAGCCGTGTGGTGCCCTCCCGGCGGCTCCCACGTAGCAGGCAGACTGCCACAGTAAGCAGCCTGCCTGTCCTCAGCTTGTTAAATAAAAATAAAAAATAAAAATTAAAAATTATATGAGAAAGGCTGGAGACAGCCTCATGTGCGACCGGCTCTCTCGGGCACATTCTAAAAACTGGGGCTGATGGGGCATAGAGGGGGAGGAGCCAGTCACACTTCTAAATTATTTAAAGTGCCAGGCTCTACTCTACCACCGTCTATACCCCACTGTCTTGAACTCCAGTGTCTCCTAGTGGATGAAGGAGAAACAGGCATGAAATTCCTCCTATTTTCCAATTACCAGCACCAGACTGAACCAGCCGGGGACACACTGCATGGGGTCCCCCTGTCATCACATTACATAGCCCCAAACTAGTCAGCCCAGGGCTGGAATTCCTTGGAAAGTGGGGACCCCAAAACTATAAAATAGGGTCCCCCCCATCCGAGCAACAACCAGCTCTGGGCTGAAAGCCCCTGGTGGTGGTGGGGTTAATGGAAATAGTTAATTTTGTTTTTTTTACAGGCAGCCTACAGGTCCCAGCAAGCCTGCCCCGGCATGTCGGCACTTGTGTAACAAGTGCCAGCACACCCGAACATTCAGGGACCGCTGCCACTGTAGTCCATCTGTAAAGAAAATATTACAATAAAGACAAAACACAGGCACCAAATGTTTTAATAATTTAATATTCAGCATCTTCACATTGTGGGTGGCAGCCTTTAAGCTCTTTTGCATGTGCCCCCCCTCCCTTTCCCCGGACTTCCATGGTCTTCTATCTTCATCTGGTGGGAGGCAACTTTTATGCTCTTTTGAATGCTGCAGCCCGCCCAGGAGTTCCGGGGTTTTCTACCTTTACCTTGTAAGCAATGGTCTGTAAGTTCTTTGCATGGCCGCCGCCTACCAGAATTTCCTCAGCATCTTCTATCTAAGAGCTCTTCTCAGCTCCTTCTCTTCCGTCGGACTGCTTGCCCCTGCCTCACGCTGGCAAATTTAATCCAGCCCAAGGGGGCGAGGTGATGTTGCGGTGAGCCACAATTGGCTCACAGTGGCCATCTAGAATTTCAAAGATGGCGTCGTGAGCGAGCCAATCATGGCTTGTGACACCATTTTTTTCAATGGTCTTCACGTCACTGCGCCGCTGCCCTACAGCTGCTGTGGGACAGCGCTGCATTAATTGCTGATGGGGACTGGACCCTTCAGGATCCAGGTCTGCCAATGGCCTATGCCCCTCTGAAACCAGGGCACTAGGGTGTCCCGAACACAATGTTTTGGATGCACGTCAGGATTCCAGGAATATATGGGACGTATAGTCCGCTATCCGCTGATCATAGCCTGTTCCACTCTCCAAATATTGCATGGGGTCTGCTGCCAGAATTTTTAATCAGTTTGTTCAAAAGTGGCCAAATCAGTCAAGATCTGGCAGCTTAGACACACGTCAATGATGACTACACACCCATCGCTATAGTGTCTTCTGACCATAATTTATGCTATAATGATCCTCTCAAATTTGAGAGTTTATTGGAACCACAGTAATTTTCAGCTGACACATACTGAAAGTGTCACCTAATTTTACCTGAGATATTGCAGCATGTGTGGACACCTGAAGTATCTTCAACCTGCTAGATGGGGAACAATGGCCACATTATACTTGTACACTTCTCACACAGACTTTATTTTTCTAGAAAAGCTTTTGCTATGCAGTATATAGCACAGACATCTCCTGTAACCATGGGAAGCTTCTATATAGAGGTCATATACGTTCACATAAATGCTTTAAAAAAAGATTTGACAATTTCCTACATCCTAAGCAGACAACAATCACTAACAGAATGGGAACATGCCTGTGTCTGTATAAAGTGTCATACACCTCCTGCTGCATTTGCATAATAGCAAGGATGGAATTGCAAAGCTGCCTGCGTGCAGCTTTGCAATTCCGACCAAAGCTGAAACACCCCCTATGTTCTGACAAGTATATACTCATAGATCACTCTAATGAGGTGGCAGTGGAATAAAGGTAACACATTGGTTGAAGCAACATAACAGACTAACGCACATGTATTACAGCCAGGAGCCTGCAAAGGAAGTATTGGGACTATACTTAGATCTGAGAGTAAGCCTGCACTGAAGAACGTACTGTACAGAAATTTGATCTCAGGCAACTAGATGGGACAGTCAGGCGGCAGCTTAGACCACACTGAACTTTTACACCTGTGTTGCAATCTTCTCACACCCCCATCTTCATTGCAATATAAACGGAAGTGTCTGCAGGAAAAGGGGTATAGAGAAAATGTATGGCCTTCAGGAATATTCAAACAACTGAAAATCAGCTGGGAAGCTAATGAGAACATGAAGATTCATTGTCCAGCATTCTTTTACATGTTTAGTTTCCCTTATGCCTGTAGTGGGTTTAAATAGGCTAATTAATTTATGATGCATATGAGGCTTAAGTTTTGGCAACGGGGAGGGGGGGGTGGGGGAGGTTAGGGTTAGGCTACGTATAGGGGGAGTAGGGTTAGGCACCACTGAGGGGGGGTTAGGCACTAACGGGGAGGATTAGGCACTAAGGGGGAGAGTTAGGGTGCGGGGTGGGGAGGGTTAGCATAGTTCCATACCCGTGTCAGGATACTGAGCATCGGGGTGCCGCTGTCATACCCAACCCACTGAAAGGAGATTACTACATTACAGAGAGAGAAATTGTCAGGGCATCAGAGGGAGACGCGAGGGTAGGTTTCTAGGGGAGAAGATCGCTAATGAAGGGAAAGCTGTACAGAGGTCAAGGGAATGGGGGAACGGTCATTAGGAGGCAGGAGATGGGATTTCTATTCCTGTGATTCTCAAGTAGTCATACTATTGGAAGTGAGGTCTGAGGTTTTCAGCAGAGCTGAGGATAGATCCTCCATTGCCATATAGAATTCAATCCTCTGGAACCACTGAGATGGAGGGTGGAGAGAAGCATCTCTATAAGGTATCTGGCCAGAAGGTCAACAGTAACCATCTCAACATATTCACAATGTTGACATCTGAATTTTTGCCGTGTGAAATGTCGATAGTCTGATGACGCAAATGGTTAGAGGGTTGGTGTGTCCACAGGAACGTCAGGGTTATGCTGCTTTGGAGGATGACTATAGGGATAGGCACAGGGTTGACATCAGGGATAGTGGGTAAAATATTCAATAGACCTCTGCAGCTGAGACATTGCTGCCAGAATGGATCCGCCGGGCCACTTGAGATACTGGAGCCGCTGCAGCCACCAGGATAAGGTAAGACACTGTTCAACCATCAAGGACCATTTGTAGACATGCTGCATGTCAACATAATAAATGTTGACCAATCGTACCCAATCCCTCCATAAAAAGGGGATTCTTTTTTTTATTTTAGTGGTGGACATAAAATTCCTAACTCCTGTCAACAAAATAAAACCCTAAATAATATAATTACTTCATAAAGTCATGAGCAAAACAATATATAATTCACCACTGAAGTTCTGAAATTACATTCTCTCTACAGTGCTGCATAAATTAGAGGCAATATATAAATAATAATAAGTTTAACACCTTAAATAAAACTTACTTTGTTGTCCTAGGATTTTCTGATAAAAGCTGCCATTTTGAAGTGTCAATCACTGGGACGGCACTTACACAGTGTCACCCTGGATTTTAGATCTATGGTATAACAGTTCGATTGGTCCACTTCAGAAGACTGCTACCTGCACACCAGGCCAGATTAAGGACCACATGAACCTGGGGCTGAAAATGATCAAGAGCATATTGTGAGAAACGGGGGAGCTGTTACCAGTGCTGTGTGGGTGTGGCCAGTGCCACAGAAATGAGGTCGGGATGCTAGGGCACGAAATCCCAGCTCCAGAATCCAGACCTCAGACTCCCATTGGTATTAGACTTGGAATTAGGCATTAGGGGGAGGGTTAGGGTTAGGCTGCAGGAAAAATGGTTTAAGGGTTAGGGTACCTGCATTTTGACCGCCGGGATACCATACCCAACCTGTTCCACATGGGCATGTACACCAGCCTACTGCACACTATCAGCCCCATTGTCTCCCTATACAGATCAAGCCTAATTTTGTGAGGAAATACAATTTTAATACTTGTTTTTCATGGCCAGCTGGGTGGCTGATTATCATCATACTGTCAAGATGATGGGCCTATTTTAATGTGGAGCCCTGGAGTCCCATCAGCCCCATTATTAATCTGGCCCTGCCTGCAGTGTGTCTAGTTCCCCATCTCCTCTCCACTCCTCAACATCCTCCCAACATCTAGAATGCCCCCATTAGATCTTATGACCTAAATAAAGTGTGTCTGGTTCCCCATCTCCTCTCCACTCCGCAACACCCTCCCAACATCTAGAATGCCCCCATTAGATCTTATGACCTAAATTCCCCAACACGCACTTTTAGCAAATATATAAAATACCATTGTAAATATAATCTGCAGCACCCGTGTGTGATAAGGACATTGCAGAGTTTAACAAAGTTGCCATAAAGCCACAAATGTCAAACATCATGAAATCAAAAAATGCTTTATCTAATGACAGCTACCTATGTGATGTGGATGTAGTCGGGATCTCTGCGGTCAGAACGCTTGCAGCGGGATCCCGACGGGTCAGAATGCTGACATCTTGTAACGGTAAGTATGAAGGTTGGGCTGCAGGAGAGGGGGGTTAGACTGGATAAGGGGATAGGGGTTATCCTTAAAAATGCTTTCCGAAATTTCAGAGCTTAGTAAATCGGACTGCATAGCGAGGTCCATCCAAGGTTATTCCTGGTGATCCTTAATATCTGTGGGTACCCCGCACAAATATTGATAAATAGGCGCCTATGTGATCTGATTTTCTTCGCGCCTAAATTTGCATTGTGAAAATTAATATTTTCACACATTTACCATGTCTCTTGCCAGGACACGGGCTCCGGTAAGCATCCTGGTGAATAGCTGTAACCAGAATGACAGTTTCCTGGTTCAGGTCCCCCGCAGCCAATGTACACATGCGGCCATCTGCAGATAACGTTAGGTATCTGTGCTAAGCTGCATAGCAGCCCCCATGAGGATTGTATTTGAGGTCAGAAATGGAGGGACTGTGGCATATATTGGAGCTATCTGTTGTGATCCCTCCAGGGTACATCTGGGGAATCCTTAATATTAGCAGGTACCATCCAAAAACAGCCATTTTTGGGGATATCCTGCAAATATTAATAAATATGCCCCATAATCTCTGCTAAGACTATTCAGCTGCAGTCGTGTTACTTCCAGCTCATCCGATGCCATGTAGTAGTTTCCTGAAAGTTCACCTACGCGGGAGCCTACCAGAGAACTGCGTGGCAGCTGCAATAATACATTTGGTAGCAGCATATTTGCCCTAGAACCTGAAACCATTAATACAGCCACAATGATTCTCTCTGTTATTGGTGTCCTCCCATTCTCCACAGTTCTCCAGCATATGGAGGAACTTTGTCATGATATAGGGGATGTAACAGATGTAAAAATGGTGGAGATGACGACAGATCTAATGCATGTTATAAAACAATATTTTATTTATTTTAATTTATTTAATTTATAGAGACACAATGTGCCTAGTGATATAAATAGCTATTATAAAAACTATTATATCTCCTTTCTGGTAATAGGATCCAAGTTTGTCTGGTGGTAGGTATGTATATATTTACGGAAAGGTAACCCCCTCAAAGGGCACACCTACCACCCAGACAAACTTGGATCCTCCCATATCGGACTTAGTCATCAGATATATTTTATCAGATTATTTATTATACTCCTATTACCAGAAAGGAGATATAAATAGCTATTATAAAAACTATTATATCACTAGACACATTGGTACATTGTGTCTCTATAAATTAAATAAATAAAATATTGTTTTATAACATCCATTAGATCTGTCGTCATCTCCACAATTTTTACATCTGTTACATCCCCTATATCATGACAAGGTGAGCGCATGGTACAATATCTATTTTTATCTATATAACTCTTTTGGAGACAGGACATCCCCAGTACTAAGCTGCTCCCTAAAACAATAAATATCTTGTTGAGCGCTGTTCACATTTTCCACTTCTGAAGATATGGAGGAACCTGCTTGGGCAACATTTTGTGTCTAGTTAAAGCAAAGCTGGCCGTTTCACATATTGCTCTTCTATTGACTGCCTATCACCTAAAGATGGACAAGAAGTCTGCAATTGCTTATTTAAACGTGGGGGAGACCATTTCGGAAGGTACCTCGTGTGTTTACATAAGCAATTGGAGTTCTTGTTTTGACTTTAATGGCGTTGAGCCAGAATTGCAAGGTCCAATAGTAGTAATAAAGTTTAATTTTTAGAAAGAATTAACAAACTAGGTCATAAGACCTATAAGCAAAGTTGTCCTACATCAGGAACATTCACTAAGGAAAGCAGAAGTTTGAACCACACAGACTAATTTTTTTTTTTTTTTTTAATAATAATATACACAATAGCTTAAGATGCACCAACCATTAGGGAACATTTTCTTGAATTTGAGAAACAAGTTTATTAATTGTAAAAATAGAAAGTTATTGCAAATATCTGGAACATGAGCCTCTAGCATCAGAATACCATATCATGTATTGGCTTTTGGTGAAATTAAATTTAATTTGTTCAATGATCACCGTTTATTGGCTGTTAAATACCAAATATTATTATTGTGCAGTTCTGATAAACTATCATAGTTCACGCTTTTGCACAAAATACAATAGGATTAGAACTACATTATATAATAAGTCTTGCCAATTAATTACTGTTTTGATGTATAAATTATACATCATGTTTCCATATACAAGTACTGGGATTAATATTAGGCAATTAACCTCTGAGTTTGCACATTTAACTCTATTCCCTGCTAAGTGCCCAGGAGGGAGCAATAAATACACTCAATCTATACTTACAACTAAATATTTGTATTGGTCTATGGTTGCTATTCCTCATTACAATGTCACTAGCGTTTTGTAAGTTCTTAGATATTTCTGTCCGCAGACATTAGAGACCTCCGATTCTTTCATGCAAAAATTTTCGGTATGTATAGCCACCATCCTTTTCTTTCAGAGACTTGTACATGTATTTATTCAACTATAAACGCTTATTCAGAATCTACAATCTAAAAGCGAAAATTTGTCCTTCTGTCTTTCTATACAAATCCAGTTTACAAGCCAAGATCGTGAAATTTATATGAGTGTATTAAAACACGGCGGAGGCAACGAAAATTTTTTTTAAATCAAAATTAATTACTGTGCATTTTTAATGAATTAAAAAACACAATTTTTGCGTACCATTTGCCCTCTACAGGTGAGGTACGGAATTAGAAAAGGAGATAGCTTATCTACTATTTTTTCTTTTCTATCTCTACTATCTACAAGCCACAGTTTACAAGCCAAGATCTCTCATGGTTCTACATCTAAAACACATAAAGAATAATAAAAGCATTGTCCTGTTTGGTTTATTGTTAGATGCAGATTTGGACACCATTCTTCTTTGGGCCATCTGCAAGGTCAATAATAAAAATATTAAAATGTTATTTTTGTTTCATTTCATAATTTGATTTTATAACATGCATTTTGCTACATACTAAGAAATTATGGAATTTTATTCTGTAGCATATAATCTAAGTCTCTGAACATCATTTACTATGGCTCTTGCATGGAGATTAGTCCCTTTTAAATGCTGTATGAATTTATAACCACTATTGATATTAAACCAGGCTTATTATGAGTCTGAATATGGTAAAAATTGCTATCTGCATCCATGAGGAGAGATCCACCTGATTTAGAATCAGGCCCATAAAGATGGCAACAATACTGGGATGCAAAAATGCAGCTCTGCAGCACAAATTTTTATTTATACTTGCTCATGCATGAGCTTATACAACTTTATGGTGTCAACCGTGGCGACCAAACTTTTTTGTCTACCTCCTTGGTTGCTGGAACGCACAGAGGCTACTTCCGGTTCATTCCTTTGTCAGCCCCTGAAGGGTAAAACCGATTGGCCGAATCTTAGACATCGTGGAGACCCTGAATGCCGGAAACAGCTGCACAAGGAACTGGAAGTAGTTGCTGTGCATTTCATAGTGCGATCCAGCAACCAGGAAGTACACAGTCATCCTGGTATTAGAGCAACAGAAGCTCTTGGCCGTGTTTACACTGTACATCCGACAAATTTTGAATGCTTCTATCCCCGAAGTTTGCTTTGGGGAAGTTTGTCACACTTTTCATGAGGCCTGCCTAAGGAGAGGTTGAGGATGATGTGTAAACGCCGGGTACTCCAGCTAGTATTATAATACATGTACAATTTGGCCATATGTTGGGCCCAATTCAAAGTTGTACAATATTACATTTGCAGATGTGATCGCGCTCACATTTATATGTAATGCCTGCTAACAGATTCCCAGCCTGACAGTGTGCGACATACTGAGCAAATGCTGCTGCACCCACTTCCTCATGTGTGCAGGTCCTTCGGGGGTTGAGAACAAACCACCGTCTACATATCATCAGCCGCACATCAACTCCTGGAGTGCAGGTTAAGGGTCAACTTTCTCTCTAAAAAGGCCTTTGAGACAGTGATTCTGCAATTGGGAATGTAGCTGCGAGCACAGACATACGCATGGACCTGCCTCCTTTTGCGAACATTTTTTGGCCACTTCCCGACTCCATCCAGGAACAGCCATGAATTGGATACGATCATGTAGACATTGCGAATGTTGTATAAAGCTACAGCTCACGCAAGCAGTGAGGCTTCCCTCAGCGAGTGTTATTCAACTGCGTGAACATCAGCATAGCGTACAGCTCTGAATCAAGCCCTATGTGCTTGAGCGTAGATGGGGGATTTCCACCTGTATTCAGTGTCATAATTATGCAGCCATACCACCCTGTATAGCTGCTTGTGAAAGTAGCCATCATCAGCACCCATTTGCACCAGTTCTGTCCCTTGTGCAATGGATCCATCTGAAAATGGTGTATCCCTGCTAAGATCGCTTCTGAAGAGCTCGCAATTCCAACGGCACACTTATGCTAAGTGCGAACACACTGTTGCCACCCATATACACCCATTTGTCAGCAAGTGGAGTTCAACCTAACCTGTATGAGATTGGTAACAGGCTGCAGATACACATCTCTACACCCCAGGCGCCCTTATAGGCAATTGCAGTGCAAAAACTTCAGATGCAACTGTTCTGCACATGACTGAATGCCAGACCACAGAATAAGATCTAGAAGGAAATCGCCACTGTAGTCCTGCCTGTTCAGCAAAGGAATCTATTTTCCATGCTAAGGCAGCTGGCAATATAGAAGCCATATAGCCTACGTTTACGGTGAGATCTGCTTACAGTGTCCCACTGTACATGCATCTTTGTAAATACTTTCATTGTATGGAAGCTCAGTGAAGAATACTTTGATTTTTACTGTTCTAACCCTGAAGCCATTGCTCCAACTCCATTTCTGACTACTTGGCCTGGATCACCCTTTACCTATATTTCTTCAGACGACATTTGGGTGCCTCCTGCCATGGAGCCAGCTTGCATAAAGGGAACAGTATTCAGTTTTCAGCTATGTGTCCGATGAAAAGTCTCTTCAAGTTATGTCAAACATTGAAAAAAAAAACAAAAAAAAAAAACAATGTAGATCTGTTACTTACTGCCCAAGTCCCCCTTAGTCTTCTCATCAGTCCCTTTCACTGTGGCTTCTCACTATTACAATGACCTCAGATTTAACCCTCGTGTTTTGATCCAAATTTGAAATGTAATGATCTGAAAACAAATGTTTCCTCTTGCCAAGGTATTCTTGCCTCACAGACATTATGCCTCGCCAAGACCTGCTGGAATTAAAACTTACCCATCAGACCCATATAGAAAATGTAATTGTGCAGCTTGTACAAAGTATCAGGAAAACCCAGGTGCCTGCTAAGACTGCTATCATTAGATGGATTATCTCTTGCATCACCAAGGCTTGCAATATTCAGTGTGCCAACTTAAAGGCACAGTCATCCCCAGCAATCACTACCCCTTAAGGTGTTTATCCACTTGCCGATAGAGGAACGACAGTACGATTACAACATTGTAATCGTACAGTCGTTCCTCATCCCCTGTAGTGCCTACACTGAACGATATGTCGGTCAGTGTAGGCTCCCTCCCTCATCCCCGAACATGCACAATCTGTCATTATCGGCAGATTGACCAGCATGTTCAGGCAATGATTGATGGTGAAAACTACCAGTGGGAGCACGCATCGCTGGTCGTTTGACACTTTAATGAATGATTTGTGAACGAATAATGAGCGATAATGATTTCCTAATCGCTCATTTTAATCTCCTAGTGCAGTGGTCAGGGAACAGGGGTAAGTTACCCCACATGGAGTAAAAATAAAATTCCTGGGGGTAATGGATGGACAGCCGGGCATGCATATGAATCATTCTATAATATAGAATGATTCATATGCATTCCCGGCTGTGCCGCAGGGAGGCTCTAAGCCGGACGCCTGCTGAGATGTTATTACCAGCGGGCGCCCAGCTCCTTCCCTGCAGCGCAGCGTTAGCCGGAGTTCTCTTCTGAACTCCAGCTTCCGGCTCTCTCCATGTGCACTATGGGAGAGACGTCATGACGTCTCTCCCATAGTTCCGAGGAGCAGCCGGGCGGACAGGAAGGCGGCAGATGCAGGAGCGGGTATTAAGGCAAGTGTGGGTTGTTTTTTTTTGTACAAGTGGCACTACAGGGGCACTACTATATGATTTCCTTCCTTTCAAATCAAGTGGGTAACGTTGGCGTATCGAAATATATTTTGGGGTAAAAGGTAAAAAAAAAAAAGTTCCCTGACCCCTGTCCTAGTGGATACGCACCTTTAGTCAGCCTAGACTCTTTAAGGACCAGAGAACATCTAAAATGGCAGAATATTGGTCCATGTTTGTTAGGCACGTAAAAAAAATCTGGAGATTGATATTTATTAGGCTAAGATTTGTTAATAAGCCTAAAGAAGTGTGTTCTAAATCAGAAAAATACACCAATAAACCAAACTGTTATATGCCATCATTTAGCACCACATACTGCAGTATATGCTACCATTATAGCCTCAAATGCTTAAAACGATAGAAATCCCCTCCCCCCAGGCCTAATGATCTGCACATCGCTCTTTGGAAATCGGCACTAACCTTGGAGGAGTGCAATCCAGGACTGCTGTGGGTTTCATATTACTAGAGGTTGCATCTCCAACTGAAATATGATTGTATTACTAAACTACAACCTTCGCTGAAAGCCATCACTGTACTAGTAACCTCCTCAGGGGGTTTCATAATGCTGAGGAGAAAGTGGGGTCCTTTAATGCTGCCAATGTTTATGACTACATGGGATATTTCAAGTTTCTACACTTGGTGAGACTAGTATACTCAGCTCCCAAAGTCTGAGTATGTTTTAATGATTAAGTGCCATGCCCTATCATTCAGGTGAACATTATTTCTCTAGCAAATTAACCACTTGCATGTTTAAGCAGACCAGATCCAAATCATACATGGGCTCCCAGCAGGCTGCAATACTGACACTATTGTACTTGCTTGCAGATGCAGAAAACTTCCTTAATGGGTTGTTGCAAGTTGTCAATGACTTTTGTAATTTCCCTGGTTTTAAGTTTAACTTGTCCAATAAAATATATTTTCTAGTAGATGGAACCTCACCTCTGCAAAATAGAGCTCTCTTGCCTTCTGACATAACACAACAGTGTCACCTTGCACTATGAAGTGAAGTGGAGGATTGCTTTGGGCCATATTGTAATAAACACCTGTAATACCACCTAAACAATCAGTGGCTTTGTGTCATTTAGTCATGAAACATTGTTTAAGAATATTAAATGTAATTTTCTTTAATACATTTTTTTTTTTTTTTTTTAAAGACCACCACAAGAATGTCAGCTTGGGGGACTAGTGGATAAAGATGTAATCAAACCACTTTAATTTTGTATATAATTGCTGTATCTTCTAAAGCTGGAAGCTTGCCATGTTGTGTAACCTTTACACTAATATTTCTACAAGAAACTTCTCTGGATGCATCTTTCTATCCCTTGACCTCATTCGCTGCAGGGAGACATACATTTACACTCCAATAAAATGGTGTATGCCACTTCATAATGGAGACGTTATTTGCTAAATCAAATACAATTGGTGTTTCACTGGAATTGAAGTAAGCCAGTTTTTCCTACTAGAGAGGATATTACGCATCCAAAGCTTTCAAGCTAAAGTTGTTCCACTCCTGTTCTCATGGTTATAATAAGAGTATTCTGCATGATGCCCAAGTACTATGGCAGCAGGTGTGCCACATAAATGCTAAACGCCAGTGTACAGGGCATTGTCTGCTTCCTCAAACACATTGGTCCCAATTACCCGATTCAGCCTGCAGGGCATAATCAATTGGCCGCAAAATGTTTACAATTCTCGCACCATAAGGTTTTTGCTATTCAATCAGGCATGGGAATTTCAATAAAAGCAGTTTATCTATCTCATGGCTAATGATTTTCCACAATTTTGAACATGCCTAAAGACATATATTGGGGTTAGGCACCCCCCCGGGAGTGTTAAGTTCAGGGTGAGGGGAGGATTAGGGTACTAACCTTCAGCTGTCAGGATTTCGACCCACCGGACTGCAGTTGTCGGTATTTGATCCGGCGGCTAAACAGCCGCCGGCATTACATACCAATTCCACTGATGGAACATTTTCTTACAGTTTCCAATAACATATAGCTCTATGGCACCTGCCAGACAATAAGATTAATTACTACAGAAATCCTAAAGCAGGGTCCTATGCGGTCAATATATAAAAGAGCACACAAGGATATGTATTTACTGAACATTATTAAGATGACAATGTTGTAGTTGATAAAAACATTTATTTTGCATTTATACAGAACAACCTTAGGTCTATTGTGAACCTGAACATCCATCCTATTTTGCACAGCCTTTGCTTGCAGGTTCCGCCTGCACAGACGAGGGGGGCAGGAAGTATCACACACAGAGGTTGGTGAAGGAGTGTATTATATAGCCAAGTCTTATTGATTCCCTTTCATTCTGTTTGCTTATGGGCGAGTATCAGTGCTGCCGAGGAAGATGGCTTTAACAGACTAGTTATGCAAGGTTTAGGACAGCCCTAACCAGGTTATCAGTAAGTATCTGAAGGAGATGGGTACAGCTAGAATAAATGCCAGCTTGCTTCCTTAATATAGAAATGAACCCGTAAAATGGACATCTTTTACACCATTATCTTTCATGTAAAAAAATAGCAACAGTGAAGGATCAATTACATTAGCCTGCATAAAGCAGACAGCAGTTGTAAACCCAGCCTTCTGATGTGGGTAACTAGTGTAAGTGTTTCAGCAGCGTACGCAATAGCTAGTTATCTCTGGGTATTGCTGACCACATGTTGTTGGGAATATGTCAAGGAAGGAAAGGAAATAAATGCTTTTAATAGACCAGAATAAATGACTAGCCTGACACCTGTACCATGTCCGCCAGAGTTATTTTACCTTTTATCACACCAAAAAAAAAAAGATGATGATCATTTTTGTTCACACATTCATGACCTGAACAAGTTGGGATGAATATATACATAAAAAAAACAACAAAAAAACAGCAAATAAAAAACCTTCAATTAAGAGAGTGTCAACCGGGAGTAAAAGCTGGGTACGCACACAGCTGGGGTCACTGCAGGACTTGTCCTCTAATCAGATGGGAACATTTCTCTGCATTATAAAAGCAATAAAAAGGGTCCTAAACAAGCAAACAGCAGGGAGCCAGAATTGGCCATTACAAATAAGCATTAACTCCTCCCACTATATTAACCAGGTGTACCAGAGACAGACCATTTCATAGGACTATTGCATTGGCTGCTGCTTTTTCACAGTGTAATAGGACCACAGAAAATCGGCATTTTGTGACACACGTTGGGCAGGCTATACAACTCCATACATGGTGTATAAATAACTAAAACGGAGGGTACAGTTAACTACTTAATAGTTGCTGATTGACAAGTCTGATCCCTATTGGCAGCGTATGAACCCTTTCTTGATGGAGAACTGTATCTAGAACTCTCCAGCAGGAAAGGGAAATCAACAAAGTATGTTGTAAAGATGACGGGTTTCAGTATAAATAACCAGAAGTGTTTTCCTGTCAGCGGTCAGAAGATGATAGGGTGCAAAGCAGTCTGTGGAAACGAAAGGTGTACTGTCTTTTAATTGGCCTGTCACCCAGATTGGTGCAGCCCTTGTTCTTCCATTCTTATATTAACCCGACTTTGATCCGACCAATTGCATAAGGCCTTCTGTGCTCATGGATTTAGGCCTCTCCAGAGGGAACCCAAGTGCTCGGCTCCAGATGAGCTGGGCTAGAACACCCAGCGCTCGTGACACGCCAAAGAGGACTGTGTAGTAATTCATCTCGTGCATGCCATAATACTGCAGAACAAAAACGGAAAGATTAACTGAAGTGTCAATTTACAAATCAGCAGTGTCTGACTTCCAGTAAGTGGCAGACATATACAGAAAACCAGTCTTCTAGGGAGTAATAGTCTTTACTTGAATGTACTAGATCATGGTGATCAATGGATTAGAGGCATTATTACAGCACTAAAATATTAAAGAAAATTAGCACTTCAAATTAGTGTCTTACATGGGAGGATACAATAGGTTTAATTAGAAGGCAAGAGGTCTTTCTTACAGATGGCATTCTAAGGTAAACGCACAGTGGGGTGAATGGTGCTTTGCTCTCTTTGTGACCTTTCCTGCATTTGAAAAAGCTTTAGTAAATCACAAACTATGCTAGCCAAATATGCCACTTTATTCTCAGTGCTCACAGCAATAAGAGGGGTACGTGTAGACAAGACAACCATATGAACTTCTGATAATGAAATGTACGGGCTGACTTTGGAAGTTTGTAGAACGGTACACATATGACATGGGTGATTTAGCATCTGCCCACAATACATTTTCCTGCAGTAACTATTTATTTTTCCTTTTTAAAACAGTACTTAACAATATGTTCAAATAAAACTAATAAGGTATTTTTACAAATGGCATGAAAATAAGCAACAAGCTGTGATGACTGTTTTGTCAATCTCTGAAGGTGCATTCGGGAGACAACGTCACAGGTACATTCTATGTCATCAGTATGTATTATAACTTGCAGAGAAAGTTACTGAAATATGAGGTCTACTTGCTTTGTGATGCATGAACAGTTTCTTCCTAAACCGCGTTCTCCCCACTAGTTACGTGCGAAAAGTTTCTTCCTAAACAGAGTTCTCCCCACTAGTTACGTGGAAATGTAAATCATTCTACAATATTTGGATGGTAAAGTTTCTAAACTGGAAAATATTTCCTAGGCTTTTGTATAGTGACAATTCTTGCAAAATATATGAAACTGAATAAGTTCCAATTCTTACAGTACAGCAATACCCTACCTATACCATGTTGTGAGATAAAGATCATCATTTCAGTCTTTGACAGACCAAGCCTATTATCATAGGAGTAACAGTATTCTGGGATGTTTCCCCTACCTGTAGGAGGACCCCACTATGAGCATCCACATTGGGCCAGGGGTTCTTCGCTTTGCCCTGCTCCAGTAACACGTTGGGTACAATCTTGTAAAGTTGAGCTACCAACTTGAACAGAGGATCATTAGGAAGATGTTTCAGGGCAAACTCCCTCTGGCACATGTAGCGAGGATCAGTCTTTCTCAGCACAGCGTGACCATACCCAGGTACCACCTAGTATGAAGGGTTTTAAAAAGTGGACAATTAGATACAAATATGGCAACACAGTAAAAAAGTGATAGGTTGTACATACCCTGCCAGAATTCAGAGTGTTCCAGATGTAGTCTTTTAGCTGCTCATCTGATACTTCCCCACCTAGATCCTTCTGTAGGCTTGTCAGCCATACTAGCACTTCCTATAAATACACAGACAAAGCATGACTAGACTGACAAAGCTACTGAAGCAATGCAGATTGGTGTAAACGTTGGCGTTGGAGACATACTTGGTTGGCCAGTCCATGAAGAGGACCTGCTAATCCATTCATAGCAGCAGCAAAGGAGAGGTAAGGATCAGATAGAGCACTCCCGACCAAATGGCTGGTGTGTGCACTGACATTACCGCCTTCGTGGTCACTGGAATTTTAAGAGATGAAAGTTCAGGCAATGATGGAAGGGCCAGGAGAGAGCACATACACATATGAAGCACATTACCTAAATATCCAGTATACGTAAAGCGAAAATGCGGTAGTTATATACAGGCCACAAGTAACAGCCTCTAATAAGCCAGTAAGTATATATAGAATTTATAGTGCACTATTACTTACATATAAATACATTACTTATATAACTGACTATTCCTAATGAACACTAAATAACAGAACTCTGCTTACACAGCCACACAATTATATACAAGATACAGTGTTTAGATCAGTAGAATATACTTAACAAAAATGTATTCTTTAGAGTAAACCCAAAACTGAATCTACTTTTAATCTATCAATAATTAGTGGTTAAACAGATAAATACTTCAAACTAGATTTTCAAAATGCAATAAGAACAAATTTACAAATATACCTAAACTAATATGAGATATGGTAAGAACTTACCCTTGTTATCTCTATTTCTACGAAGTCCATAGGGTTCCACAGGATACCTTGGGGTATAGGTGTGACGTCAGTCATCGGGCACCAAAGAGTTAAGCTTTCAGCCTCCCAGGATGCACTAGATCGCCCTCCTATACCCCGCCCCCGAGCCAAGGCATCTCAGTTAGTTACCAAGCCATAGGCCGGAGGAGGAGAAGGAAGAGAGAACAAAGATCTGGACACATACAAGAATCACATTCTCACCAGAGGGAGACGGAAAACCGGTGACAAGAGCAAAGCCCATCTGCAGCACAGGTGCGACAGGGCAGGAGTCCTGTGGAACCCTATGGACTTCGTAGAAATAGAGATAACAAGGGTAAGTTCTTACCCTATCTGATATTTTCTACTTCAGGGTCCATAGGGTATCCACAGGATACCTTGGGGATGTCCCAAAGCAGTATCCTTTAAGGGTGGGGACGCTCCTGTGCAGAAAGGAGAACCCGCCGCCCGAAGGAAGAAACCTGAGAGGCGAAGGTGTCAAACCTGTAATACCTCACGAAGGTATGGACAGAGGACCACGTAGCAGCCTTGCAGATCTGGACTGCAGAGGCACCACGTCGAGCTGCCCACGAAGGACCCACAGACCTAGTGGAATGAGCCTTCACAGAAGGAGGGACCGGCAGGCCTTCATGAAGATAAGCTTCAGAAATAGCCATACGGATCCAGGCTGCCAAAGTTTGCTTTGAAGCAGGCCAACCCTTTTTACGGAAGCCATAGAGGACAAACAAAGCGTCCGACTTCCTAAACGAAGAAGTGCGGTCAACATAAGTCCTTAAGGCCCGCACAACATCCAAAGAGGCCTCACCCACGGAAAGACCCGGTGAGTTAAAGGCCGGAACAACTATTTCCTCGTTAACATGAAACTGGGAAACAACTTTGGGAAGAAACTCGGGCCGAGTGCGGAGCACTGCCCTGTTTCCATGAAAAACCAAGAAAGGGGGTCTACAAGAAAGAGCCCCTAACTCAGAAACACGTCTGGCCGAAGCAATAGCCAGAAGGAAAACAAACAGTCTTAGCTGTTAGCCATTTAAGATCCACTGAGCCCAGTGGTTCAAACGGCGGTCCTTGGAGAGCCCTCAGGACCACAGCCAAATCCCAAGGCGCCACAGGTGGAACAAAGGGCGGCTGAACGCGGACAACACCTTGCATAAAGGTGCGCACATCCAGGATTGTAGCAATCCTACGGTGAAACCAGACAGACAGGGCTGAAACCTGTACCTTCAAAGAAGCAAGGCGAAGCCCATGATCTAGTCCCGCTTGTAGGAAGGCGAGAATCCGAGACAGACGAAACTCCCGCGGTGCATAACCTCTCGGTCGACACCACTGGAAGAACGTATGCCACACGCGATGGTATATCCTCGCGGAAGACTGTTTCCGAGCTCGCAACATGGTACGCACCACAGAGCTGAAAAACCCCCGGGACCTCAGCATGGCCGTCTCAACAGCCACGCCGTCAAAGACAGCCGAGTCAGGTCCGAGTGAAGACAAGGACCCTGAGACAGAAGGTCCGGTCGTAGCGGCAACCGCAGAGGACTGACCACGGTCAGACCCTGAAAGTCTGAGAACCAGTGCCGTCTGGGCCACGCGGGAGCCATCAACAGGAGCATCCCTCCTTCCTGTTTGAATTTCCGGATAACCCGTGGAAGAAGGGAGACCGGAGGGAACAGGTATGCGAACCGGAACGTCCACCGGACGGACAGAGCATCCACCAGAGACGCCCCTTCGTCTCTTGTGCGAGACCCGTACACCGGCAACTTGTTGTTGTGCCGGGACGCCATGAGGTCGATCTCTGGAAGACCCCACCTGTCCACCAGCAGTTGAAAAACGTCCGGGTGCAGGGACCATTCCCCCGGATGAACGTCCTGGCGACTTAGAAAGTCCGCCTCCCAATTTAGCACTCCCGAGATGAAGACCGCTGATATGGCCGGAAGATTGCGCTCTGCCCAAACCAGGATCCGAGAGACCTCTACGAGAGCCGCCCAACTGCGGGTTCCTCCTTGCCTGTTTATGTAGGCCACGGTGGTAGCGTTGTCCGACTGGACCTGTACCGGGTGACCCTGGAGAAACAGATGTGCCTGCTGGAGAGCATTGAAGACCGCACGGATTTCCAAGATATTTATGGGAAGCTCCGCTTCTGTCGGCGTCCACCTGCCCTGGAACAAGTGTGGACCCAAAACCGCTCCCCAGCCCCGAAGACTGGCGTCCGTTGTCAACAGGACCCAATTTGGAACCCAGAACGGACGTCCCTTGTTGAGGTGCGTCGTCTGTAACCACCAAGCAAGGGACAGGCGAACTTCCGGGGTGAGCACAATCGTCTGGGACTTCAGAGACTGAGGCAGCCCGTTCCACTTGGACAGGATCAGGTGCTGCAGAGGTCTGGAGTGAAACTGGGCGTATTCCACCATGTCGAACACCGACACCATGGAGCCCAGTAACCTCATCGCCGAGTGTAGGGACACTCGGCGGCTGTGCAGACAACTGCGCACCCTTGACTGTAAAGCAGAGATCTTGTCCTCCGTCACGAAGATCCTTTGCTGTCCCGAGTCCAATACGGCTCCAAGATGCAGAATCCTCCGAGACAGGATTAGAGTGGACTTCTGCCAGTTGATTAGCCAGCCGTGCCGTTGCAGCAGTGCAATGGTCAGGTCCAAGTGGCGTAACAGGAGCTCTGGAGATCCTGCCACCAATAACAGGTCGTCCAAGTACGGCAACAAGCGGACTCCCTGCAGCCGCAGAGAAGCCGCCATGACCGCCATCACCTTGGTGAAAACCCGAGGTGCTGTCGCCAGGCCAAAAGGTAACGCCCGAAACTGGAAGTGGTCGCTGCGGATTGCAAACCTGAGGAACTGTTGATGGCGCAAAAGAATAGGGACATGCAGGTAAGCGTCCTGCATGTCCAATGACACCATGTAGTCCCCAGGTTCCAGCGCCAGAATGATGGACCGTAGGGTCTCCATCCGAAACTTCGGTACCCGCAAAGACTTGTTGAGAGCTTTGAGGTTGAGAATCGGACGATACGACCTATTGGGTTTCTGTACCAAAAAAAGATTTGAATAGAAACCCTGGCCCCTCTGGGAGAATGGAACAGGCACTATACCTCCAGCCTGGAGCATAGTGTGCAATACCTTCCGCAGCTCCGTAGCCTTGTTCCGGTCTGATGGTAGACCCGTGGTGAAGAATCAAGCCGGGGGTCTGTGCCGGAAGGAGAGGGCGTACCAGTGGGAGACCACCTCCAGAACCCAAGTGTCTGTCGTAGTGGTCGACCAACACTGGGCGAACTGCAGCAGGCGGCCTCCCACCCTGGGATCCCCCAAAGGGAGGCCCGGACCGTCAGGCCGCAGGCTTGTCATCTGGCTTGGGGGCCGGACGTCTGGTCCTCCATGTCTGCTTCCGGGGCTTGACCGATTTCTTAGGGCCAGCCTGTCGAGGAAACGACTGTGGTCTGGGCCTGCCCTGGGCCCTAGATGACCGAAAGGACGATGGTCCAGAACCAGAAGGAGCAGCGGCCGACGGGAGACAAGCCGATTTGGCTGCCGCCAGCGTGGCCACAATCTTATCCAGATCCGGACCGAAGAGAACTTCTCCGTTAAACAGCAACGCCTCCAGACCCTTTTTGGAATCTGCGTCCGCCTTCCAGGATCGCAGCCACAAGGTGCGACGAGCAGCTACCGCTGCTGAAGAAATCCTAGACACCAGAGTACTAATGTCTAGGGCCGCCTCGTTGATGTAGGTGGCCGAATCACGGAGATTGCCAATCAACTCTGCCTGTTCGGCCGGACAGTCGGAATCAAAAGAAGCCTCTAATGAATCCGCCCAGCGCTCCATCGCTCTGGCAACCCAGCAAATGGCCATAGCCGGCCGTGCTGCCCCCCCCCCGCAAGGGAATAAGCGGACTTCAGGCAGATCTCCACCTTGCGGTCCGTAGCATCCTTAAGGGAGGACATGGATGGCATCGGCAATGTGGCACTACGGACAAGACGGGTCACGTGAGAATCCACCTGTGGAGGGGATTCCCACTTTGCTAAATAATTATCCGCGAACGGATAAGCCACCGCCAGGCGTCTCTGCGGCTGGTAACTTTTGCCAGGTTGTTTCCACGCCTCCTCTAAATGGTCCACCAACTGACCCGAAAGAGGAAAGACTGTGGCATCGCCCTTCACATCTTTGAAAAAGGCATACTTAGATTTAGCCGCTGGGGGAACTTCGTCCTCAATCACCAAGGCTGTGCGGACTGCCCGAATAAGTCCAGGAATATATACCTTGGACTTAGCGTCAGCGTCCTTAGTATGGAGAGGTTCCTGATCGTAAGGATCCAGAATCTCCCCATCATCAGACGTCCCCTCGTCATCCTCATAAGGAGCCGACAGAGACGCCACCGGCCGTTTATGCGGCAGCATCACAGACTCCCCTTGCAACACATCCGACAAGTGCTGTACAGAACTCGTCAGGGAGTTAACCCACGCTGGCTCCTGAGAAACCGGGAGCGGGGAAATAGGGAGACTGTGGGGTACCACCAATTGTCGTGGGAAACCCTGCATGGGTGACGACACCACTGACTGCTGGGACAAACCCATCGGTGTAAACGCGGGCTGCGGAGCTAACTGGCCCACTAAGGCTGTAAGCGCTTGAGCGAAACAAGCCCAGGGCGGTTCCTGTACCGATGCAGTACCCGTAAGAGGCCGCGCCATAGACAAACACTGCCGGCAGAGGCCCTCCGCGCTACCCTCCCCTTCCGCTAACAGTACTTTACACGTAGTACACTGTAGCCGGAGGGGAAAATCACTTTCAGACATGATGGCACCATGTATGTGACCCCTCTCACCAATTATATATTTAAGAGGCGAGAGACCACCCTGCAGCACCGCACCGCAAGGGCTTAGCAGAAAAAACAGGGACAGTATAAAGCTGACAGTTTAGAAAAAAAGTTACAGGCAGCAGCGCTAGCACAGTCACATACAATGCAGAGAAATAACAATTCCTGCACTAACAGCGCTGATCACTCAACTACACAGACACAGGGCCTGGTAGGACACAGCGCTGCATACACAGACCTGACCACAGCGGAGGAGAGGTATGCGGGGGGACCCAGACCACGATGCTTCCAATGCAGGCTTCCAGCAGCGTTCACCATGCTTCAGAAAAGATGGCCACCGAGGAGCAGAGAGAAGGCTGGCCTGGGGGAGGAGCGCTGACACAGGGCCAGTCAGCACAGCGCAGAGAGGGCTGTGTGCAGCGGGGGAGGTGCCGGCTGTGAGACAGGGAAGGCGCGCTCCCCTGGCATGCATTTAACCCCTGGGACGCCGCAGCGCTACCGCTCTGCTGCGGTCCGCTGTCCCAGGGGGTAGTGGAAGCGCAGTTTGGTCGCCTGGCTCCACGCTGCAGCCAGTTCCCAGGGAGCCCCCTGCCTGGGGACTTAGGACCATGTGATCAGCGGGGACCCCCCGCGGGACCCCGCTGCTTACCTCTGTCCCCCTTGAATCCGGCCATGGTCCGGAACATCGGGGGTCACAGCTAGCTGTGACCCCAGATGTCCACCAGCATTCCCGGATCAGTACCGGCGTTCTGGTACCGGCGGGGTGTAGGGAAGACAGCATGGACGTCAGGACTGACTGTCCATCCAGATGTGCAGCCACAGCTGCATGAAGAAAAAGCTTCAGGAGCTCTTCTAAGCCCCCCTCTAGCAGGTGCCTCCGACTACGGCCGGGCACCAAACGAAACTGAGATGCCTTGGCTCGGGGGCGGGGTATAGGAGGGGGACCTAGTGCATCCTGGGAGGCTGAAAGCTTAACTCTTTGGTGCCCGATGACTGACGTCACACCTATACCCCAAGGTATCCCTGTGGATACCCTATGGACCCTGAAGTAGAAATATAAGATATAGTTCTAAAATACACACACTGCATAATATATGTATATATATATATATATATATATATATATCATACACATGCAGTACTAATCCAATTCCATACATTTTAACCAAATTGCAACCTTCCCTTCTCCAATTGTTTTCTCTATGCGACATTCAGCCAAATTAAAACACAATACATAAATAACTAATAGGCATACACAGGGTGACCAAAGCATAGATATCAGTAAACCATTAAATTTGCACCACCACCTACCTGTGTATTGTAAGATAAAGTCTCATGAGTTCCGTGAACTGTGCATCTGTGTAGCCCAGCATATTGGAGAAATTGTAGGACCAGTCTAGGTTGGAGTCAATGGCACCAATGCTGCTCCCTTCACGGTAAAGGTTGCGGTAGATCTTGGCAGCAATGCATGGCAGTTTAGCAATCAGATCCATAGAGTCTTCATATATTAACTTTTGGTAAAAGGAAAATCATAGTTCAAGTCAATAGATGCTTTTTTGTTCGTTCACTTTATTTAGCATAGGTTATGTGCATCTCTCTGATTACATGTCTACCGGAGAGCCCATCACATGACAAAGACAAGAGCTCTAACTTGTGAGCTGTGGAGCAAAACAGGCAGTTCAAAAGGGGTGGCACAAATGAAAATTAGTTTCAAACTTATGTCTTCTCACTCAGTAGCGTAGTAATGCCATGGTACCTTACGGTCACTCAGCAGCATAGTAATGCCATGGTACCTTACGGTCACTCAGCAGCATAGTAATGCCATGGTACCTTACGGTCACTCAGCAGCATAGTAATGCCATGGTACCTTACGGTCACTCAGCAGCATAGTAATGCCAAGGTACCTTACGGTCACTCAGCAGCATAGTAATGCCATGGTACCTTACGGTCACTCAGCAGCATAGTAATGCCATGGTACCTTACGGTCACTCAGCAGCATAGTAATGCCATGGTACCTTACGGTCACTCAGCAGCATAGTAATGCCATGGTACCTTGTGGTCACTCAGCAGCATAGTAATGCCATGGTACCTTACGGTCACTCAGCAGCATAGTAATGCCATTTGATAGTTTTTTAAAGCATGACCTGTCTACTTTCTCATAAATTCCTTTTGCGGTTGATAGCCATGTATCTCCCATATCCAAAATGCTTGGGACCAGGGGTATTTTGGATAACAAAATATTCCGTATTTTGGAATATTTGCATATCATAATGAAATATCTTGGGAATGGGACCCCAATATATACATAGAATGCATTTATGTGTTATATACACCTTATACACACAGCCTGCAAGTAATTTTATACTATATTTTCAATAATTTTGTGGCTCAAGCAAAGTTTGTGTACAGAAATTAAATTCATTTATGTTTCATATACACCTTATACACACACATCCTGAAGGTTATTTTATACTGTATTTTTAATATTTTGTGCCTTAGACAAAGTTTGTGTACATTGAACCATCAAAAAGGTGGTATTATCTCAGTCATGCTAAAAAAAAAAAAAAATCTGTATTTCGGAATATTTGGATATGGGAGACTCAACCTGTATTTGCTATGTCACTTTGTAACGCGAGTTACTATGGGATGACCCATGTGCTCTTCAAAGGCTATCCTCCTACCTCTCTGACCGATCCTTCTCTGTCTCCTCTCATGAATCCTCTTCTCCCCCACAGCCTCTTACAGTGGTTGTTCCCCAAGGTTCTGTTCTTGGACCTCTCCTTTTCTCACTCTATACATCCTCACTAGGTGAACTCATCAGCTCTTTTGACCTCCAATATCATCTCTATGCTGATGATACTCAAATCTACGTTTCCTCCCCTGACCTCTCTCCCTCTCTCCTCACTCGTGTCTCCAACTGTCTCTCTGCCATTTCTTCCTGGATGTCCCAGCGATTTCTTAAACTTAATATGTCTAAGACTGAGCTAATCATCTTCCCTCCACCCTACATAACTACACTTCCCACCATTACTTTATCAATTGATGGCACAACTATCTCCTCTAGCCCCAAAGTGCGCTGTCTTTGAGTTATCCTGGACTCATCCCTCTCCTTCAAACCACATATCCAGAATCTCTCACAGCCCTGTCGCTTTCATCTTAAAAATATTTCCAAGATTAGACACTTTCTCACCTAGGATGCCACTAAAACCCTCATACACTCATTGGTCATCTCCAGATTGGACTACTGTAACCTTCTCCTATCTGGCCTCCCCAAATCCCATCTCTCTCCTCTCCAGTCTATCCTTAATGCTGCTGCTCGGCTCATCTTCCTCTCAAAACGCTCTGCTTCTGTCTCCCCTCTCCTACAAGCCCTCCACTGGCTCCCCTTCCCCTTTAGAACCCAATTTAAGGTTCTCACGCTCACTTACAAAGCCCTCAGCCATTCCTCTCCCACTTACATCTCTGATCTCATCTCCCTTCACTCTCCTGTCCGCCCTCTTCGTTCAACAAATGCACACCGCCTCTCCTGCCAGCTGATTACTTCCTCCCACTCCCAAGATTTTGCCCGTGCTGCTCCCCACCTTTGGAACTCTCTCCCGCTTCCCATCAGACTCTCCACCTCTCTACAATCCTTCAAACGGGCTCTCAAGACCCACTATTTCATCAAAGCCTTCCAGCTCTCATCTTAACTTGCTGCTACATACTCCTTCCTCCCTGCCTACCCCATCTGTGTCATCCCTGTTTGTCTGTCCCTCCCCCTTAGAATGTAAGCTCCTATGAGCAGGGCCCTCTACCCTCTTGTGCATCTCCTTACTATACCTTCATCTACTTCTTACTCTCTACCAGGGCACCTAACACTTGATTGCTTTGCATTGTTGCTCATCTGGGTGTTATGGTCGTGAATGTAGCAATGTATATTATCCATGTCCTGTAATGTAATGTAAGTCACTGTAAATCGATCTGTTTATGTACTTTGTAAGGCGCTGCGGAAAACTTGTGGCGTCATATAAATAAACGATAATAAAAGACACAGGCTTGGACCATTTGCTGCTATAGAGAGCTACTACCTAATGGTAAGAGACAGTCAGGTAGTATTAAGAGGTGGGTCTAGTCACATTACTAAAATACATTAATTACATTAAACTAGAGCAGCATTCAAGTTTACACAATGCACTAGGCTCTGGTCACTGTAATTATTAATACAACAGTTTATAAAGAAAAGATTTATTGACTTCTTCGTTTGTGTGTAGAACAAGCCAAGATTCTTTAAGGTAATAGTGGGGATAAACATGTAAAAATGGAAGACTGATGGCTTTTTACCAACCTTGTTGCAATGGGAAGACATACAGTAAGTTTTCTAATCAAAATGTGAGTAATACATACAAGACAAGACATCTGTCTAACTTTTGTTATTTTACAAATTATAAACTATGAACCCAAAATGTTTTCCACTGCATTCACTAGGAAGAATAAAAACCATAAACCAGCTGATAATGTGAAGCAAGTTTACCAAGTTAGTCACTGCCTTGGCTCTCTGCAGTCTCCCATTACATTTCACGTAGATGTTCTGAAAAGTTTCCATGCGTCCTTTTTAGAACAGTGTCATAGGGTCCGACATGGACTACGTCAATCTTCCTGTCCAGTACATACATTACATACTTTGAATACCCTTTAACAGTGCGTACCACACAGGCATGGGGGAGGGCTGGCTGGCATATGTATAAGACACTTTCCTATGTCAATGATATCACAGCCTGCTAGACGAGCTGCACACTACACACTAGCAGCTCGGCACAGTAAGTGTTAATGCCATGACAACCTCCGTGTTCCCTGTGTGACAGACCTGTCACAGAGCCAAGGACATTGATGGGTGGAGTGCAGGCCACATGGAAATACCTAGCCCCTCCCCCATAAGCAAAACCAGTGTTGCTACAAGGTGATACAAGGACACTCAAGTATGACCTTGAGGACTAAAAATAGAAAAGGGACAGTATAGCAGCACACAGTGCAAGTGGTCACAGACTACTAAAAACGTTCTATACAACACTACTGCTGATCTATTACAGGACCTTACATTATTTATGGTTGCCCCCTGTATTTTGCTACAGGGTTTTCACACTTCACTAGGTTTGGGTTACTGCTTTTCGGTTATTATAATGTAAAAATCTTTTCAACTGAAAAAAATAAAATAAAAAAAGGGCAATATAGGAAAAGGATAAAACTTGTATTGATCAATCAGCAAAGATATTATTAGGGAATAGTCCATAAAATACAAATTGCTTTTGCTCCTCATTTGGGCACCTCCTTTTACAACTAGCACTGATTGCAGGCAGAGGCGTAGGGAGGGCGGTTCCACTGGAGCCTCGCGAGCTCTAGGCACCTTACTTACCAGAGTGCGCCCTGAAGTCAGACTCCGGGAGCAGCTGTCAAGTAGCTGACAGCCTGTGCCGGGTCCGCAGCAGCAACAGCAGCTCCTGTCCTGCCTTCCTGCTCTAGTGAGAAACTCCTGGTCACTAGAGGAGCTTGTGCTGAGCCCTGATTGGTGGAGCTCAGGCACATGTTCATCTGACCCCAGCAGGGGGCGGGGCTACAGCAGCATGTCGAGGAAGAAGCTGCAGGGTCCACTCCACATTAAGGTAAGAGGTTATACCCCAGTAGTTATGCGTATGACCCTACGTGCACTGACTGACTATGTATGACACTTCCTGCCTGAACTGTGTGTACTGTCTGTCCCCGTCTGTCCGACCCCCTGCCTGCGTATGTATGCATGTATGTATGAATGTGTGACCTAGCCTGCATGTGTATGCATGTATGTATGAATGTGTGACCCAGCCTGCATGTGTATGCATGTATGTATGAATGTGTGACCCAGCCTGCATGTGTATGCATGTATGTATGACTGTGTAACCCAGCCTGCATGTGTATGCATGTATGTATGAATGTGTGACCCAGCCTGCATGTGTGTGAATGAATGTGACCCTGCCTGCATCTGTATGTCAGTGTGTATGTATGTGACCCTGCCTGTATACATGTGACCATTCCTGTATGTGTATGTTTGTGTGACCCTGTATGCATGCATGCATGCATGCATGCATGCATGTATGTATGTATGTGTTATATTAAATGGAACACACTTTTTTGGGGGGGGGATTCACGGTAGCACGCTCGTACTCCGGGCACCCTGGCCACATACTACACCTCTGATTGCAGGGCACTTTAGTGCATTACACACTTATATGAATCCATACAATAGAGAGCATACAACATGCAATGTCAGCAGCCTGCAACAACTAAACCCCATGTTTCACTGCCTATTTATGGTAAGATGAAGGTTATGCTTCATGCAGAATGCAGAGAATTTCCCTTTTTAAAAAAAAAAAAAAAAAAACAGAATCATTTTGTCATGAATGAAGAGCCAAGTGAATCCACAGGATTACAGTGCCTGTGCAAGGGTGGGTTACTCTCAGATGTGATACACAGTAGTGCTGCAGGATTAGAGTGCCTGTGCAAGGGTGGGTTACTCTCAGATGTGATACACAGTAGTGCTGCAGGATTACAGTGCCTGTGCAAGGGTGGGTTACTCTCAGATGTGATACACAGTAGTGCAGCAGGATTACAGTGCCTGTGCAAGGGAGGGTTACTCTCTGTAATCTTGCAGCAGTACTGTGTATCACATCTGAGAGTAACCCACCCTTGCACAGGCACTCTAATCCTGCAGCACTATTGTGTATCACATCTGAGAGTAACCCACCCTTGCACAGACACTGATGTGATACACAGTACTACTGCAAGATTACAGTGTCTGTGCAAGGGTGGGTTACTCTCAGATGTGATACACAATAGTGCTGCAGGATTAGAGTGCCTGTGCAAGGGTGGGTTACTCTCAGATGTGATACACAGTAGTGCTGCAGGATTACAGTGCCTGTGCAAGGGAGGGGTACTCAGCAGTGCTGCAGGATTACACTGCCTGTGCAGGGGATGGTTACTCCCAGATGTGATACAGAGTACTGCTGCAAGATTACAGTGTCTGTGCAAGGGTGGATTACTCTCAGATGTGATACAGAGTAGTGCTGCAGAATTACAGTGCCTGTGCAAGGGACGTTACTCTCAGATGTGATACACAATAGTGCTGCAGGATTAGAGTGCCTGTGCAAGGGTGGGTTACTCTCAGATGTGATACACAGTAGTGCTGCAGGATTACAGTGCCTGTGCAAGGGTGGGTTACTCTCAGATGTGATACACAGTAGTGCTGCAGAATTACAGTGCCTGTGCAAGGGAGGGGTATTCAGTAGTGCTGCAGGATTACAGAGCCTGTGCAGGGGATGGTTGCTCTCAGATGTGATACACAGTAGTGCTGCAGGATTACAGTGCCTGTGCAAGGGAGGGGTATTCAGTAGTGCTTCAGGATTACAGTGCCTGTGCAGGGCATGGTTGCTCTCAGATGTGATACACAGTAGTGCTGCAGGATTACAGTGTCTGTGCAAGGGACGTTACGCTCAGATGTGATACACAGTAGTGCAGCAGGATTAGAGTGCCTGTGCAAGGGACGTTACTCTCAGATGTGATACACAGTAGTGCAGCAGGATTACAGTGCCAGTGCAAGGGAGGGTTACTCTCTGTAATCTTGCAGCAGTACTGTGTATCACATCTGAGAGTAACCCACCCTTGCACAGACACTCTAATCCTGCTGCACTATTGTGTATCACATCTGAGTGTAACGTCCCTTGCACAGGCACTCTAATCCTGCAGCACTACTGTGTATCACATCTGAGAATAACCCACCCTTGCACAGACACTGTAATCTTGCAGTAGTACTGTGTATCACAGCAGTGTCTGTGCAAGGGTGGGTTACTCTCAGATGTGATGCAGAGTAGTGCAGCAGAATTAGAGTGCCTGTGCAAGGGACGTTACTCTCAGATGTGATACACAATAGTGCTGCAGGATTAGAGTGCCTGTGCAAGGGACGTTACTCTCAGATGTGATACACAATAGTGCTGCAGGATTAGAGTGCCTGTGCAAGGGAGGGGTATTCAGTAGTGCTGCAGGATTACAGTGCCTGTGCAGGGGATGGTTGCTCTCAGATGTGATACACAGTAGTGCTGCAGAATTACAGTGTCTGTACAAGGGTGGGTTACTCTCAGATGTGATACACAGTAGTGCTGCAGAATTACAGCGCCTGTGCAAGGGAGGGTTACGCTCAGATGTGATACACAGTAGTGCCACAAGTAGTTACCTATTGCATGACTTGATAAACACAATTAAACTAGGCTTGAACATCTAAAAATGAATGCGGGGAGGGAAGTATGGTTGAAGTGAATCATTTGTTTTACTAAAATTGCCTATACTTGAAAACTGCAAAATATAGTAAAAATCAGTTAAGTGTTGTAACACTTTGCTAATTTGTATAAACTATTGGTCAATACTCAATATAACCATTTATTATTGAGGGTGTATGTAACACCAAGTTTTTGAATAAAATCTTTTTAGCTTTCAGAAGTACCAGTTTCCTTGCAATCATCACAACTTCAGCCATGAGTGTGCATTTAATGAGGATTTGGTGTTAATAAAAGCAGTATGGTTACTTCAACCCAGGACAGTTGCCGATATGAGGTAGACTACGTAGGAAGAATTTGGAATCCAGGTCTCATTTTGGTGTTGGGCACCCCCTTAAGGATGTTCTTGGTATTACACACTTTCACCCATTTCAAGAACTAAAGTGACAATGTTCCCGTGGCAGTAAATCATTTATTTTTAGATTTGGGTGATAAATCCCTTTCACATCAATGATGATCATTTGTTTTACACTGTATGTGAACAAAGGCAGTAGCAATATATTTACAAAGCAAAACAACCATATCCTGATGTTGTGCTCTGCGCTGTCAACTCCATGTCAAAGATGCTTGGTGCTGCCCGGGAGTAGTAAATTCCCGGGTAGCACCATTCAGACAGGAGCAGGGTAATTTCCCGGGAAAAACCCTGGTCGATTGAAGGGGCAGCTTCCCGAGTAGGTACCTTTCAGACAGACACTGCTACCCGGGAATTTGGCTGAGGCAGGCCAAACTCCCGGGAATCTTGAGATGTCTGAAAGGGGTATAACAGGACTGCATGTTCAGTGCTCCTATTCTTACATTGGATACTTGGCAAGGACGGTTTCTGTGTGATTATTAATTCATAAACAGCACTATTTGTATTAGAAGTGAGCTTAAGACCAATATCTGGGGTAGCTATAGGTTTGTCATTGCTATAAAGTCTGCCACCATATACCAACAAACCCCTAAAAACTACAATAAAATAGCTGACTCCAAAATTCTGTTTTCAGAGAATTTGTAACAGCCTGGTTTGCACTGTATGGAAAGGCCACATTCTTTGGTTACCAGTAGCCCTAGTATAATCACAAAACCATTACATATGACCATGCACTTACCTCCCAATACTTTGATTTGTTAACACCTTCAGCATAGGCTCGAGCAAAGTTGCTCTCACTGTTTAGGGCTGTGATTGCAGCACTGAACTGAGACATGGGGTGCAAGTTGGTGGGGAAATTGTCCAACATAGTTACGACGTGGGAAGGTAGGGCTGCCCTCTTTGCCCATTCTTTAGAGAGCCAGCTAACCTGTGAAAATAAAACATAGTAGTGACAATATATGTAAAATAAAAATGTGAAATATGATTTATAGCCTTATATGTGGGGAGCAGTAGTGTCCTAACTCATTATGAGAATGTTCTGCGATTGGAACTGTAGTGAAAGTGCAACACCGGGCTATGAGGTGTATTCCCATTATAAAAACACATTGTGAGGTTGGAAGAATAGGGAGTTCATATTGATTTTTCAATGAACAAGCCTAGGAGTCGTGCACCTACAGACATAGAACATCTACAAATGTAACAATAGGATTACCTAGAATTTGTCAATTTCTGTCCTAAAAAGTTTGTGTAATATTGTTATTACATTCAATGTATTAAAACACAGTGAATGCAGTTTGGTTTTACTGTAATCACACTACGCTGACCGTGTGTATGGTTTGATCCCAATGCCAGTGTACTTTCTACGGTCTACCTGTATTAGCAGGTACCACTGTGCCAGCAAGAAAGCATTCTAGTTATGATGGTGATAACCGTGCAAACATGTGGATAGGGGAGGTGCACCAACATCAGGATCAGAGGGAAAAATGTTGTAACAAAGCTCATATACAGCATGGGTTCAGTGTATTTTTCACCATTCATCATGTTGACATTGATGAAATGTCAACAACCGGCAACGCGGCTGTGCTGGTGGCAAATACCTTAACCCTGTAGCTAATGTTCCAGCTTTAGGTTTAACCTGCGACTAAGGCTGCAACTGTGGTATGTGCCTCTCTCTAACCCTACACGTAATGTCGGCATTCCATTGTCGACGTTGTGAACATGTCAACATTTTGCAGATGGTAAAGTTAGCTGTCGACATTTCAACAATGTCAGCATAAATATCGGCATTACGAAGTCGATATAGCAACCTGGTACTGAATTTTCATAGGTGCAGCAAAACAATTGACCAATTCAGACATTGCCTACAACAACAATAAGATACAGATCACATAGATGGTCTTATTATGTAGCACTTGTTTAGTGAAAATACACCCAAGTTTTACCTGGTCTTGAGTAGGCACCTCCCCTGTAACCAAGAGCCAGAAAAGTCCCTCGGGCAGTGGTTCTTCCCCGCCTGGAGCCCTGGGCAGCAGCTTCTGGCATTCAGGGATGCTGTAACCACGGAAACGGATGCCCTAGAAACAAGAATAAAGCATTATGTTACAGGCGTACAATTAGTGCCATGGATATGGACACATGTATGGTCATTCTTACCTCATCGGGATCAAGCACTGAGGTTTCATAGACTAATCCTTTCATGCCTCTCATGCCACCATACATCTGAAGACAGAAGGATAAAGATGAGCAAACATTCTTATAGATGATCTATGTCATGACTGTGCATGAAACAAAAGTAAACAGGAGACATGGGGTAGAAATGTATCAAACCTTCTAAAGAGTGAAGTTGCCATAGCAACCAGCTTTAAGTTATCAAGTACATTCTTTAAAATGATAGTTAGATGCTGATTGGTTGCTATGGAAAACTTCTCCACTCTTTAAGCTGGGTACACACCTAGCGATATTTTGAATGACAAATTGCCAAAAATCGTCTAGTGTGTACCCACTATATCGGGAGGTGCACGCTCCTGTGGGATCGTCAGGTCGGCCCTACATGTAGCTCAACCTGACAATGAGAGCAATGACCCAATGCAGCGGGATGCGGCAGGGGCAGACATATCGGGCACCGGAACGTCTAATGTGTACCGGCCGCCCATCGAATTACTGGGTACACACATCATTTAGCGTGTTTCCAGCTTTAGAATGCTTCATACATCTGCTCGGAGCAACGTGCTAAGTCTGAATGGCCAGCACGTAGTAAATATAGTCATCTCAGCCCCATGGAATACACAATCAGACTTGCTGATAGAACATATAATGAAACAAGCGTGCTCTATTAATAGAGGACATCCAACCATTCTTCAGGACATTCACTTATTACAACTCCAGTTACAAGTTTTTGGTGTCCTTCCCATGAAGGGGAACATGTAGGACTGCCATATATATTTACTACTTCTCAGACAGCCAACATCTGTTTATCTTGTTTGCGTCAATGTTAAATCACTACATCAGGCATCTCAAACTCGCGGCCCAAATAAACATTTTATGCGGCCCAACAGTGTGCGCCCAAATACATATATTATGCGGCCCAGTCCCCCCTGCTGCGATCGGAGCTCAGCTCCAATCGCGGCAGGGGTGACTGGCCCAGATAATATTTGTGTTTACTCTATTTAAAACTTGGAACGCTAGTCTCTGAAGCGATCAGATACTAAAGAAACCTCTCATCGCTTCAGAGGCAGGCGTTCCCAGTGATGCAGTTCGCGGGTGACGTCATGAGGGCCACTGCGTAAGTGGCTCTAATACAGGGGGCATTGCATAAGGGGCACTGCATAAGGCATTACTGGAGGCACTGCATAATGGACACTACTGGGGAGACTGCATAAGGGGCACTGCATTGGTTTTTATTAATAATAACCCTTTCAAAATTGCATACAAGACTTTTTTTCTTGTGGCCCACACACTCTTAGACCTTGAATTTTCGGCCTGGTTGGTATTTTGAGTTGGACTTGCCTGCACTACATGAACAACTCAACCACATGAACCAAGTTTTTCATCAGTTCGAGAGTCGCTTCCCAACCTGTCCCCACAATTTTTTTATTTATATTTTTCCCCATATATACTTACTTTAGTTCTAGGAATAACACGTATTCACTTTAGTGTTTGAAAGGTTCTTTATTTTGTATGTTGCTAGCGGCAGTAGATGAGTAATGGTTTTCTCACTATTGTTTTATAAAAACAAACCTGTAACTGGGCGGGCAATAAAGTAGCATAGTACATTCCATTCAAGGTGCTGCTGTAACATTGTGTGTCCCAACCACTTAAATGTGATCAAGTTTTGTCACTGGAACAAAGTAACTAAAGGTGGTTACACACTAGGCGATCAGGAAAGACAGTACGATTACGACATCGTAATCGTACAGTCGTTCCTGATCCCCTGTAGTGCCTGCACTGAACGATCAGTCGTTCAGTGCAGGCACTGTCCATCATTCCTGAACATGCCAATTTGTCATTATCGGCAGATTGTGCTGCATGTTCAGGCGATGGACAATGTCGGAAACAACCAGCGGGAGTGCGCATCGCTGGTCGTTTCTGACATAAAAGTGCACGATTTGTGCACGATTACTGAGCGATTGCACGATTACGATGTCATAATCGTGCAGTCGCTCAGTAATATCGCCCAGTGTGTACGCACCTTAAAGGTGCGTACACACTAGACGATTATAATGAGCAACTGAACGATTAAGAAATCGTAATCGGTCAATAAAAGTTTAGTAATCGTGTAGTATAATGTCGAAAACTACCAGTGATGCGCGCTCCCGCTGGCCGTTTTCGACAACAATCATCGCCTGAGGCCAACCTGCCGATAACGACAGGATGGGCATGTTCGGAGATGAGGGAGGGTGCCTGCACTGAACGATATATTGTTCAGTGTAGGCACATTATCCCACTGCACAGGAAGATGAATGATTGTACGATTACAATGTCGTAATCGTTCAGTCGGTTCCTCTATCATCTAGTGTGTACGCACCTTAACAAATCAAATTATGACAAGACAATACAACTGGAGATTTCACATGCTTCTTGAATAAAAAGAAGATGTATATGCAACAGATAACATATACCAAGTTATATTGACAGAAGTCCTTGATTTGTACATTTTTTTTTTTTTTAGTATGTGTGTGTTTTATATACCCCTACATTTGTATCATGTACCTTCATGTTGTATTTATGGGCTAGCATGCAGGATTATCATATGGTGCATACTCACGGTCAGATTTTGTAGGACAATATACACGATAACGATAAAGTTAAACATTAATATCATCAATTTTTTGGCTTCTTCCAACCCCCAAACGACGGACGATGCATGAGCATGCAGTCCAACCTGGGCGATATCGACCAGGCTACTATAGGGGCCCGCAATTAGTCGTTTGGGGGGGTTGGTGCTGTGCTGGATGATCAATATCGATCATCCAGCACATGCAGGACGATCAGACGATATCTTTATCGTTGTCTGATCTGACAGTGTGTATGCACCATAACTCTTCTAGTCATCAGAAAAGTCTGTCTGAAAATACAACTACATGGCTAAAACTACAGGACATAAGCGTAACATAGTAGGGTGCCGGACTATAGAGGTAAGAAGGTCGACAGCTAAGAAGGTCGACAGCTAAGAAGGTCGACAGCTAAGAAGGTCGACAGCTAAGAAGGTCGACAGCTAAGAAGGTCGACAGCTAAGAAGGTCGACAGCTAAGAAGGTCGACAGCTAAGAAGGTCGACAGCTAAGAAGGTCGACAGCTAAGAAGGTCGACAGCTAAGAAGGTCGACAGCTAAGAAGGTCGACAGCTAAGAAGGTCGACAGCTAAGAAGGTCGACAGCTAAGAAGGTCGACAGCTAAGAAGGTCGACAGCTAAGAAGGTCGACAGCTAAGAAGGTCGACAGCTAAGAAGGTCGACAGCTAAGAAGGTCGACAGCTAAGAAGGTCGACAGCTAAGAAGGTCGACGTGAATTTTTTTTTCTTTTTTTAGTGTTAGGCACTTACTGAAGGGATAGGGTTAGGCACCAGGAGGTAAGGCTTAGGCCAGTGGTTCCCAAACTTTTTTGAATCGCGGCGCCCTAGAGCAGAGGTTCTCAAACTCGGTCCTCAGGACCCCACACAGGTCACGTTTTCCAAGTCACCCAGCAGGTGCACAGGTGTATTCATTAATCATTACTCATTGATTATAACTATTTCACTTTTGTTTCGGTGTGGACACCTGGAAAACATGCACTGGTTGGGGTCCTGAGGACCGATTTTGAGAATCTGTGCCCTAGAGTATCAACATTTTTTCCATGGCACCCCTGGGCCAAAAGTTTATTATTAAGAAATTCAGCAAAAATCAAATAAAAAGTAAATTGTGCTTATATGTCACTCTTGGGTTCAGTTATGTGGTGGTTGACAGGCCTGCGCTTATTTTTGTCCATATATTTTTTAATTGGCAGCCATTAGCACTGGTTTTACCTATCTCACTAACTAAAAATAATTTTATTTGGTACTGGACCACCAACCCAAGGCATCCCTGCAAGTGCCATGGCACCCAGTTAGGGAACCATTGAGTTAGGCACTAGAAGGGACGTTTAGGGTCAGGCACCTACCACGACGGTTAGGGACCAAGGGGAGGGTTAGGGTGAAGATTAGGGCTAAAAATAAATAAACTTGTCGACCATTTTCATGTCGACCTTTTGTCCCTGTCGATCTATTGCATGTCTAACATCGGGTGTCTATCTAGACCAGGGGTTCCCAACCACGGTCCTCAAGGCACACTAACAGTCCAGGTTTTAAGGATAGCCATAGTTGAGCACAGGTGACTTAATTAGTACCTTAGTTATTTTGATTTAACCATCTCTGCTTCAGCATGGATATCACTAAAACCAGGACTGTTAATGTGCCTTGAGGACAGAGGTTGGGAATCACTGATCTAGACATTGTCTACCTTTTTACTGTCTGTTAATCCACACCCAACATAGTATAAGTTGCACAAGTCGACTAAGGGCAGTATTCAATTAGTTTCGCACCACGATAAAATGCTGCCTGCCGGACTTTTCGCCTACATCGCGTCTTTTGGCCGATGAAACTCATCGTGTGCGTCCCTGCTATTCGCCATATTCAATTACAAAGATGCGAAAATGGCAACACGCAAAGTCAGAACAGGCGGAAAGTGGAGTCAGAATCGGGGAAATCAGCCTGAACTCCCCAAAATTATGCAGAAACATTGGGGATCAATGTAGTAGTGACCAATTAGTCCTAACTAAACTGTGTACTAAAGTTGGTACAATAGCGTCTAATTAGCGTCTTTGCACAAGTGGTGAAGAATAGAATTAAGCAGTTTTTTTGGGGGGTGAAAATAAGTAGTCCTGTCAAATTTGGGGTACTTGAAAATGGGTGCTAGCATATTTTACAGTTGCTTAAGTTAAATTTAAAAAAAAAAACGCACCTGCAAACAATACACCTCACTCATACTTGCAGACCCCCAAAAGGTCAATTTCGCTAGTTTTTAAGTTTGTACCCCCACTTTGAACTTTTTCACCCCCAATTTCAAAGTACTTTTTTGGGGTGTTCCTCACTTATTTTTTTAGGGATTTTTTTTTTATGCAGTTATCCTTTGGGGCGTTGTTCCAAGGGTTCTGAGTGGTTTCCCCTCCTTTGCACCCCAAAATAACAAAAATGCACTTTTCTGCTATTCAGAGGCGAATCGTTTTCGCCTATTACATTGCACTGAGTCTTCCGCGTATGCGAAAAGTATTTGGAATTGAATACGGAGATAAGTTTTCGACTGGTGAAAAGACGCAATAGTTGATACTTTTTCACGAATCTCAGCTTTTCACTTTAATTTGCTTTTAAATGAAAGTCTTCTAAAAAGGCAGTAAACCATCTGAAATATGAACCAACCATTTATACATACAGCGGAGGCATCCATTATGTGGGTGGAACCATTATGTAGTCTACCAATTTTGCCAGGAACCATAGATCTCACCAAGAAGCTACTTAATATTCATGAGGTACTAGGTCCCAGTGAATGGTTAGACCATTGGTTCCTAACTGGGTGCCACAGCGTGCTTGAAGGGGTGCCACAGGTTGGTTGTTGATACCAAATCAAATTATTTATGGTCAATGTGATTGTCAAAACCAGTGCTGGTGGCTGCTAGTCAAAAAATATGTGGTCAAACAGTAGATCAACGCCACATAACCTAAAAATGACAGGTAAGCACAATTTACTTCAATCATTTTTGCTGAATTTCTCAGTAAGAAACATTTGGCACAGAGCATGGGAGCCATAGGGGGTAAAAAAAAAAAACACGCTGATATTCTGGGGTGCAGGGATACAAGAAAGTTTGGGAACCACTGGGTTAAGCTGGCCACACACTAGACCAACTTTCATCCAACTAGTTGATTGGTTGGAATGAATATCTGGTAAGGAATGGGAGTAAATAATGAAAAGCAATTTGCTCCTAAATGCCAGAAAACAGATGAAAATGGTCGTCAGACAAGTTTGTTAAATGTTTGATCTAAACAATTTGTTCAAACAACAGTTTTTGTCCATTTGCCGGCATTTGGGAGCAAATTGCCGATTGTCATTTGCTTTCATACCTTACCAGATTTTCATTCCAACCAATCAACTAGTTGGATGGTTGGACAGAAAATCTTTAGGATGTGTGGCCAGCTTTAGACTATATTCCCATGACTATGTGTTCAGCTCACAAAATGGCAGCCTCCGCTGCACGTAGGTGACAGGTCAACTTTAAGTAGGATGTAAGAATCGCTTTCCTTCAGTGACTATTGTACAATTATGGTGTAAGCACAGGTTTTGAGCCTATGACATATTGAGCGTTTATAAAAGCAGCAGCCCATCCTACATCATAGTCTACAAGTAGTAAAAGCAGCAAGCAGAGTAATTGTATATACTCATCAGGGAGAAAGGAAAGAATGTGTGACGTTCATTTCAGCTCTTCCTACTGTAAGTTAGAACATGATCATTTCACATTGGCGAGTTTCTAGAAACAGAAGCTGTGGTTAATCTTTTACAGAGAATCTCATCAAAACTGTATACATGACATTCCCTTAGAAAGTTTAAAATGGCAGAGTTTGTTTTCTTGGGCTACATTGCACAAAATGAGTCTTCGGGTCACATGTTATAGCCTGCAGTTTTGTTTTTAAACTAATTGCCGCTTTAAATCTAGTGACTATCTAGCCTCAAATGTGTATATTCATTATTCTTAAAATAGGCAGCTATATTAGGGGACTTGCATGCACAGAAACCCTAAATAATTAAAATACAGAGTGAAACCTGTAGCAGTTTCTAAAAACAGACAACCCCCCCACCCCCAACACACATGTATAAGACCAACCACCATTATTTAATTCAACATGAAATCCAACCAACCAGATAGGTCGGGGGTTTCCATTCCGTAGGGATACTGATCTTACCATGTCCACTGTGATTTGACCAACGACTGTCTTGCCATGTTGTTGCTTAAAGTTCTTGATTCTGGCGCTTTCTTTAGGAATGAGGTCGGACAGGACATCTTTTAAGTTCTGCAGACACACACAAAAAAAAAAGGAAAACTGCTCAGTAAGTCTAAAAAGAGAACTCCAAATGGGTGTTCTAAATCACACTAAACGTACCCAAAAGCAGACAGACAGCAAACAAAAGACAGCTTACCGTGGAAGAGCTGGCATGTCGAGCAGCAATCAAAACACAGGGGGAGTTCTGTTTGGAGAAGAAAGAAGAGATTGTGCCCATTATTCAGATGTTTGGGCTCTACAGGATGAAAATAAAATGCTGTTGCCTGCCAATGAGATTATGTAACAAGCAAACCCGAGGGATGGGAATATTCTTTACACAGATATACAATGATTCTCTAAGGTATTAGTAGTAACCTGATCAACTGCAGTCTTTTCCAATCTCTAACTCATACAATACAGGGCTAGGAAGTTTATCAAAAAGGACAAATATGACTACTATAATGGAACAGGGCATATGGAGCCAGTTCTGAAGACACCCACTGATAATTGGCAGTGCATCCTGTAATATAAAGTAGGACAGCCTGCATCCTTAATGCAGACACAACTAACAGCGTGCAGGAAGCTGTAACTGGATCACAGGGTAGCACCTAACAACCCTATCTGCATACAACACTTTAACAAAGTTTATCTGAAATCATGTGACAGCCAAATATTATCAAACCACTTCTCTACATATCATATAAAGCAGATATTAAACCTATGCAGAGCTATGTAATTAACGTATGTTTGTACCTATATGTCAGACTAATTATTTCCTGCATTAAAAAAAATTAAAATAAATCGTGATCTTGCATCTTAAGAGGGAAAAATTCAATCATTACAGGGAACATACAGCTGACATCTCTGGAAGAAACCTGAACGATATTTTGTTTGATCGATACAATAACCTAACAATATATTGATGGTGCATCGGCGGGTGTGTACAATCAATATGTCTGAACGACAGTTCCCAGACATATCAGATCGGCCGAGCAGAACACACACGATGAAACGATATATCTGCTAGATATATTGTCAACTGGCCGTGTGTACAGCCAACCCACAGAATCCATTGACTGTGACGTACAATTGTGTGGTCATAATCAAATGGCTCTGCTGGGAAACATACCCGGCAGATGATTGGCACGTGTATACGCACTTACTAAACGTTAAGATTAGTTGGCGGGTTGGGCAGTGTGTGTACCCAGCTTAACAGCAGACAGTTGACATGACAATTCATGTAAACAAATGGAAGCACAAAGAGGATGAAACCTGGAAACAGAATGAATTATAGCACGCAGCTTGTGATACGACACATACAATAAAACCGGTGCAAAATCCAGTTTTCTTTGGGGGTGATGTATCAAGTAGTGAAATTAGTGGAGAAATGAAGCAGTGGAGAAGATGCCCACAGCAACCAATCAGCTTTGAGTTAGCATTTGTCAACTGCATTCTATAAAATGATAAGATAGCAGCTGACTGGTTGCTATGGGCATCTTCACCACTGGTCTACTGCTTTATACACCCCCCCCCCCCTCCTCCCTCCGTTTATGAGTAATCTGTCACACAAAGGCGTGATTGGCCATCTGGGGAAGTTGAAACTATGGGCATGGCATTCCATTTGGCATTTATTGAAAAAAATTATAATTCTAAAATAAATAGGTATAGGAGGAACAAGCACAATGTGCTTCTGACATAGCTGCCCCCTACTATTATGCCATTTGTTACATGATGCAAGGGGACAATACAGAATAAGTGATAACTTACTGCACTTGTGTAGCAAACTGAAACGTGTTTATTGATGTTTAATTACTACATTTACCAATTATAAGGAAAAGGAGGTGAGCGATATCTAACACCAGAGGGAGCTACAGGGGCAGTATTAATACAGTACAGCTATAGATTGCTGTATAGAGAAAATGTGATGGGAAGTGACGTTACTTTATCACAGTGGTAAAGCCTTCATCATACAAAGAATACGTGTATACTTACAGCTGACTGACAGCCAAAACATGTAGCTGTAAGTATACACATCAATTTTAAATGGGCTTTCCTGATAATTCCCAATGTAATAATTAATGCTTCTGTACTTTCAACCCAAGGTGCTCTTGCATCACTAAGCTATCATATCAGACTTTGTTCCAGACATCTAGGGAAGGACGCATTTCAAATAAATGCTGATCTTTATACAAGATATTATTAAAATTAAGAATCAGTAGTTATCATGCTTCAAGAAAAAGTTTGTTTAAAAAAAAAAAAAAAATGCAGAATCAAAAATGCAGTGTTATACTAAGCCAATATTTCATGTTTTAAAGAGAAAAATACACTGAAAATGTACAGATGTGTCCACATACATCTATCCTCCCTGCGCTACACATACACGTATGTATATATGTACTTGCTAGTTTACTTTAGTGCTAAGACAGGACTATAGGGACACAAGACGGGTTTACTGGTTTTACAGCATTAAATTGCTTGAGGAAAAATTGTAGTGTATACAAAACAGGTACTGAAACATCAGCCATCAGTAAAACACTGACAACCAGGCTGAGCTACAAGCTAGGCTGGTTCTACCCGCTTCAGTCTGCTCAGAACAGACACTGTACCTGATCGTACTCCTAGTGGCAGCTCAGTACTATCATTTATATGTAATGCACCATAAGCGTCATTTATATGTAATGCACCATAAGCATGTGTGTTGGCTTACATTACACAAGCAACATTGACTTAAGCTACCTTTTACTTTGGTAATTTATATGACCTGCAATAGTCTGTGAGCTCTATAAACTTACCTAGCAGATTTCTCCCAAATGAAAAGAACATCCAGAATTTAGATTATTATGTGCAAGATCTTGGTTTTCAAATAAACAATAAAAACAAGTCTACACACAATACATCAGAAAGAAGATGAAACACCGCTTTCAACTCAACTTCCAAAGTACATTTGGGTCATCGCAACCTTTAGATATTTCACAACTGAAGCAATAAAACAATAGATCCAATGCTCCTATTAAGTAATTACACTAAGGACAGTTATTGGATACTGCAAAAAGATTTTGAATGTCAAATTTAATTAACTAGACTTCTGTTTAGTCAATGTAAATAAAAGCTGCAATATGTAACTCAGTACATAAAAAGCTATTTCCCTGCCTACAAGCATGTGAATAGTATCTGCAATCAGAGGTGACAAAGCTATGGGTGACCTAGAAACATACAGCTTGTTACCACACCCATACATAGTTACCACACCCATACATAGTTACCACACCCATACATAGTTACCACATACATCAAAAAGCAGCAGATTAACTGAGGTGTTACATAAACTGAAAATAGCAGTTTCAGGCCTCATACCAACTAATTTCATGTATTTACTTTAGGTTTAGCACTTGCACAACAGGTAAATGGCTGAAAATATCAAGGTTCCTGTACCCACACAACCATTATTTATGTAAGCTGCCACAAAATCATACACTATACAAATCTGACATAAAAACTAATTAATACATATGAAGAGAGTAATGCTCGTGAGTCTGTAGTCTATGACAGGCTACCTGCTATCCGGCACTCCCATCTTAAATGCTGCAGCAAGACTCATTACTCTCTCACTGCTCAACCACTTTGCAAATCCCTACACTGGTTCCCGCTGTCATCCATACCCCATATAAAATGATTCCCTCTTACTACACTTCCCCTTCATACATCCCAAATCTCATAGTAATACTCTCCAGCACATGCCTTACATCTACCCCTGACCTGCCTCTGGTAACTACCTGTGGCTTGTACGTTTTCTCCCAAGCCTATAATTACCATGTGTGATCACTCTCCCCACTACCTTCAAATCTATAACCGCACCCTGAAAACACATCTCTTCATTAGAGAATACACTTAGACATATACTACCCACACAATTGTCAGAATCAGTGTTGCTGAAATGGAAAAGCAGCAACAGGGAACTTCAAAACAAGCCCAACCCCATTACTCAACATCACTCCACCCATTGTTTCAGCTGAACCCTCTTCCACTTAGAATATAAGATCTCTCATGAGTAGTCCCTTCCCGATTCTTTGGGCGGATTTGAATTGATTCCAGTCCCTATCGCGCCCAACAGAGCTATTCAATTCTTGCTCCTGTCGGGCGCGATCAGCGCTACATTTCAGCTCGCAGCCCCAGGGGGATGAGAGCTGAAATGTGCGAAAAGTGAACTGTTTGGGCACCCAAACATCACTTTTCGCGGTCACTGCTAAACCTGACCTCTATGGGCGCGATTAGCACAAAAAACGGCATCAATTGAATAGCGGTCAGCGATCTGTCACTTTAGACAGGAGATCCGGACCGCGTAATCAATTGAATCCTGCCCTTTGTGTTCATGTCCCAGTTTCTGTACATCATGTCCTTCTGTACTATTAGAATTAGATTACAATTAACTACTCTAGAAAACGGAGACAAGAGGAGCTTGAGACTAGTGACAGGTAGATCTGGGTGTCATCTACATAAGGTTGGCAGTAAGGCAGTCCTGGTGGGACCTAGAGAACATTTTTAGTAGCATTCCAGTTGATTTTCAATAACTGTTTTTAACTAGTAAAAAGATGAAACCGTGGGTACCTGGCCTTGGGACTCATAGCTATTTACATGTGCCAAAAACACATTTAAAAAGCACGAGTAGAACTCTATGGAGACATTTGTTTCTAGTGTTATTAAAGCAATTGGGGTCTTATAATTGTAAAAAAAAACATATAAAAAAAATTACAGAACACTTGAACCATTTATCAGAGTTGACAGGATGTAAGTGAGCTGAAACCACTAGCAAAACCGCATATCAAAAATTTATTACCAGTTATTTATATAGCACACATATTCCGCGGCGCTTCATAGAGAATGTTTGACCATTCACATCAGTCCCTGCCCCAGTGGAGCTTACAATCTATTGGCCGAATTCAATTCAGTGCGATGATTAATAGCCGCGGGAGGAAGCTCCCGAAGCTATTCAATACACACTGCTCTGTTTGGGCAGCTAAAGGATTTCTTCTCGCACCCCTGGGGACGCGAGGAAAAATCTGACAAAAGTGCCGGGTGCGCAGCTGTTTGGCAGCTTAGCGCGGCACTAACAGCCACGCGCCCAGCACTTTAGTCAGAGAATGCCGGTTACCGCACATCAACACCCAGGTTAAATTGCGAGAACCGGCATTCTCAGACTTAACCCATTCCAGATAAGTAAAAGCAGTCGGTGCTCATAGGGAGGGTGTATTACCACTAGCTGCTCTCTCAGGAATTATCCACAATTCCTTAAAATGATTAGGGGTGTGCACCGGCCACTTTTCGTGTTTTGGTTTTGGATCTGGATCTTTCTTCGTGTTTTGGATCTGGATTGGTTTTGCCAAAACCACCCTTCCGTGTTTTGGGTTCTGGGTTTTGTGTTTTGGATCTGTATTTTTTTGAAAAAAAGCATAAAAACAGCTAAAATCACAGAATTTGTAGGTTTTTCTGCTCCTATGCTATTATTAACCTCAATAACCTTAATTTCCACTCATTTCCAGTCTATTCTGAACACCTCACAAGTGTTTTTATGTCCAAAAGGTTGCACCGAGGTAGCTGGATGACTATGCTAAGCGGCACGTGTGGGCGGCACAAACACGTGACCCATCTAGGCGTGAAGCTGCAGTGGCAGACAGGATGGCAGTTTGAAAAACTAGGCCCCAATAATGCAATGAAAAAAAAGAGGTGCAAGATGGAATTGTCCTTGGGCCCTCCCACCCACCCTTATGTTGTATAAACAGGACATGCACACTTTAACAAACCAATCATTTCAGCGCCAGTGTCTGCCACATGACTGTGGCTGAAATGATTGGTGCGTTTGGGCCCCCACAAAACAAGCTGGCAATTAATCTGTCCCTGCACAAACTGGCTCTACGGAGGCAAGATGTCATCCTCATCCTCCGATTCCTCACCCTCTTCAGTGTGTACATCCTCATCCTCACAGAGTATTAATTCGTCCCTGCTGGAACCACAGGTCCCTCTGTACGTTCTGGAGGCTGGTCTCCCTGGAAGAGTTGATAATTCATTTTATGAACATCATCTTCTCCACATTTTGTGGAAGCAATCTCCTACGCCTTTCGCCGACAAGGTTCCCGGCTGCACTAAACACTCTTTCGGAGTACACACTGGAGGGGGGGCAACTCAGGTAAAATAGAGCCAGTTTGTAAAGGGACCTCCAAATTGCTTCTTTTTCCTGCCAGTACAGGTACGGACTGTCTGACATGCCTACTTGGATGCTGTCACCGATGTAATCCTTTAACAGACAGACGCACGCTTGTCGCTGCTGCTTTGAGGATGCAAGTGCGGCTACAGCCCACACAATTCACAAAGACAGAAAAAAGAATATTTTTTTATTGTTTGTGTAGCACACTTTAAGGGTGTCACCACCCTTTAACAGACAGACGCACGCTTGTCGCTGCTGCTTTGAAGATGCAAGTGCGGCTACATCGCACACAAGTCACAAGCACATTAAAAAAATAGTTTTTTATTTTTTGGAGCACTTTGAGAGTTACACCACCCTTTAACAGACAGACGCACGCTTGTCGCTGCTGCTTTGAGGATGCAGGTGGAATCTAGACGGGATTTGGAACCGGGGACACACTACCTCCATCAATTGTCTATATCCCACTGCACTAATGGCAGATACCGGACGCACGTCTAACACCAACATAGCAGTCAAGGCCTCAGTTATACGTTTTGCTTCAGGATGACTGCTGTCGTACTTCATCCTCATCGCTAGGGACTGTTGGAGGGTCAATTGTTTAGTAAAAGTAGTGATGTTCCTACTTCCTCTCTGGGATGATGAACAACTCCCAGCAGCAGCAACAGCACTAGGAGGAAGTGGTTCTTGATCTTTCCCTATTTTATTTTTATCGGAGAAAGTTTGGTCCTCCATTTATGTTATATTGATATATATGTGCGGCTAAAGCGCACACAAACACAGAAAATATTTTTTTATTTTTGCTGGAGAGTAGTGCACTTTGTGGGTTACACCACCCTTTAAGAAATGAGCCAGCCGGCTCTTTACTTATGGGACACAGGCGCACGCTTCGCGCTGCTCCTTTGTTGATGCACGTGCAGCCACAGTGCACACAAGTCACAAACACAGAAAATATATTTTTTTTTAGTTTGGACTGGAGTGTACTTTGGGGGTTACAGCACCCTTTAACGGTCAAGCCAGCCGGCCCTTTACTTATGACACAGGCGCACGCTTGGCACTACTTTGTTGATGCACGTGCGGCTACTGCGCACACAATTCACAAACACAGAAAATATATTATTTTTTTAGCACTTGGGGGGGAGCACCCCTGATGGACAGAGCACCCCCTGGACAACACTACAGCACCCCTTTAGGACTGGGACACTGCACAGGACTTTGGAGTGGACAAAGCCCCTATGGAGAACTGACTGCACAACACAGTCCAGCCAGCCCCTATGGACTTTTGAAGTAGTGGACACAGCCCCTATTAACAACAGCAGCACAGCACAACACAGCCAGCCCCTATGGACTTTGAAGTAGTGGACAACAGCAGCACTACACTACACAGCCCTAACTCCCACCCTCCCTCTTCACTGTCCACAGCCGAGTGAGAAAATGGCGCCGACGCGGGTACCTTATATAGGATCCAAAACCCGCGAGACTCGGAAGGCGGGATGATGACGTTTTGCCTCGATTTCAGATCCGAGTCAGGCGGGAAAAGTCGAGCCTGACTCGGATCGGACTCGGATCGGGGGGGCTCGGATTTCAGAAATCCGAACCCGCTCACCCCTAAAAATGATATGACAAAAAAATGGATAAAGCGCTCCGTGGTATTGATATCTAGTATAATAGCACTTCTAAATAGATTTAAATAACAGTCTAAATGATGTACTGGTGGGAAAGAACTTTAGGCTGGATGTTCAGGACAGGAGTCCTATTGGTATGTAAACAGTCCGGTAGCTAGATACAAAGTCCCCAATAGTAGGTAATATATATTTGTCCCAATTGGAGATGACACAGTCTAATCGAAATCCCGCACTGGTAGGCAACAACTTCCAGGAGAGGAACGCAGTATCAGAGTGACAGGTATACCAGAATGCAGTATCATAAGGTAGGAATATAGGCCCTCATTCAGAGCGCACGCTCTGAATGAGGGCCGCCCTCCATAAAAATGGAGCGTCCTCCTGGACGCTCGTATAGCTGTGGGTCACCACCCACAGCCTATACGAGCGTGCAGTTTGATGGCCGCGATGGTCACGACCATCGCGACCATCTAAACTGCGAGCCGGAGCCTGCGGTTGAGGTTTTCAACCGCAAGCCCCAGAGTGATTTTGGCTCTATCAGAGCCAAAATCACTCCCACTGACATCACTAGTGATGTCAGTGGGCCGGCTTCTGACGGGAGGCGTTCCCGTGGGAACGCCCCCGTCAGGGAGGCACGCCCCCCAAAGGGGGCGTGCTGTCAATCAACATCGACAGCACGCCCCCTTTGATCAGACAACGAGCGAAGGAAAGTCCTTCGCTCGTCGCGTCTGGCGCATGCGCACGACGGAGCTCCCGCCGTCGTGCGCATGCGCAGCGCACAACATCGACACACTTGCGAGCGGACAGCCGCTTGCGAGTGGGTCTGAATCAGGCCCATAGTAACTTACCTGACCTTGAAGTCCGCTGGTACTGTTTCAATCTGTGTCCATAATCACTGCATGTGGGTGTGCATGGGGAGACTATGTTGTAAGGATGACTAGGTTATCGATAGTACAATAACTGTTTATTCAACAGTATAACAAAGAAAGAAATACCCTTCAAACAGGGATTGATTGTTAAAATCACAAATTGGTATAGGTAAATGTCCCAACGCATTTCATCTCATTATGAGACTTTTTCAAGGGCAAAATGGTGCTTGTGCTGTGGAACCATCTTTTATATACATGCACATACAGCCTCCTAATTGTTAATGACCCCTGTCCACCGGCGCCTAACTTCCAGTAATATACTTCCAGGTTACAAGCGCCGCGTGTGTGAGGGGGAAATGGTACAGTCCCATAACCTAATCCTCCTCCAATGTTCACCCCGTGCAGCGGCACCGCACTTCCGGTGGTATACTTCCAGGTTGCGTGCGCCGCGTGTACACGGGGAGAGCTGTGCAGGAGTGTGTCGTGTCACCTGACACTCCTGTCAAATCACTGTGAGAACAATTACATCATTTAAATATTCGTCACGCCCTCCGGTTACATGAGAAAGGGCTAAGCTGGGTTGGCTCCTTTGCGTGTCCTTGACAATGGCGGCGGCCATTTTTTGTTAAGTTTTCCCTATGTAAAATAGCCATGGTTTCTGATGTAAGAATTGGGATCATGGAATCGTCTGATGTAATTGTCCCCAGAGGTGGCAGTGGCCATTTTTGATATATTGAAATGCAATACATATATATAATACATATCATTTATCTTAGTTGTCAACAATAATAATAGCTTATTTTATGTATCAGATCAACACTGACAATTAGTGAGAGGTGAAACCATTGGACTGTAAGCACCTTAATACATAGGGTACTAAATGGGTTTATCTGTAAACTGTCAATCAGGATCATAGATAAATTATTGTCTCATAATACTTGGCCCTGGACTACATTAAGTTGAGACATAAATTAAATCAGAAGATAAATAAAGGGATTTACAAGATACTATATAAAGGAATTATGTTATGGTCCCGAAATGAGAATCATATTGTTCGAGATCAACTGATACTAAAGGTATCCATACTATTATATCCTTGAAATATGCGACTGGTATACAAATACAGTAGCTCCATATACATATATAAGAATACCACCCCATATTCCTTAATTTAGGGGTCTAGATTGAGTCCTTCAGGGTAAAGGGTCTGTAAGTCATAGATCCATTTACTTTCTCTTCGGTTTATGGCATCTATCTTATTTCCTCCCCTCCAGTTATAAATTACTTTGTCAAAACCCGTGAATTTGAGGCCTTTGGGATTGCAGCCATGAGTAACCCTGAAGTGTTCTGAGACACTATGGGTCTCTAGACCCTTGTGAATATTTCGACAATGTTCGTAAATCCTTAACTTGAGGGTTCTTGTGGTGCGGCCCACGTATTGCAACCCACATGGGCATTCAAGTAAATATATTAGATTGCCACTATCGCATGAAAGTGTGCATCTAATTATATATTCCTTGTTGGTTTGGTTTGATTTAATCATAGTTGTTGGTCTCGTGCTTGTGTACCCTAACAGTTTACAATTAGAGCATCTCCCACAATGGTAGAAACCCTCTTTAACGTTATTCCCATCAATAGCCTTCTGTCTTACATTTTTGGTATTGGTGTTAACCTTCAGATGATTGTGCACTATTCTTTGTTTTATATCTGGTGCTTTGCGGAATACTACGTTAGGTTTACCTTGTATGACGGTCTTTAAACAATGGTCCAAGCTCAAAATAGGCCAATGTTTTTTCAGTATACTTTGCACTTTATTGGAAGCCCCCGAATAATTGGTCACAAAGTAAATTTTCTCGTGTTCTCTAGTCGTGGCAAGGGGTTCTGTCTTAGAATGTGTCAACAGTTTTCTCTCTAGGTCTGGTTTCTAAATCTTTATATGCTCCTTCTACTGTCTTCATATTGTATTTTTTCTCCTTAAATTTCTGTTTTAAATCTGACCCTTGCTTGGTGTAATCTTCCAGTGTGGTACAATTGCGTCTTAAGCGAGTGAATTGACCCTTAGGTATCCCCTTTATCCAGCTCGGATGGTGGTTGCTTTGTGCTAAGATGTAGCTATTCACATCTACTGCTTTATGATGAGTCTTTGTATGCAATGTATTGTTCTGAACGAAAATTTCTAGATCTAGAAAGACAATCTGTGTCTTACTGTATGTTGAAGTAAACTTCAGATTACAATTGTTGTCATTAATGAGGGTCAGGAAGTTCAGTAGGGATGGTTCGTCACCTCGCCAAATGCACAGTATGCATTCGCCCCCAAACCACATAAAGTTATTCACACTATCTATACCTTGATTGTGGTCAATGACGGTATATAGTGACGTCACATCGCTAGTTACCAACCAAAAATCCTCCTCCCATTTTATATCCTGTATTGCTAGAAGTACTCCAGTCGTATCCCGAATATATGACGTCACTATATACCGTCATTGACCACAATCAAGGTATAGATAGTGCGAATAACCTATATTTTCACACTTATTCTGTAATCTTAATTTCTGTGGTACCTGTAACAATTTATATACGGCAATTGGTGGACCCATAGTCTGTTACACAAGTTTATCATTGTCTCCTCTCTTTTCTATGGATTTTAATTTTTTTCATACATGATAGACTTACTATTTCTCTATCTGATTAACCTGAAGATATACACATTGAGAGTTCTCTACAATATCTGATGATATTAAAAAAAAATTTAAATTTTGAGATTTATTATATTACATATGTGTTGTTGCTGTGATATTTTCATGGAATTTACTTTTTCTGTGTATGATCACATCACTATTAACATTATATTGTTTGGATTGACTGCTCGAGGGGGGCTCATTTAGTGGTCTTTTTCTATATGACCATACTTATGTTGAATATATAACCCTTTCTCCTGAAGTCACTCCACTGACTCATATTTCACTTTGCTTCCTATATTAGTGTTTAGTATTGTGTTTTGTTTTGTCTAATATTGATCATGTATCTTTGTTAATTGTGCCATTTAGGATCTGTATTTGTTTTTGGCAGAGATTTTAATGCATATCTAATAAATGCTATTTATTAATTATCAATCTAGTATCAGTAAAGAGTGACCCCAACTAGAGAGTTCTTCTTTCTTCTTCATTCTTCTCAAGAGTTCACCAATTATATTGTTAAGTGATGTTTTAATTAACACTTATGAACAAAGAATTATGCAAAATCATATTCTGCCCATTGAGTGTTTGCAAGAGATTACGTGCATTCATATCAAGATCCACCGTCTTGAAGACAAAAGCGTCCCGCCAACTATGACAAAGCTTGACAATCGTTATTATATTTTGAGAAACAATAAGCAAACCCAAAAATATAGGGTCATGACAAATTTAAGACACATATGGTATCAGACCAGACATAATCCCCACCCCCTTTAAATACAGCACACCGCTATTACACCACCTTCTATCTATACAATTGTATCCAGTCTGAAGCTTGACCTTAACCATGGGGTTTGGCAGTGGGCAGGGGGGGGGGTTAGGGATAGTGAGGAAACTACTCCACGGAATGCTGCTGCAGAGACATCGCCACCGGAACTGATCCTCACAAGGCCACCAGGACCAGGATGACAACGTTGGGACAAGGTAAGACACCGCTAGACTACCAGGGGCCGTTTATCGACAGTTCATCATGTCGACATATCCATGCGGAGAGGATGAATGTTCACCAATCAAACCCAACTCCTGTATGCTCCCCTCAGTCCTCTTCTATATTACCATTTTGTATCTTCTCCCAGAACACCAGTCCTCCTCTTCAGCTAGGTATACACTTGTACAATCAAACTTTCGATGCCATTTTACTTTCAATTACACTACTGTTCGGAAGTCATGTTCAAAGTGCCGATTCATGCGTACACACCTTTACAATCTATGCTGCGATCCAAGAAACTCAGCTGTCTAAAATATCTGCTGAAGAGACAAAGGAGGAGCTGCTGCTGTAGCAGTATGGCTGAAGCATTGGACAGAACGGTCGAAACTTCGTACACACTTCGCTGTTTGTCCAATATTGCACCATCAAATCATATGAAAATTAAAGTGCACATAAAATCTGATCTTTCAATGCCTTCTCAGAGTACAGAATAATCACACTTCTGACCTGGGACAGATGCCCACAATACTCAAAAAGCATGACACTGCAGGAGTTAGGCGCAACTGACATTTTTAGGCACTATTGTGATTTGGCATCTGGGGTAGTTGAAAACTGCATTAAGATGTGCAAATTACAATGAGTACTTGGTTAAAAGGTGCACATTACAAACATTCACTGCACAATGACACCAGTGACCTGTGGGAAACATTAAACAACCCTGCAGAAAGTAGCATCTATTCTTCTAGCCTAGGAAGCAAAATAGCAACCAACAAATATGGTTTACCGTCCATTAAACAAGTTAAATGGTTCCCACCAACTGCTTTGGAAATTGCTTCATAGCATCCAGAACCACTCCCATAACTTGTCTGCAATCATAATCATAGTGGAACCACCTCTTTTGTTCTACTACTAGAATATGCTTCCTCAAATACCACTATGGTGTGGAACTGGAGGAGGAGTGTAAAAATGTTATATATTTCACATTTTGCAACTAACATGGGGGATGCAGTTTACCACGACCAAGCCCCAGGCATCAGTTGCAGTAAGGTGCATCTCCCGGGTTAAGTGCCGGACGCGATGCTGTCAACTGAATAGTTACGGGCATTTAACCCGTGAGATACATCCCCGCGATGCTAACTGAAACGCCCCCTATATTTGGTAAATACCTTTTCTAATGCATCTTATACTGGATTTCTTGTCATAACATATGTTCTTAAAAGGTTTTGTATTTTGCTTGATGGAACCATGTTATATTTACTATGATTTGTTTCTTCACCGCATGTTTTGACTAATTTGTAGCACCATACGAGGGGTGTGCATTAAGTTTCTGGATTGCAGTGCATAGGTAGACACAATCTGACTGTATGGTTGTGAACTGTAATTTCCGACTAAAGTTCTTGTGAAATTTCAGGGCACAGAACCCTATATAAGCAGCACTGGACACAGAAGTCAGCTTGTCCACTTCCTTCACGAACTCCTACCAGCTTAACAGAGGCCACGGGAGAGCCATGATCATCTATGACTCCAAAGGGGTAAATTTACTAAAGTGGGAGTTTTTAGAATTGGAGATGTTGCCCATAGCAACCAGATTCTAGCTATTATCTTTTATGAGGTGTTAATTAAATGTTAATTAGAATCTGATTGGTTGCTATTGGCAACATCTCCACTTCTAAAAATGCTCACTTTAATAAATTTACCCTCAAGAGTGGTCTGCGAAAGCAGAAGAGTTTTAACTAACTGCTTTTGGGGAGGAAGCACTGTCCCAAACCACTGTGTGAGTGGTTTGCAGAATTTCAGCACGAGAGACTGTCTCTGGAAGGAGCGATGCAGCCGACCTGTGTCCGCTATCACCGAGGATAACGTTGTTGACTGGGCTATAGTTGAGGTGGATGCCAGGGTGACTGTGGCCCAGTTAGAGAAGGAGCTAGGCATCTCATTGTGGTCATCCTCTCGATACTCCCCGAAAAGCTTGGCTTGAGCAAGGTTTCTGCACGCTGGGTGCCCCATCAGCTGACTCACGAGCAGAAGGCGGCTCAGTGACTTGCAGCCGCAACATGCTTCCCAGGTTTGATGGCAGTCACTCAAACTCTGTCTGGGAGATCATCAGTGGCGATCAATCCTGGCTCTACGGTTTTGACCCCAAGACCAAACAGTCGACCCAGTTGGAGGTGAGCCACCACAGCAGTACCGATGTGAGTGCAGCGTGGCCAAGCAGGTGGTGGCTGTTTTTGTGGTTAAGACTGGTCATGTCGCTACCGTACCACCTGTGCACGGTCAATGGGGACTGGTACACCAACAAATGCCTGCCACAAGTGATGGAAGCCATTTCCAGGCACCGTCCAGGAACTCACGCTTGTGGTGCCCTTCTCCAGCACGACAATGCATCTGCCCACAGGTCCAAGAGAGTGGTGGATTTTATGGCCCGTGAGAACGCATCCAGGAGCTTGGTCATCCATTGTACAGTCCAGACCTGGCCCCCTGTGACTTTGTGTTCCCACAACTAAAGCGCAAGCTGCAGTGGAGACCTTCATCCAGTATGTAAAAGACGTACCTTCTTCGTACTGGTCCAGCTGCTTCACCAAGTGTTTTGAGCGCATGCAACTTTGCATAGACTCCTCTGGTGAATACTTTGAAAATATGTAATATTCAATTTGATTGTATAGAATACTTTTTCTGCATCCGGAGACTTATTGCACACCCCTAAATATAAATAATTGCAACACTTGGCTGCATTGGCATGTAAGGAAAGGTGTATACCATAAACACACATGCAGTGTCCAAGGCCCCTAAATAAAAGCAGTAATTCTGTTGCCATTATGATGTATGCACATTCCGGGACAATGGTCACAGAGGAAATCGCTCGCTTACATAACAAATGGTCAACACATGACTACCTTATCAAACTTCTGATTGAACTAAAACCTGACCTTAAATGCCAAGGACGCTTTAAACATGAACATTTTAGCTAAGCCTATCACTCAACACTGCTTTGTTTGCAGTATGTTCAGGTTGCTATATGCAGCATAATATTATATGAGCTGTTTTACCCTTATAAATATTCCTTATTAATAAGTGCAATTAGGTTTGCCAGTTACAATAGCCATTACACTAATGATTTTCAAGCACACCTTTATGGATGCAAGGAAACTCAGCGATGTAGGGATCTAGAGCGGTGCTATTCCTGCATGCGATGTATGGCACATCACAGCTTATTAAATTGACCATATAAGTTCCCAAAAAACTGCACACTTAATTTTTGCATATGCAACCTAGAATAAACTAAAACACCTTTAACACACAATGGGATTAATGAGAAATAATCCCGTAACCAATCTCTAAGGGTGATATGAGGCCCGTTCAGTATTTTGCTGTAAATTTAGTTTACCACTGTTGGTCAATATCGTTAACGCCATTGATAGATGGCATTAGCGATACAGTACTCATTGCCAGCAATGCGAGCCCAGCAAACGCATTTTCTGGCAATCGCGCATGCGCACTATTCAGAAGCTAGCTGTAGGCTGTCATCAACAGAGCAGAAAGCAAGAACACTGAGACCTCGCCGGTGAGGCGAGTTATGTTAAATACCAGCAGCATATTTGTTAGTATTACTCATACTAAAGGAAATAGGATGCAGACGATAAGCATCGTTGTAAAATGGAGCTCTAATTGTAACAAGTTTAGTTATGTTGTCTTTTCAGATATGTTTTAGGGTGCAGCGGTGTGTATCAGGCACGTTCAAGGATTGCACACTGCTATATTTACATTTAACATTCCAAGCATGCATATTAACTGTAAACGCTAAACAAATGTGGACTCAGGGCAAGAGCACACATTCATAAATCAAACCTTTGTACAAGGGAGAATTAGAACGGTTATGGTGGGTACACACCTGAAAGATATCTGCAGATCATGTAATCTGCAGATATCTCTTTAGAAGATAGTCGTTCATACACTGTGAATGGCCATCATCTATACGGCAGCCGCTGGTCCCGCTGACGGAGGCGTGTCGGGGGTGGGTCCGCCCCCTTCCCCACCGCTGTGTGTACAGGCGGTATGCAGACTGCCCGTACACACTTGCCGATGGACAGGTGTAGACATATCTGTCCTTCGGCTGTGCAGCACAGCCAATGCGATATATTGGAACGGTGCAGTTCACAGACATATCGTGTGTACATACTAGCCGACGGCCAGCAGATATATTGGCTGATCAATTGATCGGCCAATATATCGACTAGTGTGTACCCAGCATAACAATAGTTTGGCAGAGTAGATAAGATAACATTATTTTGTCTTTATTATTAGAACAACTCTAGACCATTGGAAAATTAGCAGAACATGTTGAGTTACATGTAAGAGTTGGCATAGAAAGCACAGCACCACACACTAATGGTGCATACACACGATCAGATTTTTTCTTCAGATATGGACGATAACGATTTAAAAATCGTTCAGTCGTTCATATCTGATGGAAAATCGTTCATATCTGACATGCCTGAACGATGGACGATCAACGATGCGCGTTCCCGTTTGTCAGATAACGATTTCTGACATCTGATGGGTTTGCAGTCAGACTTGGACGATTCAATTCATTTTAATGCAGTCAAAAATCGTTCAAAACTTTGGTCAAATCGTCCAAATCGTTTAATCGTTCAGTCGTTCATCTGACAAATCTGACAAGTCTGACAAATCTGACCGTGTGTACGCTCCATTACAAAACTCATTACAACTCAGTTAAGTAATAGCTTGGAATTTCAAAACTGATGTCACTAGAACACAATTTAGACTGCGTTAATGCGTATTGTATACACTGAGGGCCTGATGCAGAGATTTCCGCTAATGCAATCGCAACTGCATACGCTCACGGGTCGCAGCTGCGAAAATATGCTATTGCTTTCCAAAGCTTAGCCGAGCATAGGGACGCCCATTGCTGCCTTCTCATATCCGACAACGTGCAACAGCGTAAACATCAGTCACATAGCATGTTAGTCAAGTCTGACCAGCCGCAAACACTGCAGCTCACCTGACACACAGAGAGCTCTCATGCTGTGATGGCAATCACAATGGCTTATTTAGGCATGCCCAAGAATCAGAGTTCAAATGGTCAGACATGCCTGTGTTTTTCTCACCACCCCCGTTAACACCCCACTGACTACCAGTCACTTACTTTGCGAGTGATTCCGGTGTACAAGAGTAATTGTAATGCAATCGCTGCGCAACAGCAAATTAATCGTTCTGCGAAAATATCAGTATTGTGCCCGTCTAGGAATCAGGCCCTGAGTTTTAAAACAAGCGTTTTTATTTCACTTTAGTTCCACTTTTGCAAACTTGTGTTCCCCAGACAGAATTAGTTCCATATTAGTCACTGAATTAAGCATGTGGTCTCCATGCCAAAGGCAAGCAATACAATTGTACTACAGTATTACAAATGTATTTAGTCAATTGCAGGATGCCCTTCAATAAAACGGAGTCTGTCAGTTTAAAAAATCCATAACCTTTTCAAGTAGAATATTCCGCTCCCACAGAGTAAATTTTCAGCGGCACAAAACTTAATGTTGTTGCCGGTGAAGCGCCATTGTCGTACACGAGGGCTCTTCGCAGATAACTGAATGTCCCCCTGGAAATGTAAGGTCTAGGACTGGCCATCCATTGCCCTCTACGACCTCTGAATTGTTTAGGACTAACGAAGTTTCGGCTTCTAACCCAAATAACATTTTGCTTGTCCAATTATATTGACAGAATGTATTAACAAATGAAGAAAATCTAAAATCAACATTTGTTTTATTTTAATATAGACTCCCAACATGTACAGGCATAGGAGTATATCCAATATGAATGAATTAGAACAGACTAGTAGGCAGAAAGCCACAAATTTCAGGGATATTAAAAACTTGTATATAGCCCCTGTAGAGTGAGCAAGTGCGATATATACACACACAAAAAGCAGAGAGAAGAGCAGGAAATGTTCCCCTGGAGTCTCGCCCTTTTCATACTGAGGTGCTGGACTGCAGTTTGTGCCAGCGGTCCCAGCAACGGGGCAGGGATCCCGCCAGCGGTCCCAGCAACGGGGCAGGGATCCCGCCAGCGGTCCCAGCAACGGGGCAGGGATCCCGCCAGCGGTCCCAGCAACGGGGCAGGGATCCCGCCAGCGGTCCCAGCAACGGGGCAGGGATCCCGCCAGCGGTCCCAGCAACGGGGCAGGGATCCCGCCAGCGGTCCCAGCAACGGGGCAGGGATCCCGCCAGCGGTCCCAGCAACGGGGCAGGGATCCCGCCAGCGGTCCCAGCAACGGGGCAGGGATCCCGCCAGCGGTCCCAGCAACGGGGAAGGGATCCCGCCAGCGGACCCAGCAACGGGGAAGGGATCCCGCCAGCGGACCCAGCAACGGGGAAGGGATCCCGCCAGCGGACCCAGCAACGGGGAAGGGATCCCGCCAGCGGACCCAGCAACGGGGAAGGGATCCCGCCAGCGGACCCAGCAACGGGGAAGGGATCCCGCCAGCGGACCCAGCAACGGGGAAGGGATCCCGCCAGCGGACCCAGCAACGGGGAAGGGATCCCGCCAGCGGACCCAGCAACGGGGAAGGGATCCCGCCAGCGGACCCAGCAACGGGGAAGGGATCCCGCCAGCGGACCCAGCAACGGGGAAGGGATCCCGCCAGCGGACCCAGCAACGGGGAAGGGATCCCGCCAGCGGACCCAGCAACGGGGAAGGGATCCTGCCAGCGGACCCAGCAACGGGGAAGGGATCCTGCCAGCGGACCCAGTAACGGGGAAGGGATCCTGCCAGCGGACCCAGTAACGGGGAAGGGATCCTGCCAGCGGACCCAGTAACGGGGAAGGGATTCTGCCAGCGGACCCAGTAACGGGGTAGGGATTCTGGCATTGCATCCAGTACGGGTAGGGTCAGTCTAATTCAGAGAAGCAGCAGGAGAGCAGAGGAACATTGTGGAGCCGCCCTACACCTACTGCTGTCAGACAACCGTCCCTGAGGGCCTGTATGGTATAGAGCTGCAACGCCCTCATTGCAGGCAGAGCCCTCAGACAGCCGGACATGTACGGATAGGACACTAATTTAACAGTGACCCCTGCAGCTACCCGGGTTATCAGGACTGGCGCTGTAAAGTGATCGGGCAGGGCAAGGGGTGGGTAGCGGACTTTTCCTTATGTGAAGGAGACACCGTATACACTTAGCGGCAATGCCGGGGCAGCGACATAGAGTAACACCGCTGCGCTAAGGTGGCAGAGCCCCCGCTCCGGTACTCACCTTGGCTCCGAGAATACGAGCGCACAGGCGTCCGGCGGTGATGAGAGACATCGTCAGGGCGGATGGATATTAGACGGGAAAGGGCCTAGGCCGACGTTTGGGCCAACTGCAGCTGCGGCGTCTTACTAGGACCGGCAAATCCAAAGACGCCTGAAAAGGCCGGAGCCGGGACAAGGTTGAAAAGGAGGATTCGGGCCCGCCCCTATTCAGAGACGTCACCGCGCCGTCAGGACGCACCCGTATGCCCGCCATCTTACTAGGGGCGGAATTCTGACCTTTCATTTTTCCTTACTCTCAAAGGGCATTCTCGAAATATGCACTACGCATGCGCAGCTCTAGAACGTTAGTAAATGCAGCACGCGAACTAGGAATGGCGGCCATCGGTGGGTTAACAATCGATGGTGCCATCGGTGATTACCGCCGACGACACATAACCATGTACACTGAGGGACTAATTGATGATTTGCACCCCTTGATGCTCACCGCTGCTGGGGGGCACGGAGAGCCGCGGGCCAATCAGCATTAGGGGCGGAGATAAACTCCTTTCGACGGAACGAAGGAAAAAAAACATCGGTTCCCAGTCTGCCATCGATGGTATAGAACCATTGTATGATCTCCACTATCGATGGCAAACTCATCCGCCATCAATGGTTGTTGCCTATTCGTGCGTACGTACGTTGCTCTGCACATGATTGCTTTGGTTGGAGTATGCATTATAATTATGAGGCGATAAGGAGCTAATTGCCATAGACTATACCTTAGCTTTCGCTGTACATGTGAGGAGACGTACACCTTTTACACTGACATCAAAATCCCAGGTTTTTCCACGTGAACGCGCATCGACCCGGGATTTTCATCAGTGGAAACTGCTCAACCTGGGTCCTGTGACCCGGGGACCAAGCATGGGTAGCTTGCAGGGGTCGTTCCCGCATCACCCTGCAGTGTAAACGGTGCGACCCAGGTCGTGCCGCATGCTACCTGATTGGCCGGCTTCAGTGGCACTTGGAGATTACATCATCTCCAAGCGTGCACTGCAATGCCGGAGGACCTGGGTCACTGCCGACCTGGGCATAACCCAGGTTGGCACCGCAGTGTGAATAGGTTCTGTCCTGGGTCTGATCCAGGGTTGGAAAAATGTTCCAAAGCCCGGGTCAGACCGAGGACGTTCGTGTAATAGGGGTAGTAGTAACAGACTGTGATTGTGGCTGGCTACTTTTAGAAGGAGCTTGTAAGAGTGGAAATGGTGAGAAGTGACAAGGTACAACCACATGCGTGACGTACAATTGTTATAAGTTGATTTTTCAGTCCCGAGTCATTTGGGTGCTGCACCTCCTTACACAATGTGTCATAAGGTACACATCAGTTAAGTTTGTTCTTTGCTTTTCTTTTAATTTAGACACTATAACAATAAAATCATAACAATAATACTATTAATAGACTGTGGCCAGCTGCATGAAGCGAGATGGTACCCAGAGGTGGACGTTTAAGAAGAGAGAGAGGCAGAGGAGAGAGATTACAAAAGACACAAAAAAATCCCTCAGTCCATACTCAAAAACAAAATATGATTGAACACATCAACATTTTTCTCAGTAAATATATTTGTAATGGGGCTATTGTAATGACATTATCTCCAAATATCAACAACAGCCCATGCAATCCACACATGCAAAGACATCAAACCATAGATCTCCATAAATTAAATTATGTGTAATAATGTGAAATGACACAGGGAAAAAGTATTGAACACACTTACTGAAATTTATTTAATACTTCGTACAAAAGCCTTTGTTGGTAATGATAGCTTCAAGACGCCTCCTGTATGGAGAAACTAGTCTCATGCATTGCTCAGGTGTGATTTTAGCCCATTCTTCCACACAGTCTTCAAATCTTGAAGGTTCCGTGGGCCTCTTCTTTGAACTCTGATCTTTAGTTCTTTCCATAGATTTTCAATTGGATTTAAGTCAGGTGATTGGCTGGGCCATTCTAGCAGCTTTATTTTCTTTCTCTGAAACCAAATGAGGGTGTTCTTGGCTATGTCTTTGGGATCATTGTCTTGCTGAAATGTCCACCTTCGTTTCATCTTCAGCATCCTGGTAGATGGCAACAGATTTTTATCAAGAATGTTTCGGTAAATTTTTCCATTCATCCTTCCTTCAATTACGTGAAGTATGCCAGTACCATATGCTGAAGAACAGCCGCAAACCATGATGTTCCCACCTCCAAACTGCACTTTTGGTATGATGTTTTTGGGGTGATGTGCAGTGCCATTTCTCTTCCAGACATGGTGTGTATTATGGCATCCAAAGAGTTCAATTTTGATCTCATCTGGCCAGACTATATTCTCCCAGTATTTCACAGGCTTGTCCAAATGTTGTGCAGCAAACTTTAAACGAGCTTCAACATTTTTGACAATGGAGTCTTGCGTGGTGAGTGTGCATACAGGACTTGGCAGTTGAGTACACTACTTACTGTTTTCTTTGAAACAATTGTACCTGCCAATTCCAGGTTTTTCTGAAGCTCTCCACAAGTGGTCCTTGGCTCTTGGACAACTCTTCTGATAATTCTTTTCACTCCTTTGTCAGAAATCTTGTGAGGAGTACCTGGTCGTGGCCAGTTTATGGTGAAATGATGTTCTTTCCACATCTGGATTATAGCCCCAACAGTGCTCACTGGAACATTCAGAAGTTTAGAAATCCTTTTGTAACCAATGCCATCTATATGTTTTGCAACAATAAGGTTGTGAAGGTCTTGAGAGAGCGCTTTGCTTTTACCCATCATGAGATGTTTCTTGTGTGACACCTTGGTAATGAGACCTTTTTTATAGGCCATCAGTTTGACTGAACCAGCTTATATTAATTTGCACTGACATGGGGCAGAATTGCTTTCAATTACTGATAGATTTCAGCTGGTGTCTTGGCTTTCCATGCCTTTTTACACCTCCCTTCATGTGTTCAATACTTTTTCCCTGTGTCATTTCACACTATTACACATAACTTAATTTATGGACATCTATGGTTTGATTTCTTTGCATGTGTGGATTGCATGGGGTGTTGCTGACATTTGGTGAAAATTTAATTACAATAGTCCCATTACAAATATATTTACTGAGAAAAATGTTGATGTGTTCAATACTTATTTTACCCATTGTATAATTAAAACAAGTGAAGAACGAGCGCCTTCTGTGCAAACCGATGCAATACGGAACCTTATTGTGTCCAATAATCTTCTGAGAATTTTCAAATGTCCTTGTGATAATCTTTTCCTTGGAGAATCCTCATAAATACTCCCTGAAGACTTTGTGTCGGTTCTCTGCTGTCACTGCAGTTGATGGTCTGCCACCACGAGGTTTGTCGCACACGGACGATACTCCCGATTGAAAACACTTCATCCACCTTCTGACATTGCTATAGTCAATTGTAAGCTCACCATACACTTTTTTCAGTCTTCTGTGGATTGCTGTAGCACTGCAGCCTTCTTTTTCCAGTAATTCAATGACGGCTCTTTGTTTCATCTTGGATTCCATGGTATTTCTTGGCCTACCTACACATATATAGCTAGCACACATATTAAACTACAAACTGACAAAGTTTCAAATAAATATTGCATATTATTTCAGAGTAATGTGCATTTAGGCATTACTTTTTGAACAACCCTTGTGTGTATATACAGGTGCATAAATATTGGGACATTGACAGAATTTTCATATTTTGGCATCTATTCACCACCACAATGGCTTTGAATTGAAACAAACAAGATGTGATTTAACTGCAGACTTTCAGATTTAATTTGAGGGTAAATACATCCAAATCAGGTGAACGGTGTAGGAATTACAACGCTTTTCTATATGTGCCTCCCACCTTTTAAGGGGCCAAAAGTAATGGGACTATCAACTCAAAAGCTATTTCATGGACAGGTGTGGGCTATTCCCTCGTTATTTCATTATCAGTTAAGCAGGTAAAAGGTCTGGAGTTGATTCTAGGTGTGACATTTGCATTTTGAAACAGTTGCTGTCGACTCTCAATATGTGATCCAAAGAGCTGTCACTATCAGTGAAGCAAGCCATCATTAGGCTGAAAAATCAAAACAAACCCATCAGAGAGATAGCAAAAACATTAGGTGTGGCCAAATCAACTGTTTGGAACATTCTTAAAAAGAAAGAACGCACCGGAGAGCTCAGCAACACCAAAAGACCCGGAAGACCACGGAAAACAACTGTGGTGGATGACAGAAGAATTATTTCCCTGGTGAAGAAAAACCCCTTCACAACAGTTGGCCAAATCAAGAACACTCTCAAGGAGGTAGGTGTATATGTGTCAAAGTCAACAATCAAGAGAAGACTTCACAAGAGTGAATATAGAGTGTTCACCACAAGATGTAAACCATTGGTGAGCCTCAAAAACAGGAAGACCAGATTAGAGTTTCCCAAACAACATCTAAAAAAGCCATTACAGTTCTGGAACAACATCCTATGGACAGATGAGACAAATATCAACTTGTACCAGAGTGATGGGAAGAGAAGAGTATGGAGAAGGAAAGCTACTGCTCATGATCCAAAACATACCACCTCATCAGTGAAGCATGATGGTGGTAGTGTCATGGCGTGGGCATGTATGGCTGCCAATGGAACTGGTTCCCTTGTATTTATTGATGATGTGACTGATGACAAAAGCAGCAGAATGAATTCTGAAGTGTGTCGGGCAATATTATATGCTCATATTCAGTCAAATGCTTCAGAACTCATTGGACGGTGCTTCACAGTGCAGATGGACAATGACCCGAAGCATATTGCAAAAGCAACCAGAGAGTTTTTTTAAGGCTAAAAAGTGGAATGTTATGCAATGGCCAAGTCAATCCCCTGACCTGAATCCGATTGAGCATGCATTTCACTTGATGAAAACAAAACTGAAGGGAAAATGCCCCAAGAACAAGCAGGAACTGAAGACATTTGCAGTAGAGGCCTGGCAGAGCATCACCAGGGATGAAACCCAGTGTCTGGTGATGTCTATGCGTTCCAGACTTCAGGCTGTAATTGCCTGCAAAGGATTTGCAACAAAGTATTAAAAATTGAAAGTTAGATTTAGGATTGTTTAGTTTGTCCCATTACTTTTGGCCCCTTAAAAAGTGGGAGGCACATATAGAAACCGCTGTAATTCCTACACCGTTCACCTGATTTGGATGTAATTACCCTCAAATTAAATCTGAAAGTCTGCAGTTAAAGCACATCTTGTTTGTTTAATTTCAAAGCCATTGTGGTGGTGAATAGAGGCCAAAATATGAAAATTCTGTCAATGTCCCAATATTTATGCACCTGACTGTATATATATATTACTATTTCTATCTGTATTATTTTGCATGCTAACACACAGTCACCTACCTTTCCATAGCAGTGAAAAGGAACATTCACTAATCACTTTACTCTATTCACACATATTCATGGTAAACCACATTTTCTGGCGCTCTACGAATTCACTAGATATATATATATAAGTGGTAGTTCCTGGATGGCGCTCCGTATATTACCCTGAATTATTTCTTGCAGTGTGAGTGTCTTTTGGTGAAAATAAAAGTTCCAACACTAAAATCCTTCTGATAATAGGAGGCAGGTGTCCTTTCCGTGTATCTGAATGGTCGTCAGACGGAATGTGATCTAGAAAGTGGGGTGGAAAGGGCATGCGCCAAATAGTGTATTAAATTGAAACAAAATAGTGTGTCTGTGCTCAAATTCTTTAATGCTTATCTGAGTGTAAACTGGATGCAGTTATAGCTGTATCCGGATATTTGGTGCCACACAGTGGACCTTCAATGAAAAAGGCTCATAGCGGAGCCAGATAGAAGAGAGAAAATATAGTGTAATAATTCTAGTACACAATACGTGGCTAATAATTATTGTGCATACCAATTAGTGTCTTGTATAGGAATATAAAGGTAGGTTCTTTGCTCGTCTGTACTCCCGTATTCCTCTCACCCCAAAGGGGAAGCAATCGGGAAGCCGACTGCCTATATACCGGCAGCTGGCTTCCCGACTGCCTTATCCCGGCAAGGGTGAAATGCCGGGCGTCTAGATGTAGCGATCATAGTGATGCCGGGCGCCGCGAGCGGATAGCCGCGGGGGGAAGGGTTAGGTTTAGGGCTCCCGGGGGGGACTTAGGGTTAGGCATCCCCCAGGAGGATTAGGCACCCCGGGGGTGACTTAGGGTTAGGCACCCCCCCGGGGGACTTAGGTTTAGGTAGCGGGGAAGGGGGTGGTTAGGGATAGGCACTTGGGGGGGAAGTTAGGGTTAGGCACCCCTAAGGAGGGTTAGGGTGGTTAGGTTAGTGGATACTTACCTATCCACGATCGGGATTTCCAGCGCTGTCGGGCTTCCGCTGCGTCGCACTCTGCTCCTGTCGGGCTGCCGCTGACGGGAATCGAACCGCCGGCCATGCGGCCGGCGGTATATCATACCCATTCCCCCCAAAGTATTCCACGTTTTTAGATGGTGGTCTTTTGAATCAAAGAAAGACCCATCATCAGTGGTGTATTTTAAAACGGGGCTTTATTAAAGGGGAATATACAATGGATACATATAGACAAAATTAATAAGAGATATGAAGAGAAAAAATGCTTATCTGCAAAGGTAGTAGCCAAGGTCCATATAGGTAAGGCTGGCAGTGCCCAACGCGTTTTGTCCTTTGGACTTCCTCAGGGGTAGAGGTATGGGTCAAGGGATACCCCTTTTATACCCTAAATGCAGCTGACACAGTTTTAATCTCAGATTTACTTCCAACCCCCTCTATTGTCCTGCAGTCACTGCCACCTGATATTGGCCTTCAGCAGGGTCCACAGTCTCACCACCAACACGTTCCAACTGAATGTCTTTTTCAAGGTGTGAGGCGATGTTAAACACTTGGAGACATCTCTGTGTAGACCCAGCTCCCCAGTCTCTGCTGCCTGTCTTGTCTCCTCTATCCACCCCACTTTCTAGAATATATATATATATATATATATATATATATGTGTGAAAATCGGGAAATATATTCCTTCCATGACGTAGGTGCCCACTAAGAAGGGATTTTAAAAAAAATTCTTCTCATAAGGGAGTGAAAAGGGCTAAAATGTCCCCTTCCCCTGTGCAATGTCCTGTCTGTCTCATTGTGGCTGTAGCACAGTTCATAATCATACACCCACTGTCATCCCAAATGCTGCCAAACATCACTGGCAGTTGGTGTGGCTCCCCTATTTGAATAGTGAGAGAAGGGAATGTGTTACTACACAGATGAGGGAGGGGGAATGTGTTCCTACACAAGTATGGGAGGGGAATATTTTACTACACAGGTGAGGGAAGGGAATGTGTTACAACATGGATGAGTGGAAAATGTTACTACAGGAGTTAGTGGGACTAATGTGTTACTGCAGAGGTGAGAGAGGGAAATGTGTTACTACAGGGCTGAGGATGAGTTACTCTAGAGGTGAGGGAGGCGAATAAGTTACTACAGGTGTGAGTAAGGGTAATGTGTTACTACAGGTGTGAGGGAGGGATTGTATTTCTGCACAGGTGAGGGAGAGGAATGTCGAATGTGTTACAACATGGGGAAGGGAGGGAAATACAGTATGTTACTACAGAGGTGAGCGAGGATAATGTGTTACTGCAGAGGTGAGGGAGTGGAATATGAAAGTACACAGATGAGGCAGGATAATGTCTTACTAAAGCAGTGATACATTACTAAAGAGGTGAAGGATTAATGTGTTACTGGAGTGGTGAGATGGAAATGTAAACAGTAAATATCAAGGTCTACCCAGGTGAAACCGGGTACATCAGCTAGTAACGATAATACTGGTAATACACTGTGGATGGGTGCAAGATGGGAGCCAACAGTGGACATTTAAGGAGAAGAGAGATTACAAAAGACACAGAAAAAAAAACACAGTCCATACACAAAAACAAATACAGGCAGACAACGCAGGGTGTAACTGCTAGTAAATAATAAGACTGCTCTTGCATCTCTAGCTTCCAAGTATGAAAGAAAAATAGAGAGACATTAAATAATATTTTATAAATAAATGTGACCAGCCGCTTATCATTTGCTACGTCTAGCTCCAGGTCATGTAGATGTGTGACACCCCAGTCACGTTCTTAATGCAGCTAACAAATATCAGACTTACTGTACTGGACTTCTACCCGGAAGTATGCTTTCAGCTGGTTTTCTGGGAGTAACTATGCCCAATAGTGGCACAAGATATCATAACCACTTATAGGTTTATTAACAATAAGGAGTGTATGGGCAGGATGCCAGAGTACTGACAACAATATTCAGCTTAGTACCTTACAAACTATATATCAGTGACAAAGCAGTATTGCGAGATTTACCCGCAACTAGGTAATATATATTTTACTGGAACGTTTCAGTTGCCGGGGCTGTTAGTCTACAAACGAATTTGGTTAGTTCAGCATAGTAAATAAATACAATTAACTTTTGACTGTCACATAAAAATTATAACATATGTTTTATGAAAACTCAAGTCCTTATAATTTACAAGTTGCTGGCCAGTTGCGCTGTATCGTTGGTGCACAAATATTGGTTCGATTAATTGAATCCCTTGAACAATTGTAGATAACAACAAATAACTGATCTTACTGACTCCTAAGGAAATCACTGTAAAGTGTCCTATGTTTCCTCAGTAGGCTGCACTACGAAGAGTTGTACAGTATACACTTTAATCCTGTCCTGGGCTGCTGGTCAAATAGAAGGAATTTGGCAACATTTGTATCGATAATCAGTGAAGGTTCATAAAAGCAACATAGGGCCTGATTCTATTGCTTTTCTATATGTGCCTCCCACCTTTTAAGGGGCCAAAAGTAATGGGACTATCAACTCAAAAGCTATTTCATGGACAGGTGTGGGCTATTCCCTCGTTATTTCATTATCAGTTAAGCAGGTAAAAGGTCTGGAGTTGATTCTAGGTGTGACATTTGCATTTTGAAACAGTTGCTGTCGACTCTCAATATGTGATCCAAAGAGCTGTCACTATCAGTGAAGCAAGCCATCATTAGGCTGAAAAATCAAAACAAACCCATCAGAGAGATAGCAAAAACATTAGGTGTGGCCAAATCAACTGTTTGGAACATTCTTAAAAAGAAAGAACGCACCGGAGAGCTCAGCAACACCAAAAGACCCGGAAGACCACGGAAAACAACTGTGGTGGATGACAGAAGAATTATTTCCCTGGTGAAGAAAAACCCCTTCACAACAGTTGGCCAAATCAAGAACACTCTCAAGGAGGTAGGTGTATATGTGTCAAAGTCAACAATCAAGAGAAGACTTCACAAGAGTGAATATAGAGGGTTCACCACAAGATGTAAACCATTGGTGAGCCTCAAAAACAGGAAGACCAGATTAGAGTTTCCCAAACAACATCTAAAAAAGCCATTACAGTTCTGGAACAACATCCTATGGACAGATGAGACAAATATCAACTTGTACCAGAGTGATGGGAAGAGAAGAGTATGGAGAAGGAAAGCTACTGCTCATGATCCAAAACATACCACCTCATCAGTGAAGCATGATGGTGGTAGTGTCATGGCGTGGGCATGTATGGCTGCCAATGGAACTGGTTCCCTTGTATTTATTGATGATGTGACTGATGACAAAAGCAGCAGAATGAATTCTGAAGTGTGTCGGGCAATATTATATGCTCATATTCAGTCAAATGCTTCAGAACTCATTGGACGGTGCTTCACAGTGCAGATGGACAATGACCCGAAGCATATTGCAAAAGCAACCAGAGAGTTTTTTTAAGGCTAAAAAGTGGAATGTTATGCAATGGCCAAGTCAATCCCCTGACCTGAATCCGATTGAGCATGCATTTCACTTGATGAAAACAAAACTGAAGGGAAAATGCCCCAAGAACAAGCAGGAACTGAAGACATTTGCAGTAGAGGCCTGGCAGAGCATCACCAGGGATGAAACCCAGTGTCTGGTGATGTCTATGCGTTCCAGACTTCAGGCTGTAATTGCCTGCAAAGGATTTGCAACAAAGTATTAAAAATTGAAAGTTAGATTTAGGATTGTTTAGTTTGTCCCATTACTTTTGGCCCCTTAAAAAGTGGGAGGCACATATAGAAACCGCTGTAATTCCTACACCGTTCACCTGATTTGGATGTAATTACCCTCAAATTAAATCTGAAAGTCTGCAGTTAAAGCACATCTTGTTTGTTTAATTTCAAAGCCATTGTGGTGGTGAATAGAGGCCAAAATATGAAAATTCTGTCAATGTCCCAATATTTATGCACCTGACTGTATATATATATTACTATTTCTATCTGTATTATTTTGCATGCTAACACACAGTCACCTACCTTTCCATAGCAGTGAAAAGGAACATTCACTAATCACTTTACTCTATTCACACATATTCATGGTAAACCACATTTTCTGGCGCTCTACGAATTCACTAGATATATATATATAAGTGGTAGTTCCTGGATGGCGCTCCGTATATTACCCTGAATTATTTCTTGCAGTGTGAGTGTCTTTTGGTGAAAATAAAAGTTCCAACACTAAAATCCTTCTGATAATAGGAGGCAGGTGTCCTTTCCGTGTATCTGAATGGTCGTCAGACGGAATGTGATCTAGAAAGTGGGGTGGAAAGGGCATGCGCCAAATAGTGTATTAAATTGAAACAAAATAGTGTGTCTGTGCTCAAATTCTTTAATGCTTATCTGAGTGTAAACTGGATGCAGTTATAGCTGTATCCGGATATTTGGTGCCACACAGTGGACCTTCAATGAAAAAGGCTCATAGCGGAGCCAGATAGAAGAGAGAAAATATAGTGTAATAATTCTAGTACACAATACGTGGCTAATAATTATTGTGCATACCAATTAGTGTCTTGTATAGGAATATAAAGGTAGGTTCTTTGCTCGTCTGTACTCCCGTATTCCTCTCACCCCAAAGGGGAAGCAATCGGGAAGCCGACTGCCTATATACCGGCAGCTGGCTTCCCGACTGCCTTATCCCGGCAAGGGTGAAATGCCGGGCGTCTAGATGTAGCGATCATAGTGATGCCGGGCGCCGCGAGCGGATAGCCGCGGGGGGAAGGGTTAGGTTTAGGGCTCCCGGGGGGGACTTAGGGTTAGGCATCCCCCAGGAGGATTAGGCACCCCGGGGGTGACTTAGGGTTAGGCACCCCCCCGGGGGACTTAGGTTTAGGTAGCGGGGAAGGGGGTGGTTAGGGATAGGCACTTGGGGGGGAAGTTAGGGTTAGGCACCCCTAAGGAGGGTTAGGGTGGTTAGGTTAGTGGATACTTACCTATCCACGATCGGGATTTCCAGCGCTGTCGGGCTTCCGCTGCGTCGCACTCTGCTCCTGTCGGGCTGCCGCTGACGGGAATCGAACCGCCGGCCATGCGGCCGGCGGTATATCATACCCATTCCCCCCAAAGTATTCCACGTTTTTAGATGGTGGTCTTTTGAATCAAAGAAAGACCCATCATCAGTGGTGTATTTTAAAACGGGGCTTTATTAAAGGGGAATATACAATGGATACATATAGACAAAATTAATAAGAGATATGAAGAGAAAAAATGCTTATCTGCAAAGGTAGTAGCCAAGGTCCATATAGGTAAGGCTGGCAGTGCCCAACGCGTTTTGTCCTTTGGACTTCCTCAGGGGTAGAGGTATGGGTCAAGGGATACCCCTTTTATACCCTAAATGCAGCTGACACAGTTTTAATCTCAGATTTACTTCCAACCCCCTCTATTGTCCTGCAGTCACTGCCACCTGATATTGGCCTTCAGCAGGGTCCACAGTCTCACCACCAACACGTTCCAACTGAATGTCTTTTTCAAGGTGTGAGGTGATGTTAAACACTTGGAGACATCTCTGTGTAGACCCAGCTCCCCAGTCTCTGCTGCCTGTCTTGTCTCCTCTATCCACCCCACTTTCTAGAATATATATATATATATATATATATATATATATATATATATACATGTGTGAAAATCGGGAAATATATTCCTTCCATGACGTAGGTGCCCACTAAGAAGGGATTTTAAAAAAAATTCTTCTCATAAGGGAGTGAAAAGGGCTAAAATGTCCCCTTCCCCTGTGCAATGTCCTGTCTGTCTCATTGTGGCTGTAGCACAGTTCATAATCATACACCCACTGTCATCCCAAATGCTGCCAAACATCACTGGCAGTTGGTGTGGCTCCCCTATTTGAATAGTGAGAGAAGGGAATGTGTTACTACACAGATGAGGGAGGGGGAATGTGTTCCTACACAAGTATGGGAGGGGAATATTTTACTACACAGGTGAGGGAAGGGAATGTGTTACAACATGGATGAGTGGAAAATGTTACTACAGGAGTTAGTGGGACTAATGTGTTACTGCAGAGGTGAGAGAGGGAAATGTGTTACTACAGGGCTGAGGATGAGTTACTCTAGAGGTGAGGGAGGCGAATAAGTTACTACAGGTGTGAGTAAGGGTAATGTGTTACTACAGGTGTGAGGGAGGGATTGTATTTCTGCACAGGTGAGGGAGAGGAATGTCGAATGTGTTACAACATGGGGAAGGGAGGGAAATACAGTATGTTACTACAGAGGTGAGCGAGGATAATGTGTTACTGCAGAGGTGAGGGAGTGGAATATGAAAGTACACAGATGAGGCAGGATAATGTCTTACTAAAGCAGTGATACATTACTAAAGAGGTGAAGGATTAATGTGTTACTGGAGTGGTGAGATGGAAATGTAAACAGTAAATATCAAGGTCTACCCAGGTGAAACCGGGTACATCAGCTAGTAACGATAATACTGGTAATACACTGTGGATGGGTGCAAGATGGGAGCCGACAGTGGACATTTAAGGAGAAGAGAGATTACAAAAGACACAGAAAAAAAAACACAGTCCATACACAAAAACAAATACAGGCAGACAACGCAGGGTGTAACTGCTAGTAAATAATAAGACTGCTCTTGCATCTCTAGCTTCCAAGTATGAAAGAAAAATAGAGAGACATTAAATAATATTTTATAAATAAATGTGACCAGCCGCTTATCATTTGCTACGTCTAGCTCCAGGTCATGTAGATGTGTGACACCCCAGTCACGTTCTTAATGCAGCTAACAAATATCAGACTTACTGTACTGGACTTCTACCCGGAAGTATGCTTTCAGCTGGTTTTCTGGGAGTAACTATGCCCAATAGTGGCACAAGATATCATAACCACTTATAGGTTTATTAACAATAAGGAGTGTATGGGCAGGATGCCAGAGTACTGACAACAATATTCAGCTTAGTACCTTACAAACTATATATCAGTGACAAAGCAGTATTGCGAGATTTACCCGCAACTAGGTAATATATATTTTACTGGAACGTTTCAGTTGCCGGGGCTGTTAGTCTACAAACGAATTTGGTTAGTTCAGCATAGTAAATAAATACAATTAACTTTTGACTGTCACATAAAAATTATAACATATGTTTTATGAAAACTCAAGTCCTTATAATTTACAAGTTGCTGGCCAGTTGCGCTGTATCGTTGGTGCACAAATATTGGTTCGATTAATTGAATCCCTTGAACAATTGTAGATAACAACAAATAACTGATCTTACTGACTCCTAAGGAAATCACTGTAAAGTGTCCTATGTTTCCTCAGTAGGCTGCACTACGAAGAGTTGTACAGTATACACTTTAATCCTGTCCTGGGCTGCTGGTCAAATAGAAGGAATTTGGCAACATTTGTATCGATAATCAGTGAAGGTTCATAAAAGCAACATAGGGCCTGATTCTATTGCTTTTCTATATGTGCCTCCCACCTTTTAAGGGGCCAAAAGTAATGGGACTATCAACTCAAAAGCTATTTCATGGACAGGTGTGGGCTATTCCCTCGTTATTTCATTATCAGTTAAGCAGGTAAAAGGTCTGGAGTTGATTCTAGGTGTGACATTTGCATTTTGAAACAGTTGCTGTCGACTCTCAATATGTGATCCAAAGAGCTGTCACTATCAGTGAAGCAAGCCATCATTAGGCTGAAAAATCAAAACAAACCCATCAGAGAGATAGCAAAAACATTAGGTGTGGCCAAATCAACTGTTTGGAACATTCTTAAAAAGAAAGAACGCACCGGAGAGCTCAGCAACACCAAAAGACCCGGAAGACCACGGAAAACAACTGTGGTGGATGACAGAAGAATTATTTCCCTGGTGAAGAAAAACCCCTTCACAACAGTTGGCCAAATCAAGAACACTCTCAAGGAGGTAGGTGTATATGTGTCAAAGTCAACAATCAAGAGAAGACTTCACAAGAGTGAATATAGAGTGTTCACCACAAGATGTAAACCATTGGTGAGCCTCAAAAACAGGAAGACCAGATTAGAGTTTCCCAAACAACATCTAAAAAAGCCATTACAGTTCTGGAACAACATCCTATGGACAGATGAGACAAATATCAACTTGTACCAGAGTGATGGGAAGAGAAGAGTATGGAGAAGGAAAGCTACTGCTCATGATCCAAAACATACCACCTCATCAGTGAAGCATGATGGTGGTAGTGTCATGGCGTGGGCATGTATGGCTGCCAATGGAACTGGTTCCCTTGTATTTATTGATGATGTGACTGATGACAAAAGCAGCAGAATGAATTCTGAAGTGTGTCGGGCAATATTATATGCTCATATTCAGTCAAATGCTTCAGAACTCATTGGACGGTGCTTCACAGTGCAGATGGACAATGACCCGAAGCATATTGCAAAAGCAACCAGAGAGTTTTTTTAAGGCTAAAAAGTGGAATGTTATGCAATGGCCAAGTCAATCCCCTGACCTGAATCCGATTGAGCATGCATTTCACTTGATGAAAACAAAACTGAAGGGAAAATGCCCCAAGAACAAGCAGGAACTGAAGACATTTGCAGTAGAGGCCTGGCAGAGCATCACCAGGGATGAAACCCAGTGTCTGGTGATGTCTATGCGTTCCAGACTTCAGGCTGTAATTGCCTGCAAAGGATTTGCAACAAAGTATTAAAAATTGAAAGTTAGATTTAGGATTGTTTAGTTTGTCCCATTACTTTTGGCCCCTTAAAAAGTGGGAGGCACATATAGAAACCGCTGTAATTCCTACACCGTTCACCTGATTTGGATGTAATTACCCTCAAATTAAATCTGAAAGTCTGCAGTTAAAGCACATCTTGTTTGTTTAATTTCAAAGCCATTGTGGTGGTGAATAGAGGCCAAAATATGAAAATTCTGTCAATGTCCCAATATTTATGCACCTGACTGTATATATATATTACTATTTCTATCTGTATTATTTTGCATGCTAACACACAGTCACCTACCTTTCCATAGCAGTGAAAAGGAACATTCACTAATCACTTTACTCTATTCACACATATTCATGGTAAACCACATTTTCTGGCGCTCTACGAATTCACTAGATATATATATATAAGTGGTAGTTCCTGGATGGCGCTCCGTATATTACCCTGAATTATTTCTTGCAGTGTGAGTGTCTTTTGGTGAAAATAAAAGTTCCAACACTAAAATCCTTCTGATAATAGGAGGCAGGTGTCCTTTCCGTGTATCTGAATGGTCGTCAGACGGAATGTGATCTAGAAAGTGGGGTGGAAAGGGCATGCGCCAAATAGTGTATTAAATTGAAACAAAATAGTGTGTCTGTGCTCAAATTCTTTAATGCTTATCTGAGTGTAAACTGGATGCAGTTATAGCTGTATCCGGATATTTGGTGCCACACAGTGGACCTTCAATGAAAAAGGCTCATAGCGGAGCCAGATAGAAGAGAGAAAATATAGTGTAATAATTCTAGTACACAATACGTGGCTAATAATTATTGTGCATACCAATTAGTGTCTTGTATAGGAATATAAAGGTAGGTTCTTTGCTCGTCTGTACTCCCGTATTCCTCTCACCCCAAAGGGGAAGCAATCGGGAAGCCGACTGCCTATATACCGGCAGCTGGCTTCCCGACTGCCTTATCCCGGCAAGGGTGAAATGCCGGGCGTCTAGATGTAGCGATCATAGTGATGCCGGGCGCCGCGAGCGGATAGCCGCGGGGGGAAGGGTTAGGTTTAGGGCTCCCGGGGGGGACTTAGGGTTAGGCATCCCCCAGGAGGATTAGGCACCCCGGGGGTGACTTAGGGTTAGGCACCCCCCCGGGGGACTTAGGTTTAGGTAGCGGGGAAGGGGGTGGTTAGGGATAGGCACTTGGGGGGGAAGTTAGGGTTAGGCACCCCTAAGGAGGGTTAGGGTGGTTAGGTTAGTGGATACTTACCTATCCACGATCGGGATTTCCAGCGCTGTCGGGCTTCCACTGCGTCGCACTCTGCTCCTGTCGGGCTGCCGCTGACGGGAATCGAACCGCCGGCCATGCGGCCGGCGGTATATCATACCCATTCCCCCCAAAGTATTCCACGTTTTTAGATGGTGGTCTTTTGAATCAAAGAAAGACCCATCATCAGTGGTGTATTTTAAAACGGGGCTTTATTAAAGGGGAATATACAATGGATACATATAGACAAAATTAATAAGAGATATGAAGAGAAAAAATGCTTATCTGCAAAGGTAGTAGCCAAGGTCCATATAGGTAAGGCTGGCAGTGCCCAACGCGTTTTGTCCTTTGGACTTCCTCAGGGGTAGAGGTATGGGTCAAGGGATACCCCTTTTATACCCTAAATGCAGCTGACACAGTTTTAATCTCAGATTTACTTCCAACCCCCTCTATTGTCCTGCAGTCACTGCCACCTGATATTGGCCTTCAGCAGGGTCCACAGTCTCACCACCAACACGTTCCAACTGAATGTCTTTTTCAAGGTGTGAGGCGATGTTAAACACTTGGAGACATCTCTGTGTAGACCCAGCTCCCCAGTCTCTGCTGCCTGTCTTGTCTCCTCTATCCACCCCACTTTCTAGAATATATATATATATATATATGTGTGAAAATCGGGAAATATATTCCTTCCATGACGTAGGTGCCCACTAAGAAGGGATTTAAAAAAAAATTCTTCTCATAAGGGAGTGAAAAGGGCTAAAATGTCCCCTTCCCCTGTGCAATGTCCTGTCTGTCTCATTGTGGCTGTAGCACAGTTCATAATCATACACCCACTGTCATCCCAAATGCTGCCAAACATCACTGGCAGTTGGTGTGGCTCCCCTATTTGAATAGTGAGAGAAGGGAATGTGTTACTACACAGATGAGGGAGGGGGAATGTGTTCCTACACAAGTATGGGAGGGGAATATTTTACTACACAGGTGAGGGAAGGGAATGTGTTACAACATGGATGAGTGGAAAATGTTACTACAGGAGTTAGTGGGACTAATGTGTTACTGCAGAGGTGAGAGAGGGAAATGTGTTACTACAGGGCTGAGGATGAGTTACTCTAGAGGTGAGGGAGGCGAATAAGTTACTACAGGTGTGAGTAAGGGTAATGTGTTACTACAGGTGTGAGGGAGGGATTGTATTTCTGCACAGGTGAGGGAGAGGAATGTCGAATGTGTTACAACATGGGGAAGGGAGGGAAATACAGTATGTTACTACAGAGGTGAGCGAGGATAATGTGTTACTGCAGAGGTGAGGGAGTGGAATATGAAAGTACACAGATGAGGCAGGATAATGTCTTACTAAAGCAGTGATACATTACTAAAGAGGTGAAGGATTAATGTGTTACTGGAGTGGTGAGATGGAAATGTAAACAGTAAATATCAAGGTCTACCCAGGTGAAACCGGGTACATCAGCTAGTAACGATAATACTGGTAATACACTGTGGATGGGTGCAAGATGGGAGCCGACAGTGGACATTTAAGGAGAAGAGAGATTACAAAAGACACAGAAAAAAAAACACAGTCCATACACAAAAACAAATACAGGCAGACAACGCAGGGTGTAACTGCTAGTAAATAATAAGACTGCTCTTGCATCTCTAGCTTCCAAGTATGAAAGAAAAATAGAGAGACATTAAATAATATTTTATAAATAAATGTGACCAGCCGCTTATCATTTGCTACGTCTAGCTCCAGGTCATGTAGATGTGTGACACCCCAGTCACGTTCTTAATGCAGCTAACAAATATCAGACTTACTGTACTGGACTTCTACCCGGAAGTATGCTTTCAGCTGGTTTTCTGGGAGTAACTATGCCCAATAGTGGCACAAGATATCATAACCACTTATAGGTTTATTAACAATAAGGAGTGTATGGGCAGGATGCCAGAGTACTGACAACAATATTCAGCTTAGTACCTTACAAACTATATATCAGTGACAAAGCAGTATTGCGAGATTTACCCGCAACTAGGTAATATATATTTTACTGGAACGTTTCAGTTGCCGGGGCTGTTAGTCTACAAACGAATTTGGTTAGTTCAGCATAGTAAATAAATACAATTAACTTTTGACTGTCACATAAAAATTATAACATATGTTTTATGAAAACTCAAGTCCTTATAATTTACAAGTTGCTGGCCAGTTGCGCTGTATCGTTGGTGCACAAATATTGGTTCGATTAATTGAATCCCTTGAACAATTGTAGATAACAACAAATAACTGATCTTACTGACTCCTAAGGAAATCACTGTAAAGTGTCCTATGTTTCCTCAGTAGGCTGCACTACGAAGAGTTGTACAGTATACACTTTAATCCTGTCCTGGGCTGCTGGTCAAATAGAAGGAATTTGGCAACATTTGTATCGATAATCAGTGAAGGTTCATAAAAGCAACATAGGGCCTGATTCTATTGCTTTTCTATATGTGCCTCCCACCTTTTAAGGGGCCAAAAGTAATGGGACTATCAACTCAAAAGCTATTTCATGGACAGGTGTGGGCTATTCCCTCGTTATTTCATTATCAGTTAAGCAGGTAAAAGGTCTGGAGTTGATTCTAGGTGTGACATTTGCATTTTGAAACAGTTGCTGTCGACTCTCAATATGAGATCCAAAGAGCTGTCACTATCAGTGAAGCAAGCCATCATTAGGCTGAAAAATCAAAACAAACCCATCAGAGAGATAGCAAAAACATTAGGTGTGGCCAAATCAACTGTTTGGAACATTCTTAAAAAGAAAGAACGCACCGGAGAGCTCAGCAACACCAAAAGACCCGGAAGACCACGGAAAACAACTGTGGTGGATGACAGAAGAATTATTTCCCTGGTGAAGAAAAACCCCTTCACAACAGTTGGCCAAATCAAGAACACTCTCAAGGAGGTAGGTGTATATGTGTCAAAGTCAACAATCAAGAGAAGACTTCACAAGAGTGAATATAGAGGGTTCACCACAAGATGTAAACCATTGGTGAGCCTCAAAAACAGGAAGACCAGATTAGAGTTTCCCAAACAACATCTAAAAAAGCCATTACAGTTCTGGAACAACATCCTATGGACAGATGAGACAAATATCAACTTGTACCAGAGTGATGGGAAGAGAAGAGTATGGAGAAGGAAAGCTACTGCTCATGATCCAAAACATACCACCTCATCAGTGAAGCATGATGGTGGTAGTGTCATGGCGTGGGCATGTATGGCTGCCAATGGAACTGGTTCCCTTGTATTTATTGATGATGTGACTGATGACAAAAGCAGCAGAATGAATTCTGAAGTGTGTCGGGCAATATTATATGCTCATATTCAGTCAAATGCTTCAGAACTCATTGGACGGTGCTTCACAGTGCAGATGGACAATGACCCGAAGCATATTGCAAAAGCAACCAGAGAGTTTTTTTAAGGCTAAAAAGTGGAATGTTATGCAATGGCCAAGTCAATCCCCTGACCTGAATCCGATTGAGCATGCATTTCACTTGATGAAAACAAAACTGAAGGGAAAATGCCCCAAGAACAAGCAGGAACTGAAGACATTTGCAGTAGAGGCCTGGCAGAGCATCACCAGGGATGAAACCCAGTGTCTGGTGATGTCTATGCGTTCCAGACTTCAGGCTGTAATTGCCTGCAAAGGATTTGCAACAAAGTATTAAAAATTGAAAGTTAGATTTAGGATTGTTTAGTTTATCCCATTACTTTTGGCCCCTTAAAAAGTGGGAGGCACATATAGAAACCGCTGTAATTCCTACACCGTTCACCTGATTTGGATGTAATTACCCTCAAATTAAATCTGAAAGTCTGCAGTTAAAGCACATCTTGTTTGTTTAATTTCAAAGCCATTGTGGTGGTGAATAGAGGCCAAAATATGAAAATTCTGTCAATGTCCCAATATTTATGCACCTGACTGTATATATATATTACTATTTCTATCTGTATTATTTTGCATGCTAACACACAGTCACCTACCTTTCCATAGCAGTGAAAAGGAACATTCACTAATCACTTTACTCTATTCACACATATTCATGGTAAACCACATTTTCTGGCGCTCTACGAATTCACTAGATATATATATATATATATAAGTGGTAGTTCCTGGATGGCGCTCCGTATATTACCCTGAATTATTTCTTGCAGTGTGAGTGTCTTTTGGTGAAAATAAAAGTTCCAACACTAAAATCCTTCTGATAATAGGAGGCAGGTGTCCTTTCCGTGTATCTGAATGGTCGTCAGACGGAATGTGATCTAGAAAGTGGGGTGGAAAGGGCATGCGCCAAATAGTGTATTAAATTGAAACAAAATAGTGTGTCTGTGCTCAAATTCTTTAATGCTTATCTGAGTGTAAGCTGGATGCAGTTATAGCTGTATCCGGATATTTGGTGCCACACAGTGGACCTTCAATGAAAAAGGCTCATAGCGGAGCCAGATAGAAGAGAGAAAATATAGTGTAATAATTCTAGTACACAATACGTGGCTAATAATTATTGTGCATACCAATTAGTGTCTTGTATAGGAATATAAAGGTAGGTTCTTTGCTCGTCTGTACTCCCGTATTCCTCTCACCCCAAAGGGGAAGCAATCGGGAAGCCGACTGCCTATATACCGGCAGCTGGCTTCCCGACTGCCTTATCCCGGCAAGGGTGAAATGCCGGGCGTCTAGATGTAGCGATCATAGTGATGCCGGGCGCCGCGAGCGGATAGCCGCGGGGGGAAGGGTTAAGTTTAGGGCTCCCGGGGGGGGACTTAGGGTTAGGCACCCCCCAGGAGGATTAGGCACCCCCGGGGGTGACTTAGGGTTAGGCACCCGCCCGGGGGACTTAGGTTTAGGTAGCGGGGAAGGGGGTGGTTAGGGTTAGGCACTTGGGGGGGAAGTTAGGGTTAGGCACCCCTAAGAAGGGTTAGGTTAGTGGATACTTACCTATCCACGATCGGGATTTCCAGCGCTGTCGGGCTTCCGCTGCGTCGCACTCTGCTCCTGTCGGGCTGCCGCTGACGGGAATCGAACCGCCGGCCATGCGGCCGGCGGTATATCATACCCATTCCCCCCAAAGTATTCCACGTTTTTAGATGGTGGTCTTTTGAATCAAAGAAAGACCCATCATCAGTGGTGTATTTTAAAACGGGGCTTTATTAAAGGGGAATATACAATGGATACATATAGACAAAATTAATAAGAGATATGAAGAGAAAAAATGCTTATCTGCAAAGGTAGTAGCCAAGGTCCATATAGGTAAGGCTGGCAGTGCCCAACGCGTTTTGTCCTTTGGACTTCCTCAGGGGTAGAGGTATGGGTCAAGGGATACCCCTTTTATACCCTAAATGCAGCTGACACAGTTTTAATCTCAGATTTACTTCCAACCCCCTCTATTGTCCTGCAGTCACTGCCACCTGATATTGGCCTTCAGCAGGGTCCACAGTCTCACCACCAACACGTTCCAACTGAATGTCTTTTTCAAGGTGTGAGGCGATGTTAAACACTTGGAGACATCTCTGTGTAGACCCAGCTCCCCAGTCTCTGCTGCCTGTCTTGTCTCCTCTATCCACCCCACTTTCTAGAATATATATATATATATATATATATATATATGTGTGAAAATCGGGAAATATATTCCTTCCATGACGTAGGTGCCCACTAAGAAGGGATTTTAAAAAAAATTCTTCTCATAAGGGAGTGAAAAGGGCTAAAATGTCCCCTTCCCCTGTGCAATGTCCTGTCTGTCTCATTGTGGCTGTAGCACAGTTCATAATCATACACCCACTGTCATCCCAAATGCTGCCAAACATCACTGGCAGTTGGTGTGGCTCCCCTATTTGAATAGTGAGAGAAGGGAATGTGTTACTACACAGATGAGGGAGGGGGAATGTGTTCCTACACAAGTATGGGAGGGGAATATTTTACTACACAGGTGAGGGAAGGGAATGTGTTACAACATGGATGAGTGGAAAATGTTACTACAGGAGTTAGTGGGACTAATGTGTTACTGCAGAGGTGAGAGAGGGAAATGTGTTACTACAGGGCTGAGGATGAGTTACTCTAGAGGTGAGGGAGGCGAATAAGTTACTACAGGTGTGAGTAAGGGTAATGTGTTACTACAGGTGTGAGGGAGGGATTGTATTTCTGCACAGGTGAGGGAGAGGAATGTCGAATGTGTTACAACATGGGGAAGGGAGGGAAATACAGTATGTTACTACAGAGGTGAGCGAGGATAATGTGTTACTGCAGAGGTGAGGGAGTGGAATATGAAAGTACACAGATGAGGCAGGATAATGTCTTACTAAAGCAGTGATACATTACTAAAGAGGTGAAGGATTAATGTGTTACTGGAGTGGTGAGATGGAAATGTAAACAGTAAATATCAAGGTCTACCCAGGTGAAACCGGGTACATCAGCTAGTAACGATAATACTGGTAATACACTGTGGATGGGTGCAAGATGGGAGCCGACAGTGGACATTTAAGGAGAAGAGAGATTACAAAAGACACAGAAAAAAAACACAGTCCATACACAAAAACAAATACAGGCAGACAACGCAGGGTGTAACTGCTAGTAAATAATAAGACTGCTCTTGCATCTCTAGCTTCCAAGTATGAAAGAAAAATAGAGAGACATTAAATAATATTTTATAAATAAATGTGACCAGCCGCTTATCATTTGCTACGTCTAGCTCCAGGTCATGTAGATGTGTGACACCCCAGTCACGTTCTTAATGCAGCTAACAAATATCAGACTTACTGTACTGGACTTCTACCCGGAAGTATGCTTTCAGCTGGTTTTCTGGGAGTAACTATGCCCAATAGTGGCACAAGATATCATAACCACTTATAGGTTTATTAACAATAAGGAGTGTATGGGCAGGATGCCAGAGTACTGACAACAATATTCAGCTTAGTACCTTACAAACTATATATCAGTGACAAAGCAGTATTGCGAGATTTACCCGCAACTAGGTAATATATATTTTACTGGAACGTTTCAGTTGCCGGGGCTGTTAGTCTACAAACGAATTTGGTTAGTTCAGCATAGTAAATAAATACAATTAACTTTTGACTGTCACATAAAAATTATAACATATGTTTTATGAAAACTCAAGTCCTTATAATTTACAAGTTGCTGGCCAGTTGCGCTGTATCGTTGGTGCACAAATATTGGTTCGATTAATTGAATCCCTTGAACAATTGTAGATAACAACAAATAACTGATCTTACTGACTCCTAAGGAAATCACTGTAAAGTGTCCTATGTTTCCTCAGTAGGCTGCACTACGAAGAGTTGTACAGTATACACTTTAATCCTGTCCTGGGCTGCTGGTCAAATAGAAGGAATTTGGCAACATTTGTATCGATAATCAGTGAAGGTTCATAAAAGCAACATAGGGCCTGATTCTATTGCTTTTCTATATGTGCCTCCCACCTTTTAAGGGGCCAAAAGTAATGGGACTATCAACTCAAAAGCTATTTCATGGACAGGTGTGGGCTATTCCCTCGTTATTTCATTATCAGTTAAGCAGGTAAAAGGTCTGGAGTTGATTCTAGGTGTGACATTTGCATTTTGAAACAGTTGCTGTCGACTCTCAATATGTGATCCAAAGAGCTGTCACTATCAGTGAAGCAAGCCATCATTAGGCTGAAAAATCAAAACAAACCCATCAGAGAGATAGCAAAAACATTAGGTGTGGCCAAATCAACTGTTTGGAACATTCTTAAAAAGAAAGAACGCACCGGAGAGCTCAGCAACACCAAAAGACCCGGAAGACCACGGAAAACAACTGTGGTGGATGACAGAAGAATTATTTCCCTGGTGAAGAAAAACCCCTTCACAACAGTTGGCCAAATCAAGAACACTCTCAAGGAGGTAGGTGTATATGTGTCAAAGTCAACAATCAAGAGAAGACTTCACAAGAGTGAATATAGAGGGTTCACCACAAGATGTAAACCATTGGTGAGCCTCAAAAACAGGAAGACCAGATTAGAGTTTCCCAAACAACATCTAAAAAAGCCATTACAGTTCTGGAACAACATCCTATGGACAGATGAGACAAATATCAACTTGTACCAGAGTGATGGGAAGAGAAGAGTATGGAGAAGGAAAGCTACTGCTCATGATCCAAAACATACCACCTCATCAGTGAAGCATGATGGTGGTAGTGTCATGGCGTGGGCATGTATGGCTGCCAATGGAACTGGTTCCCTTGTATTTATTGATGATGTGACTGATGACAAAAGCAGCAGAATGAATTCTGAAGTGTGTCGGGCAATATTATATGCTCATATTCAGTCAAATGCTTCAGAACTCATTGGACGGTGCTTCACAGTGCAGATGGACAATGACCCGAAGCATATTGCAAAAGCAACCAGAGAGTTTTTTTAAGGCTAAAAAGTGGAATGTTATGCAATGGCCAAGTCAATCCCCTGACCTGAATCCGATTGAGCATGCATTTCACTTGATGAAAACAAAACTGAAGGGAAAATGCCCCAAGAACAAGCAGGAACTGAAGACATTTGCAGTAGAGGCCTGGCAGAGCATCACCAGGGATGAAACCCAGTGTCTGGTGATGTCTATGCGTTCCAGACTTCAGGCTGTAATTGCCTGCAAAGGATTTGCAACAAAGTATTAAAAATTGAAAGTTAGATTTAGGATTGTTTAGTTTATCCCATTACTTTTGGCCCCTTAAAAAGTGGGAGGCACATATAGAAACCGCTGTAATTCCTACACCGTTCACCTGATTTGGATGTAATTACCCTCAAATTAAATCTGAAAGTCTGCAGTTAAAGCACATCTTGTTTGTTTAATTTCAAAGCCATTGTGGTGGTGAATAGAGGCCAAAATATGAAAATTCTGTCAATGTCCCAATATTTATGCACCTGACTGTATATATATATTACTATTTCTATCTGTATTATTTTGCATGCTAACACACAGTCACCTACCTTTCCATAGCAGTGAAAAGGAACATTCACTAATCACTTTACTCTATTCACACATATTCATGGTAAACCACATTTTCTGGCGCTCTACGAATTCACTAGATATATATATATATATATAAGTGGTAGTTCCTGGATGGCGCTCCGTATATTACCCTGAATTATTTCTTGCAGTGTGAGTGTCTTTTGGTGAAAATAAAAGTTCCAACACTAAAATCCTTCTGATAATAGGAGGCAGGTGTCCTTTCCGTGTATCTGAATGGTCGTCAGACGGAATGTGATCTAGAAAGTGGGGTGGAAAGGGCATGCGCCAAATAGTGTATTAAATTGAAACAAAATAGTGTGTCTGTGCTCAAATTCTTTAATGCTTATCTGAGTGTAAGCTGGATGCAGTTATAGCTGTATCCGGATATTTGGTGCCACACAGTGGACCTTCAATGAAAAAGGCTCATAGCGGAGCCAGATAGAAGAGAGAAAATATAGTGTAATAATTCTAGTACACAATACGTGGCTAATAATTATTGTGCATACCAATTAGTGTCTTGTATAGGAATATAAAGGTAGGTTCTTTGCTCGTCTGTACTCCCGTATTCCTCTCACCCCAAAGGGGAAGCAATCGGGAAGCCGACTGCCTATATACCGGCAGCTGGCTTCCCGACTGCCTTATCCCGGCAAGGGTGAAATGCCGGGCGTCTAGATGTAGCGATCATAGTGATGCCGGGCGCCGCGAGCGGATAGCCGCGGGGGGAAGGGTTAAGTTTAGGGCTCCCGGGGGGGGACTTAGGGTTAGGCACCCCCCAGGAGGATTAGGCACCCCCGGGGGTGACTTAGGGTTAGGCACCCGCCCGGGGGACTTAGGTTTAGGTAGCGGGGAAGGGGGTGGTTAGGGTTAGGCACTTGGGGGGGAAGTTAGGGTTAGGCACCCCTAAGAAGGGTTAGGTTAGTGGATACTTACCTATCCACGATCGGGATTTCCAGCGCTGTCGGGCTTCCGCTGCGTCGCACTCTGCTCCTGTCGGGCTGCCGCTGACGGGAATCGAACCGCCGGCCATGCGGCCGGCGGTATATCATACCCATTCCCCCCAAAGTATTCCACGTTTTTAGATGGTGGTCTTTTGAATCAAAGAAAGACCCATCATCAGTGGTGTATTTTAAAACGGGGCTTTATTAAAGGGGAATATACAATGGATACATATAGACAAAATTAATAAGAGATATGAAGAGAAAAAATGCTTATCTGCAAAGGTAGTAGCCAAGGTCCATATAGGTAAGGCTGGCAGTGCCCAACGCGTTTTGTCCTTTGGACTTCCTCAGGGGTAGAGGTATGGGTCAAGGGATACCCCTTTTATACCCTAAATGCAGCTGACACAGTTTTAATCTCAGATTTACTTCCAACCCCCTCTATTGTCCTGCAGTCACTGCCACCTGATATTGGCCTTCAGCAGGGTCCACAGTCTCACCACCAACACGTTCCAACTGAATGTCTTTTTCAAGGTGTGAGGTGATGTTAAACACTTGGAGACATCTCTGTGTAGACCCAGCTCCCCAGTCTCTGCTGCCTGTCTTGTCTCCTCTATCCACCCCACTTTCTAGAATATATATATATATATATATATATATATATATATATATATATATATATACATGTGTGAAAATCGGGAAATATATTCCTTCCATGACGTAGGTGCCCACTAAGAAGGGATTTTAAAAAAAATTCTTCTCATAAGGGAGTGAAAAGGGCTAAAATGTCCCCTTCCCCTGTGCAATGTCCTGTCTGTCTCATTGTGGCTGTAGCACAGTTCATAATCATACACCCACTGTCATCCCAAATGCTGCCAAACATCACTGGCAGTTGGTGTGGCTCCCCTATTTGAATAGTGAGAGAAGGGAATGTGTTACTACACAGATGAGGGAGGGGGAATGTGTTCCTACACAAGTATGGGAGGGGAATATTTTACTACACAGGTGAGGGAAGGGAATGTGTTACAACATGGATGAGTGGAAAATGTTACTACAGGAGTTAGTGGGACTAATGTGTTACTGCAGAGGTGAGAGAGGGAAATGTGTTACTACAGGGCTGAGGATGAGTTACTCTAGAGGTGAGGGAGGCGAATAAGTTACTACAGGTGTGAGTAAGGGTAATGTGTTACTACAGGTGTGAGGGAGGGATTGTATTTCTGCACAGGTGAGGGAGAGGAATGTCGAATGTGTTACAACATGGGGAAGGGAGGGAAATACAGTATGTTACTACAGAGGTGAGCGAGGATAATGTGTTACTGCAGAGGTGAGGGAGTGGAATATGAAAGTACACAGATGAGGCAGGATAATGTCTTACTAAAGCAGTGATACATTACTAAAGAGGTGAAGGATTAATGTGTTACTGGAGTGGTGAGATGGAAATGTAAACAGTAAATATCAAGGTCTACCCAGGTGAAACCGGGTACATCAGCTAGTAACGATAATACTGGTAATACACTGTGGATGGGTGCAAGATGGGAGCCGACAGTGGACATTTAAGGAGAAGAGAGATTACAAAAGACACAGAAAAAAAAACACAGTCCATACACAAAAACAAATACAGGCAGACAACGCAGGGTGTAACTGCTAGTAAATAATAAGACTGCTCTTGCATCTCTAGCTTCCAAGTATGAAAGAAAAATAGAGAGACATTAAATAATATTTTATAAATAAATGTGACCAGCCGCTTATCATTTGCTACGTCTAGCTCCAGGTCATGTAGATGTGTGACACCCCAGTCACGTTCTTAATGCAGCTAACAAATATCAGACTTACTGTACTGGACTTCTACCCGGAAGTATGCTTTCAGCTGGTTTTCTGGGAGTAACTATGCCCAATAGTGGCACAAGATATCATAACCACTTATAGGTTTATTAACAATAAGGAGTGTATGGGCAGGATGCCAGAGTACTGACAACAATATTCAGCTTAGTACCTTACAAACTATATATCAGTGACAAAGCAGTATTGCGAGATTTACCCGCAACTAGGTAATATATATTTTACTGGAACGTTTCAGTTGCCGGGGCTGTTAGTCTACAAACGAATTTGGTTAGTTCAGCATAGTAAATAAATACAATTAACTTTTGACTGTCACATAAAAATTATAACATATGTTTTATGAAAACTCAAGTCCTTATAATTTACAAGTTGCTGGCCAGTTGCGCTGTATCGTTGGTGCACAAATATTGGTTCGATTAATTGAATCCCTTGAACAATTGTAGATAACAACAAATAACTGATCTTACTGACTCCTAAGGAAATCACTGTAAAGTGTCCTATGTTTCCTCAGTAGGCTGCACTACGAAGAGTTGTACAGTATACACTTTAATCCTGTCCTGGGCTGCTGGTCAAATAGAAGGAATTTGGCAACATTTGTATCGATAATCAGTGAAGGTTCATAAAAGCAACATAGGGCCTGATTCAGACCCACTCGCGAGCGGCTGTCCGCTCGCAAGTGGGTCGATGTTATGGACTGAGCATGCGCACGACGGAGGGAGCTCCGTCGTGCGCATGCGCCAGACGCGACGAGCGAAGGAAAGTCCTTCGCTCGTTGTGTCCGATCAAAGGGGGCGTGCTGTCAATGTTGATTGACAGCACGCCCCCTTTGGTGGGCGTGCCTCCCTGACGGGGGCGTTCCCACGGGAATGCCTCCCGTCAGAAGCCGGCCCACTGACATCACTAGTGATGTCAGTGGGAGTGATTTTGGCTCTGATAGAGCCAAAATCACTCCGGAGCTTGCGGTTGAAAACCTCAACCGCAGGCTCCGGCTCGCAAATTCGATGGTCGCGATGGTCTCGACCATCGCGACCATCACAATGCACGCTCGTATAGCCTGTGGGTGGTGACCCACAGCTATACGAGCGTCCAGGAGGACGCTCCATGAAAATGGAGCCCGGCCCTCATTCAGAGCGTGCGCTCTGCTCAGAGCGTACGGCTCTGAATGAGGGCCATAGTTACTAATTGTGTCTATCTCAGCTAGACTCTAGCTTTCCGCACAGTCAGTGAAGCTGGTATGCTCAGGGATATAGTGCAGGCTGTCCTGTGATCTGCTCTCAGGGCCTGATTCTATAAGTAACATATTTGCAAAGCTGCACGCAGGCAGCTTTGCAATTGTGATCCTTGCAGATATGGTAATGCAGCAGGAGACATCACGCCTCCTGTGCATTAGTTAACCGAGCTGCGTTGTCCAGGGCTGCCATCAGGGGGGGGCTGCCGGGATTCCAGTCCCGGGCCCACAGAGAAAGAGGGCCTGGTTGGCAGCAGCGAAAAATACACAGGTGGCAGGCACTGGCAGAGAGAAGCACCATAGGCGCAGCGTGGCAGCGGCATTAGAAATATGGAGCCGGCCGTGAGCCAATCACAGCTGCCGTTCCGCGTGCTGTGATTGGCTCGTGGCCGGCTCCATATTTCTAATGCCAATGCTCCGTCTCCCTGCCAGTGCCTGCTGCCTGTGTATTCCTCATCACTGCAACCCGGGCCCCTGATGCTCCTTCTCCATGATAGTGCCTGTGTTCGTTTAAGAAAAAAACAGGTATGCTGACCCTGCCCTGTGTCAACCCTCCAGTCCAGCCAGCCTTTCCTGCGCCCCCCCAACCCAGCCAGCCTTCTCCTGCCCGCAACCCCCAATCCAACCAGCCTTCTAATACAGCAAGCCTGCCTTCCCTGCGCCCTGCTCCAGCCCGGCCAGCCTCCCTGCGCCCTGCCCAGCCAGCCTGTCTTTCCTGCCCTAGCCCAGTCCCGCCAGCCTTCCCTGAGCCTCCCCAGTCCAGCCAGCCTTCCCTGTGCCCTACCCCATGTCCAGCCAGCCAGCCTGTCTTCCCTGCCCTGCTCCAGTCCAGCCAGCCTGTCTTCCCTGCCCCAATCCAGCCAGCCTTCCCTGCACCCCCCCAGTCCAGCCAGCCAGCATTCCTTGCACCCCCCAGTCTAGCCAGCCTTCCCTGCACCCCCCCAGTCCAACCAGCCTGTCTTCCCTGCCCCAATCCAGCCAGCCTTCCCTGCACCCCCCCAGTCCAGCCAGCCGGCATTCCTTGCACCCCCCCAGTCTAGCCAGCATTCCCTGCACCCCCCCAGTCCAGCCAGCCTGTATTCCCTGCCCTGCCCCTCATCCAGTCCAGCCGGCTTTCCCTGCCCTTTGCCCCCCCTAGTCCAACCAGCCTTCCCTAACAACTACCCCCACAGCCTAAACTTTGAGAATTTGTTAAACTGGATTGTGTACCAATTGATGCCCCACCCCAAAATAGCTCCACCCACATTATCCACAGCTCCGCCCACCTCTGCTGCATACCTCTTGGTGGAGGAGGACCCTACCTATTTTGCCAGGCCCCACAATTTCTGATGGCAGCCCTGGCATTGTCTAACGTAGCATCGGTTAATCTGCGTACCATCGGCTGGCTGTGGTGACCCATGGGGTCCCGCAGCCGGATGCCGCAGTTTACAGGAAGAGGCCAGGGAATCTCCATCACCCGGAGATCCTGGCTTCTTCCCTCCCCCGCAACGGCGGCGACACGCCTCAGTTTCGGGAGACGGAGGGCATTGCCGCACCCTACACGCAGCAGTCTGCTGCCAGGTTGCGTGCAGCCTCGCAGACCCATTCTGCACATGCGCAGAACAGGTCTGGCGCCTGTGCAGATTTCCGAACATCGGGAATCTGCGATCAGCAGTGCACTAATGTGCACTGCTGAATCAGACCCTCAACCCTAAATAAACAGCGCGCTATTGCTGAGTGGATAATGTAGCTTCTATGGGGACCTGAGGACCCCTGAAACAGTAGCCTATAGGTAGGGGTTTCCTTTTTAGAACAAGTCTCCTAATAATTATCAGTAATTGGATATATCTGAAAGACTGTCTCAAAAAATTACTGAAAATTGGGCTGTCATCCGAACAAGTCACTTTGATGAAGGAACTCAGGCCCTCATTCAGAGCCGTACGCTCTGAGCAGAGCGCGCGCTCTGAATGAGGGCCGCCCTCCATAAAAATGGAGCGTCCTCCTGGACGCTCGTATAGCTGTGGGTCACCACCCACAGCCTATACGAGCGTGCAGTTTGTTGGCCGCGATGGTCTTGACCATCGCGACCATCGAAACTGCGAGCCGGAGCCTGCAGTTGAGGTTTTCAACCGCAAGCTCCGGAGTGATTTTAGCTCTATCAGAGCCAAAATCACTCCCACTGACATCACTAGTGATGTCAGTGGGCCGGCTTCTGACGGGAGGCGTTCCCGTGGGAACGCCCCCGTCAGGGAGGCACGCCCACCAAAGGGGGCGTGCTGTCAATCAACATCGACAGCACGCCCCCTTTGATCAGACACAACGAGCGAAGGACTTTCCTTCGCTCGTCGTGTCTGGCGCATGCGCACGACGGAGCTCCCTCCGTCGTGCGCATGCTCAGTGCAGAACATCGACCCACTTGCGAGCGGACAGCCGCTCGCGAGTGGGTCTGAATCAGGGCCTCAGGCTGCTCCTATTGCTCTCTCTCGACACTATCTGTATCAGGTACCACGATGTGTTGGCTCACTAAGTCCCTTGCAGTAATAACGAAGTATGTTGTTGTAGATTGTCGGCTAGGTGACACTGCAGTAATACTAGGTGTTGTGTGCTTTTGTTTGGTTACAGATCTCTCCTGCCGGGATGATGACAGCCGCTGACTCTTGGGTAGTCACCACCCCTTTGCAGCACCTCCTCAATGCAGGTCTCCGTATTCGGCCACAGTCCCGACCCGCCTCTCAGTTAGGCAGCTCTGCCTCTGCTCACAGGAAGTCCCTGCTACTCCAGTGTGCCTGGTGACCGGCAGTCGTTCCTCTTATTTGTATGGCCACAGCTTTTTTAAGGTAAGGTATCCAGCGTCGATCCGCTCTCTGTGCCACAGGACAGTTTAATGGTCGGTCGGGCAGTCCCTTTTATAGCCTCTGTCTGGGTCCCTGGTAGGCCTCAGTTATTCTAATGGTAGTTATCCAGTGTCTCTAGTACAGGCAGGACTCCCCTCCCAACGTCAAGCTGGTACAGTCCCCTCAACAACAATAGTGTCTGCCAGGTGGGAGACACCATAAATCCCAAGGGCCCCGGTCATACATATAACAAGCTTTTTATTATATCACTAATATATACAGTTTCACAAAACACAACTCATATTGCTTTAGAATTATCTTAACGAGGAATACTCTTAAAACCTTGGGTACCACAGATGGGCTAACTAGTGTTTTAACTGGAAGGCGATACCCATTCCTCTATCTCCTCCTGCTGCGCCCTTTACTGCACCTATCCCCCTCACTACTGAAAGACGGGCTGGGGCTGGCCACCTGTGGGTCATGCTAGGGTGCTAGGATGGAGCAGAAAGCAGTGTCTCTACGATCCCAAGCTCGTGCATGCAAAGACTGGTAGGAAGCGGAGGAGCCACCAGCACATTCTTCCACTCCTCCTTGGCTCTTCCTGTAAGCTACAAACAGAAAGAATAGGGCGCTGTGGTTTTAAGTAGGTTTCAGATAGAATCTATATGCAGCTCTCCATAAAGGGTGGCTAACCCCTAAATCAGGGAAAACAGATACAACAAAAGGGAGCGCAATAAGATTCAAAAAGCTGTTTAATATATGTTGTAAAATATTAATAGGTTCTAATTAAAATAAGAACATATTCAAAATAAATCATATTTAAAACAGATAACAATACTCCAGAAAAAACATATATTGGTGCTAAACAGTGAACACAAGTGTCAAATATGTATCAGATTGTTGTAAGTATCTAATAATCTCATATAATTCAATAGAATTCTGCAAATTCCTTCATAGATCCCGAAAATGTCTTATTTTATGATAATCTGAAGAGGAAAAAACACCAAAAAATGAAACAAAATGAAAAAAACTGAAAATATAGAATAATGAGCGGGTCAAAATGATATTCTCAAATGTTCAAACAATAGAATCCATGCACCGATGTACAAAAACTCGTATGGAGAGTACAGTTTTAAGGTCATTTGACGGTAATGATCTTACCCCGAATGTAAAGTGAGTGTCACTTGTAACAGCACTCTGTATTAGGCTGTTTCACCAGTGAATATGTGCACAGTGTAAACTGACCTGTTCGGCGTATATATCACAGCTTGTATCAAGCTATGTTAGAGGGCAGTGTCCGGAATGCCACTCTGATGGTAAATATAGCAGTGTAGAAGAAACCTTCACCTCCGGTTATGGAGTGGGACATCCGGTCTCTCGACACCAGGAAGATATCCTTAGAATGGTTACATGTATGCCGCTCTTAAGCTTCCCACTTTGTCTTGATAACAGTGACAAGGATATCATCCGAAGTTCTTAATGATGAATCTCCATATAGTGGAGAAATAAGGTGTCCTAACGAGTTTCTCGGGCCTTAGTCTGTCATTGCCTCTGAGGAAACAGCTAGACAGGCTAAGGCCAAGAAACGCGTTAGAACACCTTATTTCTTACCACTATATGGAGATTCATCATTAAGAACTTCGGATGATGTCAGTGCCACTGTTATCCAGACAAAGTGGGAAGCTAAAGAGCGACATAAATTTAACCATTCTAAAGGATATCTTCTTCCTGTAAGTAACTTGTCCAACTGGAATTTCGGACGTCAAGTCTGTTCCCCTCGCCAACTAGTGGCTGATCATCACCTATGTCCGCAATCGATAAATCAGTGTATGGCCAGCATATCTGATGGGTTCAGGCATGTCAGATAAAGTGGCAAATGTCTGACAGACATTTTATCTGACCGAGATGGGCGTTTTTGCGCAGCAACTGCATTTGTGGAGGCAGGTGGTGTGTACAAATATGCTAATGCCTGCAGGAGGCGTCTTAAGGAAAAAGATGGCTCCTGCTGGTATCTCAGATCTGCTGCCTGCGCCCAAACTTACTCAGAATGGCTACCTCCAGCCTGCTTGTGAGCCCAGTAAATCTGCGTTGGAAAAGGCAGGCACTGGACTTGGCACTCCCAGAAAACGAGGCCGACACGCCGGTTTTCTAGAAACTCCGGCAGCGCTGCCCCTAAATGACCACAGCCTGTCAGATTGCTGCTTAGAGGGCAACGAGTGTGACGACACAGGACCTTTTCTGCACATGCGCAGAATGGGTCATGCCCATGTGCAGTCCCCCCGTCGGGTTTGGGTACATCTCTAAATCAGGCAGAATATATGCCCAGCATTACACATACTGCAGATAGGATTAGGTGTTGCAAATGACCATTACACACAGACTACTAAAGGACAGGAATTTTAAATTTACAAATAGTCATGTTTGGATACTTTTGCTTTGATTTGGGGGGAGTGGAAGAGAGAAAGAACATGGGCTTGGGGGTTCCTGCAACACTGGTCACAATAACTAGTTATCTGTCAGTCTCTTATATAATTCTGTAATCCTGGCAATTTAGGAAATGTGCATTGAAAGCTGGACAGTAGCGCACACACATTTACCCGCTCACGTCTCCCACTGCGACCAATGACAGACGCCAACACCACCCTGGGCCAGCTAACCCACCTTGCCTTACTCTCCATTTACAGAATAATTGATAGGAAATTGCTATATCTTTATTTAATCTGGGGCTGCTGAAACGTTAACACAACTGCAATGACATGTTATGCGCAAGACTGCAGGTGGTTGGTTACATATTCTAATAAATAAAATCATTATCAGCGCAACCAAGAGCGTAGAAGGACTGAAGGATAGTAGGGGGTAGATTTACTAAGGAGTTGTTTGTCAAAGTCGCTAATAATCTGCGGCTTTGACCATCAGTTTTAAAACGGAAATAGGAATAAATGCTAAACCAGGCTATTTTAGCAATTATTCCTGTTGCTGTTTTAAAGTTATTGATGACTTTGATACAGAATAACTAATTGTCATCATTCTAGGCTGCTAGGAATACAGTGATTTTCAGAGGGTAACATGATAGCACTCGGTAATTTTCCACATAGCGGGCCTGACTCAGCAAGCATCGCAGTTACTTATACGCACGCTATCAGCTGCTTGTTGCGTACTGCGCATGCATCGCAGTCCGAGAACTAGCTATTGCGATCGCAGCGGCTACGCAGACCCATCGCAGAGTGATTGACAGGAAGTGCAGTTTGTGGGTGGTGACGGGGGGGTGGTCGGGCAAACACAGGTGTGCTAGTGCATTGGGAGGGCGTTGCAGGGGCGTGCTTAAATGAGCCACTGCGATACCATACACAGCCTGAGGCCTCATTGGATTTTAAATTAAATATCTTTTCACGTTGTTACATTTATTATGAGACGTTTCAGGTGATAATTCTCTTTCAACACTCTCATTTTCTCACAACGCTTTAAAGAGGTGAATTTTAAATTGAGCAATCACATAAAACATGATAAAGGTGAAAACAGTATAATATAGTCAAAAGTTTGTAAAAGTCCACCCTTTCGTGAATTAACTCCAAGCGGAAATACTTTGATGCGTTCTTTTCCACATCCAATAGGAGAGGATAAATGCCACCAGATGTTAATCTGCTAATATACCCTTATATGATGCAAATAAATGGAATGCCTGTGAATATGGTCTCTCAGTCTTCACATACCACTTGGTTAGTTCTACTGAACTTCACACCAGAGATGGATAAAAATGGAGCATGCAACAGTGTCTATAAGTGCTGGTAGTTGATTCGAGTACTGTAATTTCCTCAAGTTCCTGGATGGTTCAGTAGTCCTTGTTCCTCCTTGTACCCTGGACGCATTTCGATATACTTGGTATCTCATTAAGATTCAATATGCTTAGTAACGCGACCAGGTTACGAGTAAGAACACTAAGTTATGTTTTTGTTCTTTTTAGGCTATATATGATTTATAGATTTAAACATCACCTCTTGAAAGCATTGTGAGTTACAGCGCTGACAGAGAATTATCATGCAAGCTTCTCATTAAGAGGCCTATGTATTAATAATCTTGGAACTGGCGCAATTATTAAGTATCAGTTGTGCGCCATATATTTAATTTTAGCTAATAATGGGGACTGTGATCTGCAGTGCTAATTAGCATTCTGCTGGCGATTTCTGTGTAATCTCCTGCATTGTGCTTTTAGTGCATAGCAACAAAACATAACATTATGCAGAAACGGCAGCTTCTACATAATTGTATGGAAAAAGCTTGATAATAGGAAACTAAAGCACACGGTGTTAAGTGTCACCTTCTAATCTTCACTTAGCAGCAGTAAGCAGGTGCGCTGTTTTAATTCACTTCTGGTAGGAATTTATTTGTATTATATATAAGCATAACTTTATTGTTTAAATTATCAATGACTCAATGTATGTTTATTTTATTCTTTTTTGTTATTCTTTGATGTATACATATATTTGTGTGTATGTGTACTTGTCAAAGTATAGTTTAAGACAAAATATACATAATATTTTAAATGTGTTTAATTCACGTGTTCATTTACTGAAGAGGACTAAATAACAGATTTTAAGTTATACAGCTGTAAAAAAAGCCACCGGAATAGAAAGTATAGGTGATTAAAACCTCAACAGCATTAGATTTACTATTTCCACGGGAGTGGCTTTGTGTGAGTATTGAGAGCACCTAAACATATATATTTTAGTAAAATAAAATAAAAACAACTCTCAGCTTAGCTCTTTTAATTAGTTCTTGAAAACCAGAAAAAGACTAAAATATTGATTTTCTATAACAATTAATTGAATCATATTATTTGATCCCAAGGTCCTGGAAAATGTATAAAAATGCAATAATTGTGTGGTCTTTCCACATAATCTTTAAATACCCCTTTCACACTACAAGCAATAACCCGGGTTACTGTGCATGGCCAGGTTGAAACAAGCCGGGTGGACCAGACATTTCAACCCTGCTAACGAGCAGAGTTGAACACAGTTTCAACCCAGCTCACAATGCAGTGTGAACGGGCAACCCGGGTCGATGCGAACCGGGTCCCATTCATAGCATAGAAAGAACTGGCACTTGGAGATGATCTCATCTCCTCGCATCGGCATGGCATGAGATGGCGGTGACGTCATCAACCCAGCATTATTACCGGGTCGGGCCACCAGTCTAAAAGGGGTACGCAGCCAGGTCGCATCCGGGAAGCACCTGTGAACAAAATCTCGCGTGTGACCCAGCATTGCCATGTGAAAGGGGTATAAATCAGTAAGTCTTAACAGGTCATTTTTTGAGGTTAGCTGTCTAAGGAAGCAGGTGGGATAATTATTTACCCAGTAAAACATATTAATACACCTTTCACACAGAGATTTGGACTTAAGATATTGCCGGGCAACCCAGGTCCTTTCTCTGTGTGAAAGGGTCTACCCAGGGGTATATGGATGGGCCCTTGACCCTGGTTAGTACCAGGGTATTCCCGTGTCTGTCCCGGGCTGCCTGCTGTCTGAAAGGGTGCGACCCGGGTTATTCAATCCGGGTTACAGTAAAAGGATCTCACTGGTGATTCACGAGCGCTGACACCCACTTTTCATGCCTCATCTTTGTGAGCTTGTAACAAAACGTCCACTTCTAATGACTCACACATTTGGCAGGGCAGACATGGGTCCTGTGAGAAAGGGGTTGACCTGGGAATAACCTGGGACAAGGTGCAGTGACCTGGTTCATTAACCTAGGAAAAAGCAGGGTCGATGCCCTGGCTTTGGTCTGAAAAGGGTATAACTTACCTCTGTATAATTGAAGAAATCCACAAAACATGATCCGTTGGTGGTAGTTGGGGACTAGAGTTGAGAACCCCTGCTCTAAATACATCCTCTGTTGCCACATCCCAAAACTGCCAGCCGTCACTTCTACTACTCTCATGCCATAGACTGTCTCTCTGGCTGTTTCATAGAAGATTTCTCAACCAATTTACCAGCTGTCTTCATGTCTAAAATTAAATCCTGCTACAGTAGTACAATAGCATGCCTGCCCAAGTTTAATATAAGTTTCTTAAGTGCAAAACAGCTTTATATCATTAGCTCTAATCGAACAGCTTAATACTGGTGGACTATTTTTATTTTTTTATTAGATGTTACACCATGAATTAGCAGAACTTTCTGACTCTTAACCTAGATATAACTCACAGTAAAACAATTTGACTACAAAAGTGTCTGCTGCTGGATTATTGCCACATTTGTTTTCCCTAGTCCCAAAATTCAGGATTGGGAAAAATCATTTCAGAAATCCTGTATTTGCCCCTTCTGGCAGTAAGCATTAGAAGACATGCAGGCTGGCAGCTAATCAGAATGGGACAGCTGAATACTGATTTGCTGCCATGCTGTTTCTTTCATTGCATAGTGCAAGCTGCTGGGCTCCTACTTTGTGGAGAGAAATTGCATACAGGGGTGACATGATTTAGGGGAGCATTAATTCAGTGAACTCACCGGCACAATGTATGTCAAAGAAATGTGTTTGGGGGGTGGGGGGGGGAGAAGAGAGGGCTCCTACTCCCTTTATTGTATCAGAGTCATTATAAAGCTCTCTGTATTGTATGGCATTATCTAGGATGCTTTCTGTATTGTATGTATGGTACTTGTATGCTCTATGCTTTGTCTCGGTATTACTAATATAAGGCGGTGCTGAGCCTACTTTTGGGTTGATCCCACCCATGTGATTTGGTCCCACCTACTTGAGGACACGTTCAGAATTTTTTTCCAGGGCCACTTTATGTTCTCAATTCACCACTGCTAAGGGCATATCAAGCTATACCCCCACCTGCGACTGCATAATAAATCATTTTGTGGAGACTGACATTGTGATTTCTAGCTACCTTTATCATCGCTGTAGTAGCAAGATCCAGCTACTTGTTCTTGTCTGGCCACATTTGTTTGCCTTATCTACCTTCCCCCTTATCCCCTTCCTTTTAGCTGCTGAGAAACTTCTGCATTTAAAAATAACCTTTTGGGGGGTATCCAATTAGCTGCGCTAAATTACCTCGCCCAGGGCTATCCAATGATCCCCGAAGTCGGCCTGACGCCGGCACTTAACTGCCGTTTTCGCAACTGAGAAAAGGCAAAAACACATAGGTCCGCGAGCTTATTGCGGCACCTATGTGTTTTCAGGAGAACTATCCAATTATTTCGACCAAAATAATAGAATAGGGTGAAAAAAAAACATCGGCGTAAATCGGGGATAATCGGCTAAAAATCTAAATTTTTCGACTACCGCTGGGATCAATTAGCGTCCGAACAATGTTCGGGGCTAATTGGATACCGCTCTTTGTATTCAACATGTACATTTATGACTTCATGAACACTGGATTACCCACCAGCCTACTCTAATATTTTTAAGCGGAGTTGGGCTGAACAGGGAGTAAAAGACCATTCACAAATGCAGGATTTATTGCCTGCTGAGCATGGTTACTGGGTCTGCGACTCCTGAATACATAATTCATATCATGTTCCAAAATAGTCTCCTGGCGATCCCCATTGTTATGTTACCAAGCATTACTTTTAAAATAATTTGTCTATTCAAGAAAAGCGTGCTTTATTGCATTAAAAAGATTTTTTTTTGGTGGCAATGTAATAGCCTGCGATTTGCAGACATCGGTGAGATTACGGCAAGTGCACCCTATGGTTTAATGTGACAGGTTGGTCTTTCCTTTGAATTGATCGGGCAGGGTTGCTGGAGTCTAGCCGATGCCTTCAGCAGACTCTACAAGCAGCTCATTTATGCCTTCCCTGTCTTAGGGCCTAATTCCGAGGTATACCTGAACCCGATGGTTTATGTACATTTCTGATTGTTATAGATCTGCGCATGCTCCAGCGTCCATCTCCGAATCAGGTCCTTAGTACACAGTCCCTATCTAGCTTCAGTCTTGTGAGCAGCTCTCCACATCTGATTAATGATTCACCAGTTAGCAATATAACATGCAAACACAGTGCTAAACCATTCTTCTCTCTTCTGAAACATCTAGCCCTCCCCCCTTCTAATGGCCCCCATACACGGTGCAATTCAAAGTTGGTAAGATGTGTTGTACGATTGCCCTTGAAATTCTTCCCTTTAAATTTTTCATAATATGTGGTCTAATGGTGTACGATTGATTGTTACACGTCTATGCATCTTATCCTATGATAGTATCACATTGTACTCAAAAGATCGTAGATCTCTCTGCAAAACCTTCTGATCTGCGATCCAACTAGGAGACGGCGGGGACGCAGAACACACAAACACTTATTTTCATAAGATTGGTCTGTACAACCTATTGAAACTGTCCATATCGGGTAAAAATTTGTACCGTGTATGGGCACCTTAACTCACACAACTGTCATGTGCACAGCCCTTAGATACCTACGTTAAAGTCACTTGTCAAAACACACAATCATTATTCAGGACAGAGTCCATAGTAGTATTTTAAAACATTTTACAATAGCTGTCTGCAATCTATAAGTTAAAACAAAATCATTGGCCCATTAAAATGGATTTTACAGAAAGAAAAAAAGTGCATGCATGCAGTTACACATGTGCAGCCACTGCTAGGGACAAAGAGTTTAAATAAGATTGAAAGATGGAACACACAGGAATTAACCAATGTAGAGTTCTGAGTACTACAACTAATATATATGTATATTTAAATGGTCTCCTGTAGTCAACCCTTACTTTGATGTAATGGGGCCCATACATCAGGCAGCAATTGGGACAATTTCCCGTTCTGCCGATGCTGGTTTATCTGAGAAATTCAACGTTAGACAATCTTGATCCCCCGATTCCGACTGGAAATTGGTCGAAATCAGTGAGTTGGGATTTTTAACTTGTTGTATTTCCACCATTCCCTGACAGGCTTGCTGGGACCTGTAGTCCACCTGTAAAAAATAATGATTTAACTATTTAAATAAATAGAGCCCTGGGGGTGCAGACAAGAGTCCTGGCCTATGGCTGGTTGTCCTTTGGGAAAGGGGAACCCCGACTTCCCCAGGGATTCCATCCCTGAGCAGACTAGTTTGGAGCTGATTGCCGTTATGGCAGGACGCCCCCATGCTGTCTTTACTGCTGCTATAGCATTAGCTGCTCGGCTGGTTCAGTCTAGTGCTAGTTATTGGAAAATAGGGGGACCCCACGCCACCCCCTCCTCTATTTACCCACACCAACTAGGTTCAAAGGACCTGTGCTGGTTAATGATTTTGGGGGGGACCCCATGCAGTTTTTTTTGTTTTTTTTATAGTTTTACATTTAACAATATTAATAAAATGAAGCCTGCACAAACCATAGTGATCTGTGCAGTACTTCACATAAACCCGCTTGCCAGAGACAGTTCTATTATCTGGGCAGATTTGCAACCAGCTTTGTAGCTTGTTCTAAACTCAACGCATAGTAAATCAATAGTGAGCCGATGTTCTATTGTGTTCTAAAGTCAGTCATTTAGTCCATTTTCTCGTCGGTTTGGCCTTTAGAAAAGTGAGCAGATTGCAAAACCGATGGGAACCCTCCCCCCAAAAGAAAAAACATAACTGATAAATATACCGCTTGAATGCCCGGTGATATGCTTGTTATTTGCAACCTGAGGTATATTTTTGTAATCTTTTATATAAGTAGATTGTTTTTGTGTACTTCACTGGCCTTGTTCATAATAAAATGTTTGCTTTGTTTTTTAAGTAGCCTGTTTTTGGACATGGTATATTGCATTTTGCATACGATCAAAAATATGGTATATTGCATTTTGCATACGATCAACAATATGTGCATAAAATAAACAACACACGTTGACAAAATTAATTCTGCTTTTTAATGTAAAAAATATTCAAGGACAAAAATATGCTACAATCTCATTCATATTTCACCTTCTTTCCTCCTTTGTAAACACTATGTGAAGCTTTATGAGTCAAGCGAGAAGTAGCACCAGGTCATAGTTCATCGTGAGCTATATGCACAACATGGTCACACAGATCTGTGTACAGAAAACAAAGGGAATTAACAATTACTGTCAATCTCAGTGTTCTTTGTACCTACCCTGGTGCATTCCAGTGAGAATCCGAAAACTTAGGTTGAGGTGGAACCCATTTCCTTTTTTTTTTTTTCTTTATAATGAAAGAAAAAGGGCAGTACTTTCAGTAACAAATAATTATTATGTAGTAGCAATAGGTCTACAAGTATCGAAGGCTTGCCTGGGGCTCAGTAATGACGGTCATATGACTGCGTTATAGTAAATGCCTGCCATCGAGATGTGCTATTTACTGGTGATGGAGCAGGTTATCTACTAATTAAAAAGAGCAAGGTATGTGTTTAAGGAAGTGTCAGATAACACAATGGGCCTTGCTAAGGTTACAAATCGTAAACGATAGTAATGGTATCTATTCTTTGTTTCCTTCCAAACACATAATGGCGGAACAGTCCAAAGTACAGCAGCTGTTATACTGGTGACCTTGGCATGTCACGGCTATAGTATCAGAAGCCACATTCATGTTTAAGTGTATGAAGACACAGACGTAAGCAGAAACTCATCTTTGCATAAAGTGTAACAGAAGTTTGTATGGGTTTGGAGTGAACTTGACTTTTTTTCCTACTAGACTAGCCTAAAAGTCTGACTGAGTGCACAGGGAAGTTTTATTCAATCCAAACTGTGTGCCTTTGTGTAATATATAAATTATAGGACAGAAAAGCATTGTAGCAGCATGTGACAAAATTAATAATTTACCTGTACGTTTACTGCAGAGTTTGTCTTTCACATTTTCGGTTTCATGAGAGAATAATTCAATCAGCTCATCTTCATACCCTTCAACAATACGTTCACACTGTAGGTCAGATAAACAACAACTCAGTCATATTTGTAATTATACCATAGTAGTGTATGACTACAACAATTGTGCACACCTACATACCTGTCTAATAGACTGTTGCAAACAAAACAATGATCATGTAACCACATAGCAACCAATTTCTCTTTAGCCAAATTTACAAATGACCAGACATAGCCAACACAGATTGTGTATAAATGTGCCACTTATCTGGTAACTCTCTGATCAGGGTGACAAGGTCCAGTAAACTGTACATTCTGCTATATACCCTACTAAAATGGTATTTTTTTTTTATGACATCCATAGGTTTTGCAGGGCTGACCCTGGTTCACTGTAAACGGGGCCGACCCGGGAATAACCCGGGTCGAAGGTGCAGTGTTATACCCCTTTTCCATAGCCGCTAAAACACAGGCTATTTCTATGTCAACGGCTCAGTGGAAAAGGCTACTAGGAAAAAATGTCGGGTCGACTGACCGGGCATTTCTTCCCGGGGCTCGAGCAGGGTTTTACGTGAGTAAGACCAGGGTAAGGTCAGTGGAAACAGGTATCCCAGAGTCATCAGACCCGTGTCCCATTCACAGCATAGGGTGAGCCACATTTCCTGGCGCTTGGAGATGATGTAGTCTCAAAAGCGCCGTCAGAGGTAAGCCCCGGCAATATCCCGGGTACAGCCTGCAGTGTAAATGGCGTTCAAGCCGCTGTGTCCTGGGCTGGACCTGGGATTTTGGTGGAAAAGAGGTATAAACGAGGTCTGAGCCGGGTTGGAACAGTGTTCAAAATCCTGAGTCGGATTCGGATTATTGGTGGAAAAGTTATATAACTGCAGTGTTCTCCCCAGGCTGTTTGTTGCGGGTGCAACGCCCAGCAAGATACAGCTACTGCCCGGCACTCCCCCCCCACCCAATGCACCGCATCTCTGTACAACTTACTGCCCGACACTCCCCCCCCACCCAATGAGCCGCATCCCTGTACAACTTACTGCCCGACACTCTCCCTCACCCCAATGCGCTGCGTCCCCTGTCGCCCAGTCATCCTCAACATGTCCTTGGGGAAGTGGGGGTTGGAGTGCCAGGTTGTGCAGCTCGGGCCCATCACAGTGTAGGGGAGGCGTCAGGCTGGAGGGCAGAGATCCCTTCCCCTGTATAAAAGCACGGGTGTGCTGTTCAGGTGGGAACATTCACCTGAACACATTAAAGTAGTCCTGTGTCCACTCTCTGTGTGTAGGAGCTGAAAAAATAATCTGTGGGTACAGTATCTGTGGAGCTTACAAGTGGGGACAGTATCTGTGGAGCCTACAAGTGGGGACAGTGGGCCTGATTCAGAGCCGGACGCTCTGACAAGAGTGCTCGCTCTGAATCAGGGCCCTCCTACCTAAAAATGGCATATGCGAGCAGCCAAAAAGATGGTCGCGATGGTCAAGACCATCGCGACCATCGGGCTTGCGACGAGACCCTGCGCTAGGATCTAGCTGCCGCAAGCCCAGGAGTGCTTTTAGCTCTATCAGAGCCAAAAGCACTCCCACTGACATCACTAGTGGGCGTGCTGTCAGTCACCATCGACAGCACGCCCCCTTTGGCTGTCGCTATGCGGGTCTCACGCATGCGCACGACGGAGCTCCCTCCGTCGTGCGCTTGCGCATTAGGGCATCATCGACCCGCTTGCGAGCGCTTAGCGCTCGCGAGCGGGTCTGAATTAGGCCCAGTATCTGTGGAGCCTGCAAGTGGGGGCAGTATCTGTGGAGCCTGCAAGTGGGGGCAGTATCTGTGGAGCCTGCAAGTGGGGGCAGTATCTGTGGAGCCTGCAAGTGGGGGCAGTATCTGTGGAGCCTGCAAGTGGGGGCAGTATCTGTGGAGCCTGCAAGTGGGGGTAGTATCTGTGGAGCCTGCAAGTGGGGGTAGTATCTGTGGAGCCTGCAAGTGGGGGTAGTATCTGTGGAGCCTGCAAGTGGGGGCAGTATCTGTGGAGCCTGCAAGTGGGGACACTGTATCTGGGAGCTGTATAAAAAATACATTCTGTGGTGCCAGCACTAAATAACCCAATGCTGATTTCACTAGAGGGACCAGTTCCTACAGACTTTGATTATGAAAAAGCTGCAGACAACTGGGCCTTAAGAAGAAGAGGAGAATATATAAAATGTTATATCAAGTTTAAATGATTATAATGTCAGGGTTTAAAACATTTTATTGTTGTGAAGGCCCCGACTCTGCTGCTTCTTGATGCCACCCGGCTGGAAAAATGTTCTGGGGAGAACACTAACTGTTTGAACTACTTACACACACAATTATACCACTTTCACACCAAATTCCTCGGTTATTGAACACGGTTTTGTCGAAGTCAAAAATATTAAATACACTACAAAATATGCCTTATATTTCAGACTTTAACAAAATCCTAGTTTACATTTCAAATTGGCCTAAAACACAATATCAGATTGTTCTGTCCAAACACTTTTAAAATAGACCTTGGATCGATTGGGAGTGTAAATACCGTATGTTTGCTTCAATTGTTAGATTGGACAATTGGAATTTGTTGGTGATCAAATAGACCCTGTACGGTAATTGTTTCTGGTCTGCAGAAAACCAACAAGAAGGTCAGATAACATACAAAATGCTAGGGTTAGGCAGATCTGTAATTGTAGCTCCTGACTGCATTTTGTTTAACACACCCTGTGCATGCCATTATCTGCACATTTTACTATAAGTTGTATTCAATATGTATATATAGTACAGATCAGACATTTATATTAGAATTAATAGTGACATGTCCAATGTATTATATATATCCTGGCTTTCGTGGCTCACACAATACAAACCTGCCTCCTACTCAATAATTTACACATAGTAGTCACACATACATCCAGCAGTTTACGCCAAAGTACAAATGTATTAAAGAGAAGAAAACCAGCTATACATATAGTACAGGGACAGGCCCACATATTAACATTGTGTTTGGTGTCATAATGTACAGAATTGTGTTAGAAGTAAGCCGGTGGTTGCGAATAGATTGTCGCACATTGCGGCAAGCAGATATTAGCAATGCCGGATTTATGTTTAATATAGCATATAACAATGGTTGATTTGAACTAGCTTTTCGGCTGGAACCCAGAGGTGAACATCTGCAATAGCATCCTGAGCCTAGGCATCACCCACTGTTTGAACCAACCAATGACCCACAGTGAACTGGAAACATCCCTCCCCTGGACCAATGGAAGAAGACACAGCCTGCTATTATACACACCCATAATTCAACTGTATAAATTAGTCCAGAGAGTAGTAGCTGTATTCTACTGGTCATCTGGTGACGACTGTACTCTGGATCCAGGGAGCGCATGCGAACGTATGTATAGTGGTATGTAACTGACCTTTTTCCTGAATTGTTTTATTCCACTGTATAACTTGGGATAATAATGGTATATCCTTTTAATACAATATTTACCTTTGTGCGTTGGACCACAGAAACTGGTGTGTGTATTCACTTGTTTTCACCTAAGATTATTATACTGTGACATATATACATATATATATATATATATATATATATATATATATATATATTGCACTGTAATTCACATTGTGTTTTGATACGAAGATAGCGACTATTATGCATACTGGTAGTGTTACAATAAGGGAAGGTATTGCGTATGATTCACACGTCGCGTACACTGTGTATCCACATTTGCGTATCGCCATACGCAAAGTGCGTCCACTTGGCGTCAACAGCCGTAAAGAGATTTAAATAGGACTTCACAGTTTCAACCCATGTCACAACTTCTCAGACCACTTTCACACTGCACCTTGGACCCAGGACACTCCTGGGTTGTCCCCGTTCACACAGTACCAATGTCTGCCCTGCATGTCACTGCTTGGGGCAGGCCTCTGCAGCCACAGCCAATCAGCAGCTTTTAAATTTAATTTGGGTCGACTAACCCTGGGCTGCAGTTTCAGGCTGCAGTTTATGCTGATGTGTCCGGAATCGACCCTGGTCGAAGTCCCAGGACACCCAACCTAGATTGACCCTTTCACACCAAGCCAGGACCCAGGTTGCCTAGGCAATATCCTGCGTCAGAAGCTTGGTGTGAAAGGGGTATCAATCTCACACCACCACTATGTAAAAGTGGGCCTTCTCATATACATCCGACGAAGTGCAACCTCATCGCAAATCGGGATTTGCGATGGTCATGCAGTTTATTGTTCCATTAAGTATCAAACAACAGAATCACTTTCCAATTCCGAGGTGAATTCTAGGCCAACTAACGGGACTATTCATGCAGTAGAAAGGGATTACACATACTGGCTGAAAGAAGTCATCTTCCAACCGTATTATGCACAGACTGTATAATGATCAGATATATTATACTTGGATTAGTATTAGGTATTCATGCACATTATGGGGCCACACATGCAGAGGGGATGTAGTCAGCATCCCAGCGGTCAGAATTCCGGCACTGGAATCCTGACATTAAGTATGGGGGGGGGGGGGGGGGGGGTTAGGGATAGGCTGCGGGGGGAAAGGGGGAGGTTTAGAGTTAAGCTGTGGGAAAGGTGGGTTAGGATACCCAATTCTGCCGGGATTCTGACTGTTGGGGTGCCGCTGTAGGTATTCTGACCGCCAGCATCTCGTACCCAACCCCATGCAGAGATATTGCTGTGTGTGGCCTCCTCTGTAAACACAGTGATTGAAATCACTGCCTAATATTTTCCTTCCCCACAAAATCAACATGAACAGCGCTGTTATAACTCACTTAATACCAACGCAGAAAATAGAATTGAGTCTATGCATGTATTGCACAATAATTTATATTCAAGACATAAAAAGACACCTTTTGCTCTAAAAGAAAATATCAAAGATTTCTATTTTTGGAAGTAACATTTAATATGTAAAATGGCCTATTCATAATGCACTCTTTTTCAGCTATTAATTTGCCATTCCCTTCCCTTACCGCACTTTAATAATGGGATGTTTCCTCAAGTTATGGACTTCAATACACTAAAATTCAACACAATACTCACTGTAAACTTCAAGTCAGATATGGTTTCTCTGTCGATGTTAGTATTAGAGGCGTCCATTTTCTTGCCATCACGAGAAAGGACACGCACGTAGATTTTGCGATTTGTATCTTTGTCTATTCTCTCCCCATATTCTGTCATCTTTTCACATATTTGCTCCAGAAGTTCCATAAGATGAGCTTCTGTTCGGGCATAGGGTACCTGAAATAAATGTAGTAATATATAATCTGGCTGTCATGTCGCCCAGTGGTAAAATTGGTACAGATTTATGTGCCACACCTGCAGATTAGAACCAGCTTTCGATGCGCTCTGGTTACCCTCCACAAGCTGCTAAATATATATATATATTTGGGTCCGTATGGTTCTTGGAGCTGAAAATCAAGTTAAATAAAATGGCCACTTTCCCTTATCCTCAATGTAGCAATGTGATAAAGGGATCTACTTATCTCCATTCAGGTAAATACATTCCTATTTCTCATCAATTTAATTGTAGCTCATCCTGTAACATATGTATGCCCTAAAAAAATACTTGTTTTTTTTCTCAGCAAAAACCCTCTGGAAGAAATGAATATAGCTGCCTACATTCCAGCAGCATCATGATAAAATACAGGTTTCTAGCTATTATAAACTGTAATACATCATCATTGGAGAAATGCTAAAACTAGAAAAGCATAATGGAAGAGACGTATATTGGATTAACAAATTGGATACACTGTTTCCTCAAGGTTTAAATCTGGATTTTGAACTTCAATTGTTTCTGTAAAATGTATTGTATTCAATATTCTTTTTTATTTAATCTGTGTTTACGGAGTAAAGTTTTACCTTATAAAAAAAAACTAAAAACTAAAATCAACCACAAATAAATCAAGGAAAACCAGACAGGACAAAGGAACGAAGAATAGGAAGAAGGCCGGGTAGGGGGTATTAAGAAGAACTGACGCAGGGCAGAACAGCACAGCTTTGCACTCATGTAATGACTGGTCATATGTAATCTTAAAGGGGCAGTCCAAATCTTTCACAACTACAGTACTTCCTAATTAGTCCTACCCCCACGCATACCAAAGGGTATTCTACAAATAGTCACAAAACTCTCAGAGATTGTGGACTACGACTGTGACCAAAGATTTTCAATATCTAAAGGATATAGCTCAGCCTGGCTTCTTAAAAATCTTATTGGGACCTAGATGGATATCTAATGAATTATTCAACAATACGTCCTCCTCTTGATAACAAGAGATATGGTAAGAACTTACCTTTGTTATCTCTGTTTCTACGAAGTCCATAGGGTCCACAGGGTGACCTTGGGGTATAGCTGGATCCTGGATCCTCGGGCACCACGGAGTTAAAGCTTTTAGCTGCTCCCAGGATGCACTTGGGTCAAACCTCCCCTATACCCCGCCCCCGAGCCACAGGCACCTCAGTTGGTAAGCAGCCCAGGTCGGAGGAGGAGACGAAACAGAGAGAAGGAAGACTGGAACACACAAGAACCATACTCACAGAAATGGGAGACGGAAAACAGGTGACCAGTCACAGAGCCCATATGAAGCCAGGTGCGTCAGGGCGGGTGCCCTGTGGACCCTATGGACTTCGTAGAAACAGAGATAACAAAGGTAAGTTCTTACCATATCTCTTGTTTTCTACTTCAGGGTCCATAGGGGTCCACAGGGTGACCTTGGGGATGTCCCAAAGCAGTCCAACTAAGGGCGGGGACGCTCCTGTGCTGATAGGAGAACCCGGCGCCCAAAGGATGCATCCTGAGAGGCAAAGGTGTCAAACGCATAGAACCTCAAAAAGGTCTGAATGGAAGACCAGGTGGCCGCCTTACAGAGCTGAACAGCAGAGGCGCCACGGCTAGCAGCCCAAGAAGGGCCCACGGACCGAGTGGAATGAGCCTTAACAGAGGCTGGAACAGGTAAACCCTCCTGCATATAAGCCTCAATAATAACAGAACGAAGCCAACGGGCTAGAGTCTGTTTGTTGGCAGGCCAACCCCTCTTGTGAAAACCAAAGAGGATAAACAAAGAATCCGACTTCCTCACAGAACTAGTCCGGTCCACATAAACCTGGAGTGCCCTTACAACGTCTAAGGAAGTCTCCCCAGCCGAAAGATCAGGTGACTGAAAGGCTGGTACAACAATTTCCTGATTAATGTGGAACCTGGAAACCACCTTAGGCAGGAAATCAGGACGAGTGCGAAGCACCGCTCTGTCCTGATGAAAAATCAGAAAAGGGGGACGACAAGAAAGCGCCCCCAAATCTGAAACCCTCCTGGCAGAAGCAATTGCCAAGAGGAAAACAGTTTTAAAAGTTAGCCACTTGAGCTCCACTGACTCCAAGGGCTCAAAAGGAGGACCCTGTAAGGCCCTAAGAACCACCGCCAAATCCCACGGGGCCACAGGTGGCACAAAGGGAGGCTGGATTCTCAAAACACCCTGGAAAAAGGTGTGTACGTCCGGCATAGCAGCGATCCTGCGCTGGAACCACACCGACAGACCAGACACGTGTACCTTCAGTGAAGAAAGACGTAATCCTAAGTCCAAACCGGACTGAAGGAAAGCCAGAATACGCGAAACTCGGAACACCTGGGGATCATAGTTTCTGGCCTCGCACCACTGAAAGTAAGTGTGCCACACTCTGTGATAGATCCTCGCGGAAGCAGGCTTGCGCGCCCTCAGCATGGTGGTAATAACGGAGCTAGAAAAGCCCCGAGACCTCAGGACGGCTGTCTCAAGAGCCACGCCGTCAAAGATAGTCGACCCAGATCCGGGTGAAGACAGGGCCCCTGAGACAACAGGTCCCGCCGTTGAGGTAGGAGGTACGGAGCGTCGATGGACAGGCTCCGCAGATCGGAGTACCACGGCCTTCTGGGCCACGCTGGGGCCACCAGGATCAGTGTGCCTCCGTCCTGTTTGAACTTGCGCAGGACCCGAGGCAGCAGAGATATCGGAGGGAACAAGTAAGCCAGTTGAAACAGCCATTTCACCGACAGCGCGTCTATCAGACTTGCGCCTGCGTCCCTTGTCCTTGACCCGTACACAGGCAGCTTGTGATTGTAACGGGACGCCATCAGGTCCAGCTCTGGCAGCCCCCACTTGTCCACGAGTAGTTGGAATACCTCTGGATGAAGCGACCATTCCCCGGGATGCACATCGTAACGGTTGAGGAAGTCTGCCTCCCAATTGAGGACTCCTGGGATGAAAACTGCCGAGAGAGCTGGAAGATAGCGCTCCGCCCAAGCCAGGACGCGGGACACCTCCGACATCGCAGCTCGACTGCGAGTCCCTCCCTGGTGATTGATGTACGCCACCGTGGTGGCGTTGTCTGACTGCACCTGAACGGCCCTTCCGTGAAGAGCGGTGCCGGACGACTGCAGGGCTCTGTATACTGCCCGCAGTTCCAGGATGTTGATGGGAAGAATCGCTTCCTCCGCCGACCAACGACCCTGAAGTGACAAGGAGCCTGTCACCGCCCCCCAACCCCGGAGACTGGCATCTGTCGTGAGCAGAACCCATTCCGGGATCCAAAAGGGGCGCCCCTCCAGGAGATGCGCTGTCTGCAGCCACCAGGATAGGGACAGACGCACCTCCGAGGACAACACCAGCATCTGAGAGCGGATCCTGTGTGGCAATCCGTTCCATTCTGAAAGAATCAGCCCCTGCAGGGGCCTGGAATGGAACTGGGCAAACTCCACCATGTCGAATGCCGACACCATGGACCCCAAAACTCTCATCGCTGAGTGCAGCGACACTCTGCCACTGCTCAGACAACTGTGAATCCGCAGCTGTAAGGAGGAGACCTTCTCTGGAGTCAGAAAAATCCGTTGCTGACGAGAGTCCAGCAGGGCCCCCAAATGAACCATCCGTTGTGATGGGATGAGGGAGGATTTCTTCCAGTTGATCAACCAGCCGTGCGCCTGTAGACAAGCGACCGTCAGGTGGAGATGCTGGATCAGTACCTCCGGGGAGCTTGCCAGCAAGAGGAGGTCGTCTAGATACGGTAGCAACCGTATCCCCTGGCTCCGAAGGTGAGCCGCCATGACCGCCATCACCTTGGTAAATACCCTTGGTGCCGTGGAGAGACCAAAGGGTAGAGCCCTGAATTGGTAGTGGTTGTGGAGAATAGCAAACCGCAGAAACCGTTGGTGCGATGTTGTTATAGGCACATGGAGGTAGGCGTCCTGGATATCCAGGGAGACCATATAATCCCCCGGTTCCATCGCCAGTATGATGGAACGCAAAGTTTCCATCCTGAATTTGGGAACCCTGAGAAACCTGTTCAGGGACTTCAAATTGAGGATGGGGCGATGAGAGCCATTGGGTTTCTGCACCAGAAACAGCGTAGAGTAATACCCCATCCCACGTTGAGACTGTGGTACGGGTATAATGACCCCCGCCGTCAGCAAGGCCTCTATGGCTTCCTGAACCTGCAAGGCCTTGGTTTTGTCCTGAGAAGGACTTGTGCAAAAAAACTGGCAAGGCGGCCTGTGCCGAAAAGACAGGGCGTACCCCTGGGAGACCACTTCTCGCACCCAGGCATCCGTGGTGGTATTGTGCCAGCACTGGGCGAATTGAAGAAGTCAGCCTCCCACTCTGGGGTCCCCCAGAGGGAGGCCCGTCCCATCACGCAGAAGGCTTATCTTCTGGTTTGTAAGAAGGGCGCCTAGCACTCCAGGCTTGCTTCTTTGGCTTTGAGGCGGTCTTGGGTGCGGACTGCCTCGGGAAGGACTGACCCTTTGCCTTGCCCTGAACTCGAAAGGAACGAAACGCCGAGCTCCGGACCTTAGCAGGTGTAGTAGCTGAAGGGAGGAAGGCTGACTTGGATTTTGCCAGGGTATCTACTATTTTGTCCAGGTCCGGACCAAATAGTAATTCCCCATTAAAAGGTAAGGCCTCCAAGCCTTTCTTTGAATCCGCGTCTGCTCTCCAAGACCGCAACCACAAGGATCTACGAGCAGACACTGCTGCCGCCGAAACCCTAGAGGTCAACAGGCTAGCATCCAAAGATGCTTCTCCAATGTAGGAGGCGGCATCTCTCATCTGTCCTAACAACGCCCTCTGGACGTCTGGAGATTCATCCGTAAACGTGTCCTCCAAGGCGTTGGCCAAACCCCTCAATGGCCTTGGCCACCCAGGAGATGGCCATGGACGGCCGGGCTACAGCCCCTGAGAGAGAATAAATAGACTTTAGACAAGTCTCCACCTTCCTGTCCGTAGGATCCTTCAGCGAGGATATAGACGGCAATGGCAAAGTAGCACTCCTGATGAGGCGTGTTACATGGGAATCGACTGCAGGCGGAGTTTCCCATTTCTTACAATGCGCTTCCGGGAATGGATAATTGGACGCCAAGCGTTTCTGTGGCAGGAAACGCTTACTGGGCGTCTGCCAGGCCACCGCCATGTGATCAGTCAACTGATCAGACAAGGGGAACGCTGTAGAAGTAACCTTAGCTTTTTTAAAACTAGGATACCTTGACTTGGGAGCGGGTGCCTCATCCTCAATCAGAAGAATAGCCCGCACCGCCTTAACCAGAGCCCGCACATTGATGGAAGACTTAGTGTCTACCTCCTGGACTGAGGCATCTGAGGCTGAGTCATCCTGTACCTCACCATCATCCGAGAACCCCTCAGAATCCGAAAGATGCGCAGCCTGTGCCATGACTGAGCGTTTAGACGCCCTGGAGGGCACGTCACTGCGCAACATCGACTGAAAAGCCGAAGATGCTGCCGCCAAATCTTGGACAGTGTGGGGAAGCGCATCCACCCAGGGTGGAGGAGCTGTCACAGGAGCCTGAAACGGCACCACAGCCGGCTGTGCCACAGGGGTGGACTGAATATACATTGGCAACCCCGCATAGGGACCAACAGGCTGAGACCCCGGGGGAGTCTGCAATAATTGTGGGACACCCGGGGAATGGGGGATGGCAGGCTGGGGCAACGCCCTAGTAGGGGCGGCAGTCGGGACCGACAGACGGTCCGCGATGGACACCAGCACCTGGGAAAACATCGCCCATGGTGGCTCCTGCGAAATGGGAGGTTTAGACGTACCAGGGACCGCCTGGCACCGTCCGCACAGGCCGTCCTGTGACAAATCCTCCCTATCCACTCCTGCAGAACAGCGCCTGCAGGAGAACAATGCTGGAGCCCCGGAGTGCTCAATCTCCTCCTCAGACATGACTTAGGAAGAAAACGTGCGCACTCACCAGTGTGCTGAACAACAGCCCACAATATGGCACCGTGTAGCACACAACTGTATGTGACGGACCTCACAAATACGTGATCTATATAGGTGAGGTCAGTAGAAACACCCTTCCCCCGCACACCTGTAGGGCTTGTAGGAGAAGGAAAGGGATAGGTACAGGCTGACAGTAAGTTGAAAAAAGACACAGACAGGCAGCACTAGCAAAAGTCACATACCATGCAGGAAGATATACTCACTGCACCTTTCCACTACAATCAACCTCCCAGATTCAGTGTCTGGGAGGGCTATAGCGCTGTGTACACTGTCCTTGTCGGGGGAGAGGTACACAGGGGGACCGGTCCGCGTGCTCCCTGAGAGTATCCACGCTGCCAGTAAGAAAATGGCCGCTGGAGACCTCAGAGGAGGAGTGGCCCGAGTATCTGCAGCTCAGCGACGCCAGACTCCGAGCTGAAAGGCGCGCTGAGCTGAGGGGAGGAGCCGCTGACAGGGAAGGCTTCCTCCCCTGGCTAGCATATTTAACCCCCAAGGTTGCGGCATCCCGCTTGCCGCTTAATTACCCTGGTGGTCTAGTGGTCTGGCGGGGTATGCCTCCAATGGAGGGGGGGCCCGCCGCCACCGCTAGCGCCCCCGGTCTGTCCCCTAGACCGGGGGCATGGGACTGCATATGAAAGGCATTACCCGCGCACCGCCGCTAATCAGCGGTGCGCGGCTTACCTGATCTCCCCGGCGTCTTCCGGCAGCAGTCCCGGGGGAAGCCAGAGTCCGGCTAGTACAGACTCTGGCTTCCCCCGCCGCGATCCCCAGTTCAGTGCTGGCGTCGCGGCGCCAGCAGGGAGAAGGAGCGGCAGCGTGGGCGTCTGTACAGACAGCCCATCGCTGCCGCTCTGGAGAAAAAGAAAAAACTGTAGTAAAAAAATAAATAAATTTAACTAAGTTAAAAAAGCTTTAGGGGGCTGCTCCTGCAGACCCCCCCCGCAGGGTGACCCGACTCCGGCCGGGCACCATCTTAAACTGAGGTGCCTGTGGCTCGGGGGTGGGGTATAGGGGAGGTTGGACCCAAGTGCATCCTGGGAGCAGCTAAAAGCTTTAACTCCGTGGTGCCCGAGGATCCAGGATCCAGCTATACCCCAAGGTCACCCTGTGGACCCCTATGGACCCTGAAGTAGAAATAAGGCAATAACTACATGCCTAGCATCCACACTAATGTGAGACATTACGCTTGGATGAATTGTCATACCTCTATTATAGACTGGGAGCCATCTGGGTTTATTCGGAAAGATCCTTTCTGAATTGTCTTTTTGGGATCCACTTGTGAGATCTCCCACTCCAATTCATCAACAAGAGCCCGGCAAGCTGACATGAGAGAGAGGATTAATTACTCCAAGTAATCCAGCCCGATCACAATACATCTAGAAACCTATTATCAATAGTGCACGGGATTTAAGATATAAGGTGAGCTTTTCTACTATGTTCTTTAGTCTGATGGCAGTGTATTCAATAAATAGGCACTAAAACGTTGCAAATATACATGCCATCTATGGAAAGTCTTTTCAAGCACCAGGAGTGCTGCACATGTTGGTAACTATACAATTATCTGTGAAGGCACCCGGCCATTCATTTTATTACCTGGTAGAGCCGGGCAGCATTGGAAGTTTATATATATATTTATACAGACACAATACAGACATTCCTCACTTAACAACAGAGTTCCGTTCCTACGACTAGGTCGTTAAACGAATTGGTCACTAAACGAGGAACCAGGAGGTAATCATTTTTATGTATTCTGAATAAAGAAAAGGTCTAAAGGAAACTCAAACTTTATACCATAACTGTTTTACTTTGCATAACTCTTCTTACATACTGTACAGTACAATTAAAGTTATAAATAAATAAAAAATATTCAGAATAACATTTTAGTCATTGTACTATGGGTTCCAGCTGGTCAGAGTGCTGGTCGTAAGTCCGAAAGGTTGTTAAACAAGTAGGTTGTTAAGTGAGGAATGTCTGTACTGTGCAAAAGTTTCAGGCAGGTGTGGAATGCTGCAAAGTAAGAATGCTTTCAGAAAAAGTGTTAGTTTATATTTTTCAATTAACAAATGTAAAGTGAATGAACAGGAGAGAAATCTAAATAAAATCAATATTTGGTGTGACCACCCTTTGCCTTCAAAACAGCATCAATGCTTCTAGGTACACTTGCACAAAGTCAGGGATTTTGTAGGATTATAGTCAGGTGTATGATTAACCAATCATACCAAACTGGTGATAATGATCATCAATTTTCATATGTAGGTCATTAACTGAAACAGAAACAGCTGTGTAGGAGGCTTAAAACTGGGTGAGGAACAGCCAAACTCAGCTACAAAGGTGAGGTTGTAGAAGACAGTTTCATGTCACAGGTCATACACCATGGCAAGACTGAGCAAAGCAACAAGACACAAGGTAGTTATACTACATCAGCAAGGTCTCGCCCAGGCAAAGATTTCAAAGCAGACTAGGGTTTCACGATATGCTGTTCAAGCTCTTTTGAAGAAGCACAAAGAAATGGGCAACATTGGAGGACCGTAGTCGCAGTGGTCGGCCAAGGAAACTTAGTCCATTAGATGAAAGACACATCATACATACTTCCCTTTGAAATCAGATGATGTCCAGCAGTGCCATCAGCTCAGAACTGGCAGAAACCAGTGGGACCCAGGTATCCCATAGACTGTTTGGAGAAGTCTGGTCAGAAGTGGTCTTCAAGGAAGAATTGCGGCCAAAAAGTCATACCTTCAACGTGAAAACAAGGCCAAGCGACTCAACTATGCATGAAAACATAGGAACTCGGGTGCAGAAAAATGGCAGCAGGTGTTCTGGACTGATGAGTCAAAATTTGAAATATTTGGCTTTAAAAGAAGGCAGTTTGTTCGCCAAACAGCTGGAGAGCTGTATAATAATGAGTGTCTGCAGGCAACAGTGAAGCATGATGGAGGTTCCTTGCAAGTTAAGGGGCTGCATTTCAGTTGGGGATTTGGTCAGGATTAATGGTGTCCTCAATGCTGAGAAATACAGAAAGGTACTTATCCATCATGCAATACCATCAGGGAGACATCTGATTGGCTACAAATTTATTCTGCAGTAGGACAATGACCCCAAACATACAGCCAATGTCATTAAGAACAATCTTCAGCGTAAAGAAGAACAAGGAGTCCTGGAAGTGATGATACGGCCTCCACAGACCCCTGATCTCAACATAAATTAGTCTGTCTGGGATTATATAAAGAGACAGAAGGATTTGAGCAAGCCGACATCCACAGAAGATCTGTGGTTAGTTCTCCAAGATGTTTGGAACAACCTCCCTGCCAAGTTCCTTAAAAAACTGAGTGCAAGTGTAGCTAGCAGAATTGATGCTGTTTTGAAGACAAAGGGTGGTCAAACCAAACATTGATTTGATTTAGATTTTTTTCTGTTCATTCTCTTTGCATTTTGTTAATTTATTAAAAATAAACTATTAACACTTCCATTTTTTTTAAAGGATTCTAACTTTGCAGCATGTCCTCAGCTGCCTAAAACTTTTGCACAGTGATGTGTGTGTGTGTGTGTTATATATTATATAAAAACGAACAGCGGCACTCCCATGACCCGCAAAATAAGACTCACGAATCCAATAGGTCTGCGTTCAACGTTTCAGTCTGGATGACTTATCAAGAACGTTCTTGATAAAAGTTATCCTGACTGAAACGTCAAACGCAGACCTATTGGATTCGTGAGTCTTATTTTGCAGGTCCTGAGAGTGCCGCTGTTTGTTTCTATATATACTCTGGTTCTTTAACCCTCTGAGGGCACCCGGGCAGGTATTGTTTATATCGTGGAGTGCAGGCGTTATATTGCTAGATATACGAAGATGCAGGGGTTTATTTACAAAGCAACCCGGTGCTCCTTATGTTTGTGCCGGATAAAAGGGCAGTGCTTTCACGAGCTTCGTAAAGGAATCCCTAAACCTTTAGATGGGAGACATTAATAATACTGATATTCTGATCAGTATACGGTAGTAAATCTGCTGGTTGCAGTTGTCAACACTTGCAGCCACTTTGCGATTGTCCCTCTATCTCTATTGGCAGCATAAAGCTGGGGGGGGGGGGGGGGGTGACAGAAGTGGTGGATCTCCATCAATAAGGAGACATAACTCGTCATTTCACTTTGCTGAACATTCAGATAAAATATATATCTTATTTACTAATAAATACGATATAGGTATTTTAAATCTCATTTTGTAAATAATTAAACAAAGAGACTACTTTCCAGCAGATGGACCCATAATACAGTGAGAGGGTTTCAAAATCCTAAAATTCTATATAAAAAACAAAATGCATAATATGATAACAGATGGTTATTTAATTCCTGGGACCAGCTTTGTTTTCTCAGCAGACATCTGCTTTATCATAGGGTACCTAGTGCACAAAAAATCTACCATGTGTTTATTCAAAGCAGGGCTTCATTTAAATCAGTGTAGATGCATAGGTAAGAGACTTTTGTGCAAATTAGAAAAAAGACACTAATCAAATACAGGTCTAACTAAAACCAATAATACACAATGAGCAAGAGACAGAACAAGTAGAAAACTGCACAACATAATATTGTAAACATTTTAATGTATTTTAAAAGTAAACCATATAAAAGGCCATAAAATGACCTGGACCAAAGAAGCAATCAAAACAAGAGATATGGTAAGAACTTACCTTTGTTATCTCTGTTTCTACGAAGTCCATAGGGTCCACAGGGTTGACCTTGGGGGTATAGGTTGGGAACCAAATCCGGGCACCACGCAGTTAAAGCTTTTAGCTCCCAGGATGCACTTGGGTCCACTCTCCCTATAACCCCACCCCCAGCCAGAGGCACCTCAGTTTGTAAATAGCCAAAGGCCGGAGGAGGAGAGAAAAAGAGAGAGAAAACTGGAACACTCGATAACCATACTCACAGAAATGGGAGACGGAAAACCGGTGACCAGTCACACAGCCCATTTGAAGCCAGGTGCGTCAGGGCGGGTGCCCTGTGGACCCTATGGACTTCGTAGAAACAGAGATAACAAAGGTAAGTTCTTACCATATCTCTTGTTTTCTACTTCAGGGTCCATAGGGGGTCCACAGGGTTGACCTTGGGGATGTCCCAAAGCAGTTCAACCAAGGGAGGGGACGCTCCTGTGCTGAGAGGAGAATCCGCCGCCAAAAAGGAAGCATCCTGAGAGGCAAAGGAAAACAATGCCTAGAACCTTAAAAAGGTGTGGACAGAAGACCACGTGGCCACCTAGCAAGGCAAACCAGCCAAGGCGCCACAGCGAGCCACCCACGAGGGTTACATGGCCCGAGAAAAAACAAGCAGCAACAACAGAAAGGCCTACCCATGGGTAGGCCCCTGAAGAAGACATACGAGGCCGTCCAGCCAACATATGGCCATAGGCCGGCCATCCTTTCCTGTTAAAACCAGAAATCTCAGACCACCAATAAGGAGTCCGATTTCCGTCAGGAACCGGAATGGATCACATAAATCCACAGAGGCCGGACCACAGTCAATGAGGCCACACCAGCCGAGAGGACTGGGGACTGAATGGCCGCACCATAAGTTCCAGAATAATATGGAACCTGAAAATCACTAAGAAGAAACACAGGGTGAGAGCAACTCACACCCTGACAAGATGCCCTCCAGAAGAGGGAGCCACCTGAGAACACTCCCAATTCCGACACTCACCTGGGTGATATAAACTCCCTGATAGAAAGAGAGAAAGCCAAAGCAATAGACCATGTAATGGCTATCACAACCAGCGGTTCCATTAACTTTCCCTGGAGTTAACGAAGAACCACTACTAACTCCCAAGGAGTCTCTAGGGAGGACAAATGGAGGCATAATCCAGAAAACACTCCAAAGGATGAACTGGATATCAGAGCAGAGCAATTCCATATCCTAATCATACTGACAGTGTAGAGATCTGCCCTGTCAGGAAGGCCAGGCCGAGGGTGAAACCCAAGCCAGCCGGAAGGAATGCCAGAATATCTGGAAATCCTGGACACCAGAGGATCGTATCGATAGGTATAATACCATAAGAATTATGGCTGCCACAGTTTGTGGTAGGTCCCAGCAAAAGCTGATCCATGTGCTCTAATCATTCCAACGATGACAAAGCCAGGGAAGCCGTAAGACCACTGTAGGGACGTAGTCAAAGACAAACGACCCAGGTCCAAGGCAAACCCCAGGACCCTGAGACAACAGGTCTGGGCGGTGAAGCATCAGGAATGGAGTATCGATGGAGAGACTCCGAAAAACCAAGTACCCCTGACATCTGGGGCAATCAGGAGCCACCAGCAGGAAAGCATCTCTGTCTCGATTGAAACACTTCCCTCGAGGAAGAATGGAGACTGGAGAACACAGGTACGCAAATTGGAAGAACCACTTCACCGACAAAGAGTCACTGAAGGTTGCTTCAGAATCCCCAGCGTTGGACTGTAACACCATAGTGTGATAGAGTCAGAAGGCCATGAGTGTCACCTCAGGAGGGCCCCCCCCCCTGCTCACCAGGAGATGAAACCTCTCTTGGGGAAGAGACTAGTCCCCGGGATGCACGTCGTGACGGCTGAGGACTCCCGCTTCCCAATGGAGAGCACCTGAAATGAACACTGTCGAGATGGTCGGGAGGAGACCCTCAGACAATGTCCGAATGTATGACATACCTGACATTGCCACCCAACGAACAGTATTGCTAAAAAGGAAGCCACTGTTCTGACCCTGTCGGACTGAACTTTTTCAGGTTCACCGGGAAACAAGGGCTATGCCAGAGTGAAGGCCCAAGACAGGCTAAAGTTCCAACAAGTTAATTGACAGGGTGGAATCGACAGACATCCAATTGCACTGAAATGGATGCGAACCAGATACTGTCCTTAGCAAAGAATACCCTGGACGAGATGGTCATAGTCACCCGAAAAAGGGACCGACTTGCCTCCGGGGAGAGCAGCATCGTTTAAACAGTGATCAGACAGAAAAAACTTGTTCCATCTGGAGATAAGCCAATTATGGAAAGGCCTGGAATGGAACTAAGCCCATTCCACCCTTCCAAAGGCAGACACTGAATAGTGAACCATGCATCCCAGAGTGCAAAGACATATGTCGACTGCGCAGACATCCATGTACTCCTAATGGAAGAGTGGAGATGCCGTCTTACGCCAGAAGAATTCTCAGCTTCTGAGAATCCAGCAGGGCTCCTAGGTGAAGAATACCCAGAGAGGGATGCAGGGAGGACTTTTTCCCAATTGATTAAACGTCTGCACCCTGAAGAAGCCACCCGGCTGACCCGGCTGTAAAGTACCCCGGCGATCCTGCTAAGAGCAGGAGGCCATCCAGGTACAGGAGCATTGGGATATACTGAACAGAAGAACTGTCAGAAAATCCAAAATGCTGGTAAACCCCCGTGGGGCTGAGAACAGTCCCAACAGGCAGAGCCCGAAAAACCGTAAGTGCTGTGATACAGCAAACCTCAGTCCATGCTGAGGCAAGGTCTCTGTAAGTACCCGTAGGCACGCGTCCTGTATATCCAGTGATACCATAAAGTCCCCAGGGTCCAAACATAGTATGATGGAGCATAGGGATTGCCTCCTGAGCCCAGGTAGCTTTAGGAACTGGTTCAGGGAATAGAGACAGAGAATAGGCCAAAGAGGACCATTCAGCCACCGCACCAGAAAAAAAGCAGAACAACCAGTCCCTCGCTGAGAAAGTGGGGATGGCCCAATTAGCTCCGCTTACCCCAACAACTGTATAGCTTTCTGGATTCGTAAGGCCCTGTTCGGGTCTGAATAAGGGCCTGCGCACCATCACCTGGAAATAGGCCGCCTGAGCAAAGAGAGGGCGTACCCTCCTACCCACGTAGCCGCGGCAAATAGACACTAGTACCGGGCGAACTGAGAAAATCGCCATCTCCCAGTGGTAGGCCTGTCTCGTCATGCTGACGATATATCCGTAGGTTCAGAAGCAGGATCGGCTGGCAGTCCAGGCCTGCTCGGTTGAAGAAACAGACCTTTAGGCTGACCCAGAGGACAAAAAGACTTAATAGACTTTGTCTGAAGCCCTGTAGTGGACATAGCTGAAGGTGGGAAATTTGTACTGCCACTGTCAAGGTCAGGACCCAACCAGATCTACCCTATAGATGGTATCTGCACCTCTGCATTCCCAGAGCGCAGCCATAGGGTATTACGGAGGATACAGTCGCAGCCGGAACTCTGAAAGTTAGGAGACTGGTATCCAATATAGGCATGTCCACCTATGACAACTGCATATATTACGTGAGCGACCAACTACATTTGAACCCCAGATGTGTTGGTGGGGAAAAAACATTACAAATGCATCAGCTCAGTATGCAATAGTATTAACCAACCATGCTATAGCCCTGGTAGGATGGGTAACAACCCCTGAAAGCGAGTATACTGATTTCAGGCAGAGTTACCACCTACGGATCAGAAGAATCCGACCACGCAGGAATGGGATGCGTAGTAACGTCTGTAATCCGACGAGTAACACGCCCATCCACGCCATGAGGGGCTCGTGATGACCCTCAGGGAATTTGGGACAGGAGGCCAAACACTGTTGTAATACCTCATAACTGACAACAGCCAGAGTCCCGCCATGCGATCCCCCCGCTAGTCAGCAACAGGGAACCAGAAGGCACGCAATACTGATGGTGTATGATACAGGTGCAGGTCAACATTCACTCTAACCAGAATGGACCTGCCACCAGCCCTAAAGCAGGGATAATAATACTTGAAATAGGCTTCCCCCCGTGTAAGAGGGAAAGAGCCCAAAACAGTATCCAGTTCACGCAGAGCCAACTGGGAAGTAACCACAGGGCGTCAACCACGCCAATTTGCGTTTCGTAGAAAACGACACCACCCAGGGTGGCTGTGGTAATCCCTGCAAAGGGGAATGACAGACTATTGTGGCACCAGGGGGAATTCATATACTGCGAAAAACCCCTGCAGGGAGCGGTAGCCTGTGTCACAGGGGAAGAGTGCAAGAAACTGCGAGATACCCTGAGATGAAAAGGGCAGCATGGTGACGTAACCCCCAGGTGAGGTACAACAATGGGGCCCGCCCGGCGATCCGCAATTAAGAGGATCCCGAGAAAACAAACCGCCCAAGGGGTTCGTGAAAGGGGCCGGCACCAGATGACGCCACACACAGAACCCTTTATGAGTTAAATCCTCCGCACTAACACCTGCAGCACATGACTTGCAGGATAGCAAAAATGGGTGCAGTATAACGCTCTATCTCCTGGTCAAACATATCTGACCAATCTTGGCGGAAATATCAAGCAGTGCTATACTGGTCCTGACTGATGCTAAAATTAGCCGCAGGGACCCATTTTCAGCGTATGCAACACACAGTTCCAACGAAAATGTGGCAACGTGCAGCACGCAACAGTATGTGACAAACCTCACAAATATCAACGAGTATATAAATGTGAGGTCTCAGAACCACCCTAAGTACAGCTGTATTAGGGCAGATAAGGAAAAGGGATAGATATACACTGACAGGTGAGAGAATTAAATACAGACAGTCAGCACTAGCATAAGTCACATACCATGCAGATATATACATATATACATAAACATGTCATATAATATATTGCACTATTACACTGCATTCAACTTACCCAGATTCAGTGTCTGGGAAGGCTACAGCGCTGTGTACACTGACCTGATGGTGAGGTACGCAGGGTGACTGGACTCACTGCCATCTCCGGAGCTCTGCCACTGCACCACAAGAAAATGGCAGCTGGAGACCTCAGAAGAAGCAGCTCAGCGACGCCAGACTATACATACTGAAAGGCGCGCTGAGCTGAGGGGAGGAGCCGCTGTAACAGGGAAAGCTTCCTCCCCTGGCCGGCTATTAACCTCCCGGGACGCCGGCTCCCAGCGCCGATCAGTAAGTCCCTGGTGGTCTAGTGGACACACGGGGTATGGGGGGCCCGCCGCCACTGCCGGCGCCTCCGGTCTGTCCCCAGAGACCGGAGGCACAGGACTGCATATTAAATGCGCGGATCACCGCAAGCGGTGATCCGCGACCTTACCTGCTCCCCGTAGATCCGGCAGCAGTCCTGGGCACCCGCAGAGTCCGGCTAGTACAGACTCTGGGGTCCCGCTGAGATCCCCAGATCTGTACTGGCGTCTCAGCGCCGGCGGGGTGACGGAGCGGCAGCTTAGACGTCCTATGGACAGTCCGACGCTGCCGCTCTGAAAGTCCAAAGTAAAAATAAAAAACTCTGTACTTAGAAAAAAATATATAGCTTAGGGGCTGCTAATCAGCTCCCCACTGCACTAAACGGTGACCCGACTCCGGCCGGGCTCAACTTAAACTGAGGTGCCTCTGGCTGGGGGTGGGGTTATAGGGAGAGTGGACCCAAGTGCATCCTGGGAGCTAAAAGCTTTAACTGCGTGGTGCCCGGATTTGGTTCCCAACCTATACCCCCAAGGTCAACCCTGTGGACCCCCTATGGACCCTGAAGTAGAAATACCTGATGCTAAAAGATAGGAACATAAAAATCACTGGTGTATACAATACAATATCAAGGTAGCGCAGGCAAAATTATTACACTCGGATGGGAAGCATGCAGAACTCCAATCTGGTTGTTAGTATGTAAAGCAGAATTCCAATCTGGTTGTTAGTATGTAAAGCAGAACTTCAATCTGGTTGTTAGTATGCAAAGCAGAACTCCAATCCGGTTGTTAGTATGCAAAGCAGAACTCCAATCCGGTTGTTAGTATGCAAAGCAGAACTCCAATCCGGTTGTTAGTATGCAAAGCAGAACTCCAATCCGGTTGTTAGTATGCAAAGCAGAACTCCAATCCGGTTGTTAGTATGCAAAGCAGAACTCCAATCCGGTTGTTAGTATGCAAAGCAGAACTCCAATCTGGTTGTTAGTATGCAAAGCAGAACCCCAATCTGGTTGTTAGTATGCAAACCGGGCCTCCAATCTGGTTGTTTGCATGCAAAGCAGAACTCCAATCTGTTTTTTTTAGTATGCAAAGCAGAACTCCAATCCAGTTGTTATTATGCAAACCGGGCCTCCAATCTAGTTGCTAGTATCCAAACCAGACTGCCAATTTGATAGTATACAATACAGAGCTCACTCAGCGTTTTCCCGTTCCCAGTCATTGGTCAATGCACTCAATACATTTTGATTAAAGCAGGTTGGCCGGGATGAAGTAACATTTTCAATTCAAGCAAAAATCATTTTCATTATGTACCTTTATCTGTCTCAACTTGTTTTGTTCATACTCCCCCTCCCACACTGAAAGTTGCATTCTATGTAAATAAGAGGAAGGAGGCAGATTAAGCAACATAAAGTAGTATAAAGAAAAAACTGGACTCTGTAGCAATAGCTTTATGGTAATGAATGAGTAAGAATTACAAATCTTATTTTTCTGTAAACAGGAAAGTCCAAAAATACAGGGTCCCATTTATCACTGAGACATAACCCCTTTAGCACTCGCTAATGGGGTTATGTCCTCCTTTCAGTATTTAACAAACAGCGGAAAACTAAGATGACCTCTGTTTGTCACTGTATGGCTTATGACAGATGGCGAGAGTGGGACGGTCTGCATTGCTGCCATTGGGGACCCAGCAGCTGCCTTTCCGGCTTCAGCGAAGCCTTCCAGGCACTGCCGGGTATAAGTATCATGTGCATGCGAATGACACAGCAACCTGTCGCTGGCAGAGATAGGCTGCCAGCAACAGAGTGGAGTACGCCGCTGAGGAGGAAATCGTAGCTGGACCTCGCAGGAGATGTAAGTAGTGTTAAATACTAATAGCATATTAGTTAGTATCAATGCAATATCAAACAATATTTGCCTCTGGCATTAAGGTAGGTTATTAAATGGGGCCATACTCTGAACACCTTGCACATTTCCAGAGACAAAGGAAACATCCCAAATCCCTTTTAAAAAGTAAACATCTCAGAAGAAAGAAGGGCAAAAGTAAATCTTGCTAAGCTTAATGCTGTCAATTATGGATTCTAACAAGGACGGAACTATCGGAGGTGCAGCAAGTTCATTACATCGGGCCCCTGGGGACTCAGGGACCCGTTGCTGGGCAGAACCATGGGCTCACATTGTGAGTCTCACTGTCAGTCAATCCTGTACAGGTGCGAGATGAGACACTAAGCAGTGTGGCGGGCTGCGGGTTAGGTCCCCTCCTCCACTTGTTGCCAGGGAACAAGACGACACAACATAGTGATGTCCAGTTCTGACAGTCTATGTCCCAGTGGGAAAGGGAGCTGCACAGCCAACCCACAGTGAGCCCAGAACGTACGTACAGCTCCAGGTTTTACACTAGACCTCAATTGTAAATTTCGATAGGGAAGAGGATCAGTTGTTCCAATAAGAGCTGGCAGTGTTGTAGCACTTCTCACCCACTCACACTCAGAGAAGAGTCATTTATGGTACTAATAAATAGTGTTTCTTTATCTTTCATTATGAGATGGTGGGCAGGGGCGCAGAGAGAAGGGGAGAGGATACAGATTATGAGAGATCGGGCCTCTGTAACCATGTCCCCCCCTGAGATGCTACAATCATGCACTCCAATGTGCGCGTCGCTGTGCACACATCATAGTAATGTATACAATGAGGGGGCATAGCGCAGCCGACCTCAGCAGGCATACCCCACCTTGCCCGGGACCACCCAAAGTCTCAGTAAACCTAATTGATGGTGGAGGAACAATCGGAAAGGAGGGTCAAAGTATATATTTGCACCTGGGCCCACCACTCACTAGTACCACTACTAGAGTCTAATAATCCAAGCTGCAAGTCTACAGTAATGGAAACCCATTATTGCTCTAGCAACATGGTATAGATTGAATAATCTTTCTACCATGAAGAATATACCTAATATTGGTCTCACAACACATACATTCTTAAAATCAAAGTGGTTAGTGTTTATAATGGGAAATTCCAAGGGAAACTAAAAATTTAGTTATTAGTTCCTTCCAAGGAGTGAGGGTCATACGTTATTACATGTCCAACTGAAAGCACAGCAGTATTCCTGAGTGCAGCATACAGTTACACATTTAGCCCAAACTTTATCCTACAGAAGGCTCCAAGACGACAGATTTTAAAACTCTCTTGCTGGACTACAAGTTCCTGCACAACCATCAGTAAGTCAACCATTTACAAACAATATAGATTTTTAATGACAGCGGGCCACATAAGGAGTATACCACATGTTGAACCCTGGAGTATACATAGAATTAAAAATAAAGCACTATGGACATAATCACAATCCACATTTTTTATGCGCATTTGATATTTGTTGCATAAATTTGCATTGTGAAAATTAATATTTTCCTCTTAAATTTACTATTCTGCCGTTGTCAGGAGACAGGATTCAATAAGAGCCCGATCGATAAGCTGGAAGCAGTGTGACAGCGTAAACTATCACACACTTCCTAGTTCGGGTCCTAGGAGCAAACTGTACATGCGCGGCCGTCTGTAGGCACATACGGCACCATGGGCGGACGGAGAGAGATACAGCAGTATATCATTAGTATAATCTGCTGTAATGTGTGTCCAGCAGGTGCATAGCAGAGCTGTAGGGGGCCGGGGCATCATATACTGTTAGTGCATACGTCTCCCCTCTTCTGGTCCTGAATCCTATAGGCTTTGGACAGCGACTCCAAACCTCCTGTACCATAGTCAGATACTCAACTCAATAATTGTAATTCTTCATTTACACCAGGACAGTAGGGGCAATGCCCACTGCCTGCTCCTTGGCATATCTAGTAGTGTGCGGCTACAGGATGCAAGGCTGGAAGGGTGATGAGATGTCCCAATCACACCATCAACAGTGATGTATTTGTTCTAGATAGAGCATTCCTGCATAGTATACCTGTAACCTACTGTACACACGGTAGTATTGGGAATCATGGTTGTAATGCTAGGAAAAAATAAATTAATGTACTGGTCAAAATGAAGCGCAAACCAACGTGCATATTTCACTGGCAGGAACCTTGTGTGAGCAGTCATGGAAATGCTAAATTGTACAAACATTGGGCAGCACAGATGGTGTAATGGTTAGCATTACTGCCTCACAGCACTGAGGTCATGGGTTCGATTCCCACCATGGCCCTACCTGTGCGGAGTTTGTATATTCTCCCTGTGCTGCGTGGGTTTCCTCCGGGTACTCTGGTTTCCTCCCACACTCCAAAAATATATTGGTGGGTTAATTGGCTCTCAACACAAATTAACCCTAGTGTGTATGTGTGTGCATGTGATAGGGAATATAGATTGTAAGCTACTGATGTAAATGGCCAAATATTCTCTGTAAAGCACTGCGGAATATGTGTGCGCTATATAAATAACTGGTAATAATAATAAATAAAACATGTTCATATGTTAAACAACATTAACTTGTCCTGGCAGGCAAAACAAAATTACACGCTTTACCCTACCTCAATAAGACAAATGAAAGCAGTTATTCTGCCCAAATAATAAATGTCCATGAAAATACAATCAATTAACTAGAGTTGAGTAACATCACTAAGTTATGAGATCCAAAGTATTATTTAGTAACTGGGTAGCACAGTGATTAGCATTGCTGACTCACAGCACTAAGGACATGATTTTAACTCTAACTATCTGTATAGAGAAAGGAACATGGGACCTGATTCATGTTTGTATTCATGCAAAGATCGCACCGCACACGCGCCAAGGTAACTTGGAGACGTTGGTCGCAGTGATTGACAGAAAGGAGCAGTTTGGAGGTGTTAACAGGGACTGGCTGAAAGAACGCAGGCGTGTAATGGCCATTTTCGGGGTGTGCATCTGCCATCAGCTGCGAGCTCGCACTTGCAAAAATATGGCGTCTGCGTCGCTACTGCCATGTCCAGTTTGCATACCCATAGGTCTACCCTTAACCTTGATGTTAGTCTTTGTTGCGTATAGGCTGCGAATAAGTAAGCAATTGCGAATGATTTTGCAATTGCAAGTGAAGCTGCTGGCCATAGATGAAAAGATACGCCCACCAGAGCAAACTTTAGATGTTCTGCAGCTTAGAAACTCGCAATTGCGTGCAGACATGAATCAGGTTCATAGTGCGCTGTATGGAAACGGAGCTGTTTAAAAGCTTAAATCTGCAGCTAACATCTAAAGATTAACTATTAACATCCCAAAATAGATAGTAATAAAAGAAGAAGCTCTGATTACAGCAGAATGATTAAACAAAAACTGGCACAATTAATAAATAAAATATTGTGGAAGATACTTACTGGAGGGCCTGTCTGCTCCGTAATCAAGTCTATGTTACACCACTTGGGGAAGGGGGGGGGGGGGGGTGGTCTGTGTGTGTGTGTGTGTGTGTGTGTGTACCTGCTACTTTGCAAATCCAAGCATCTGCACATAAAATGTCACAGCATTTGCGTACATAAACGCAACACTGCTCGCAGACCATTCGAATAGCGCAGTCCTGAGCGAGTCTATGGTCCCGCAGAATGGCTGTGGGAATTGACACCCCGGAGCCAAATTCTTTGCATATGGAATTGCAGTTGCAGGGTGTGACGTGTCCCCGAAATAGTTGTGACATGCCTAATTCTTTGCCACCACTTCACGTTACCTCCCCCAAATGCTCCCTGACTGACATTCACACTGCAGGTAAATAGTCGCTGCAACATGCGCATTGTGACTTAGACGCACGCACAGATGACAGATAATCGCTCAATTGAACATTGGAATAGTGTACAACTCTGAACCAGACCCATAGATTGTATCTTCCACTGGGGCATGGACTGACGTGAATGACTAAATATTCGCTGCGTAATATGTGTACACTATATAAATAACTGTTACTAAATATTTTCCATTTTGGGCTCAGAATAACTCCTTGCTGTATGTTTTGATAAACCTTAAAGTTTGGTAGGCAACAGTAACAAAAAAATACATATATATCAGTTGCATCCATTTTAAATTTCAACAAAAAGTCAGTTAAACTATAAGCCATTTCATTATTAGTAGGTAACAAAATATGGACCATATTTATCAACAAGTGATATTCTTGTTGTCACTGATTACTAATCTTAAATCGTGCTCCAACCAATCAGCTCCTGTCATTTTTCAAACACATGACATTTAGGAGCTGATTGGCTGGAGCACCATTTAAGATAGTAACAAGTGATAACAAGAATATTACTTGTTGATAAATATGGACCTATATTTGAAAGAAAACATTAATGTGATCTGGGCATTGCTGTCACCAGTCATCTCTTACCTCCACAATGCACATCCTGCCCTCTTCTGGCAAGAGTAAAACTGAAAAAAGGCACCAAAACAACAGGAAGCAGAAGCCAGTGGTATTTTGGGGTCTGCATCATTATGTAGGGTCAACCCTCAAACCTGTAGATTAAGAAAATACATATACAATACATTACTTTCATGGTTATGGACACAACATCGGCAGAATTCTAATTTAAGTCCCTTTTAAAATCTGGTACATTCTTCAAGCATGAAATGTTACAGCTAGTCTTTAATTACTTACCTGGCAGGGTCTCATGAGACCGCAGTCAACTGGGCTCTCTCCGACACGGTTGCATCTCGTGTGACCGTGTCTGCTGCTCCGTCCACCAGCGTTTTCAAAGGAGATCCTTTCTGCACATGTGCAGAACAGATATCCTCCTCCTTTGGCCCCGTGGCAGTGATGCTGCAGTGCTCATTAGTGCTCAAATGCTGATCACTGCACTCCAAGTACAGAGATAGCAGGATAACTGATGATCACAGACCTATGGACACTGGGTTTGTGGGGATGTTACAGCTGAGAGGGTGGGGGTTGAGGGTAATGCTACTGGAGGACAAATAGGCACAAGTCCGGGGTGAGATCGGGCTGCGAATTGTACGTGGTTACAGCGGCAACTCATCCCCTTTGCTCACCCCCTTGGATCAAGCTCTAAATGTTAGATAGATATACATTTCAGAATAACCTAATACGCGCACAACTGACACAGTTAGTGAAAGGACTCATCCATAATTGATAGATGAGTAATAAAACCTACATTTTATTATATCAATATAAAACAGACGAGACCAGCAGCTGACGTATCATGGTGTAGGCGGCAGGGAATAAATGTGCAAGAACACAATGGTAACAATGATTACCTGTAAAACGTTTCCTTCATTCTACAATGTTTAAAAGAATGAACTATGACATTTCAACAAATAGAATAAAAGATGTTTACAGCACAAGTAAAGGCTTTCGGACAAGTGGCAGCTTGTTGGGGACATATAGCATCCCTTATACCAGTGGTTCCCAAACTTTTTTGAATCACAACGCCCTAGAGCACAGGTTCTCAAACTCGGTCCTCAGGACCCCAAACAGTGCATGTTTTCCAGGTCTCCTCACAGAATCGCAATTAAAATAATTAGCTCCACTTGTGGATCTTTTAAAATGTGTCAGTGAGTAATGAATAAACCTGTGCAGCTGCTGGGTGACCTGTGTGGGGTCCTGAGGACCGAGTTTGAGAACCACTGCCCTAGAGTATCAGCATTGTTTCCATGGCACCCCTAGGCCAAAAGTTTCTTATTGAAAAATTATTTAGTTAAGTAAATTGAGCTTACCTGTCATTCTTAGGCTTAGTTATGTGGTGGTGGACAGGGTTGTGCTCTGGTTGTCCACATATCTTATGATTGGCACCACCTGCACTGGTTTTAGCATCACATTGACCATAAATATTTTTATTTGGTTCTGGACCACCAACCTGAGGCTCCCTTGCAAGTACCCCGAGGCACCCAGTTTGGGAACCACTGCCTTATACTATACAATTACACAACTAACGTTACCTCTTTTGAAACAAAAACCTTCCCTTCAGTTTGTCACAACTGTCCCTCTTTTAAATGTGTTATAAAAACCTGTATATCAAAAGTCATCTGTCAGCCTCATTCAGCTTCAAAACTCTATAATATAAAATGTTCTCATTATGTTAGTTAGTCTTTATTTTATTGTGTTTACGGACAGTAGTTTTATAGTCACAATATTCTGTGTGCAGGGTTTGGTACAAAATGTTGACATTCAGACTGTCGACATGTGCTAGAGGCTGACATTCATAATATCGACTTCCAGAAAGTTGACGGTCAACCATGCTAGGTTTTTTTTATTTTTTTTTAATAGAAGTGTTAACTAACCCTAACCGGAGCCTAATGCTGGGTACACACTAAACAATGTGTACCCAGCACGATCTCGTTCGCGACGGGACCCGGCAGGGGTGCCAGCATGGACAAGTGCATACACACTTGCCATAGCCGGGAGCGACGGGGGGCCCCCGCTGACTATATCACCAGTCGGACCTGCTGGCGCGCGCATAGTCAGTGACATAGCCGATAGATGCTGGCCGATGTAGACGATGTGTGTGTGTGCCTGGCTTAACCCTAAAATCATCAATATTCTGTCCATGTGGACATCCTGAATGTATACCTTTGTGCCAAATGTCTCTCAATGTGAAGATAACAGCAGCCGGGAAACACCAGAGGGTGGGTCTTGAATTCATGAGAGAAAATAGGAATGTAAACCTAAGACAAAGTGATGGATTTGGTGCTCCTGCTGTACTCCTGGGAGGATGCCGGATTCTTAACTATAGAGAACTTTAACATACTGGTCTATGAGTGCAGTAAGCTTAGATAATGTGTATGCATGTACGACTTCTTACAGATAACAAATCCTTAAGTGACCATTTGCAGTGTGTAAAGTGTAGGTGATGTATATTAAGTATATGATTCTATTCTGTCGTGATCAGCTGTGTAGTTTTGCTCAGCTGGTTGCTAGAATCGTAGAGAAGTGTTTCTGTCTGTAGGTAGCTGGGAGCTCTCTTCTCCCCCACTATAGTTATATAGCAGCATGATGGCATTTGCCTTTATCCTTCCCAATGCCTCCAGCAGCCTCGGTCACCACCCCAGGTGTCCAGCAATCACACCGCCCCTGAGCCCTCCTGCTGCTCATCTCCCATCTTTACCAGCAGCAGCAGCAGAGGTCCGTCCTGTACACACCGGCGACTTCAACAGCACCACCAGGTCCCGATGCCTTCTGGGGATGCCCTTTTTCCTGCCTTAGCACATGAAACAATGCTTACACTGTGACACTATACCAATAGAATGCATCATTTACTAATCAGCTGAACCCACACAATACAATCAATGTAACGCTCTCTAAAGTTCAACTGAGACTGTCACGTTACGTAAATAAGTAATAGTAGACAGGCACTATTGGACAACTAAATCTGTGTCTAGGACCCCGGCTTCTGTTGCGTGGCGAGGTATCTACGTGTAAGGCAGGTGGGGAGTGGCCAAACTGGGGATTACATTAACCAATCACAAGATTAGAGTGATTTACATGCGGCTATAAGGGATCCCAGGCAGGCAGTCTCTAGTAGTTACAGGTTCTCAAACTCAGTCCTCAGGACCCCAAACAGTGCATGTTTTCCAGGTCTCCTCACAGAATCACAAATAAAATAATTAGTCACATGTGGATCTTTTAAAATGTGCCAGTGAGTAATGACTGCACCTGCTGGATGACCCGGAAAACATGCAGTGTGTAGGGTCTTAAGGAACGAGACAGAGTACCACTGCTATACAGAGATAAGATAACGCTGCTATGTGTGATTTTCTTAAGGAGCGTACACACTAGGCGATATGCTCCCTGAGCGATATCGTCTAGTGTGTCCCCAGCAGGGTGTGCTCAATGTCGTTCTTGACATTGAGCACACCTGCTGAACGATATCATTAACGATATCGTTCAGCGCCGGGCTCTCTCCCCCATTCCCCAACATGCAGCAACGTGACGACATCGTCAGGGTGGCCTGCATGTTTACTTGATGAACGATAATGACGAACGAACCGCGGGAACGTGCGTTGTTGTTATTGTTCATTGTTTTGATGTTAAAAATGGGCGATAAAGTGGACGACTGAACTATATCGTTATCGTTCAGTCGTCCACTTTAATCGCCCAGTGTGTACGCACCGTTAGTCTAATGGATAATTATATAAGTTATATAAAAAGTGGGCAGAATATGTATAATGTAAACAGTATGCTAGCATGTAGTAAGATACATTCAGGGCTCTGTTTATCAAATAGAAAAATAATATTGGGCCTGATTCAGACCCGGTCGCAAGCGATGAGCGCTCGCAACCGGTCGATGGTGGCCCAGAGCGCATGCGCACGACGGACCCTGCTCCGTCGTGCACATGCTCGAGACCCGGATAGCGACGGCCAATCCGTCACTCCGGGTCTCGTACCAAAGGGGGCTTGCTGTCGATGTTGAGTGACAGCACGCCCCCTTTGGTGGGCGGGCCGGGGGAGTGGCTGCCCAAACGGAGGCGTTCCCATGTGAATGCCTCCGTTTGGGGCCGGCCCCACTGACATCACGAGTGATGTCAGTGGGGGAGATTTCGGCTCTGTTAGAGCCGAAATCTCTCTGGGGCTTGCGGCAACGAGACCCTACGACAAGGGTCTCGTCGCAAGCCCGATGGTCGCGATGGTCTTGACCATCGCGACCATCTTCCTGGCCGCTCGCTATAGCTGTGGGTGGTCACCCACAGCTATGCGAGCGGCCAGGAGGCCGTTCTAAAAAAAAAATAGCCCGGCCCTGATTCAGAGCGAGCGCTCTGTCAGAGCGTCTGGCTCTGAATCAGGGCCATTGTTTGATGCTATTGTTTGATGTAACCCAGCTAGGTTGTAGGTGCAATGTATCTGGGAAATTCAGGCTTCCAGGTGCAGCTTTGTTAAAAAAATTGAAAGAATAAAAAAAAATTCTAAAGGGTCCATAAGCTCTACAGGGAGACCTTGGGGGCTTTAGGTGATGGGAACCAATCCAGGCACCACATAGTTAAAGCTTTAGCTCCCAGGATGCACTGGGCCCACTCTCCCTATACCCCGAGCCAGAGGCACCTCAGTTTCGTTGGTGCCCGGCCGGAGTCGGGTCACCATTTTGCAGGGGGGCTTTTAGTCAGCCTCTAAAGCTTTTTACTTTATTTCATTTAGTTACTTTTAGCGACTAGAGCGCACAGCAGCAGTCTGTCCGTGGGACGTCTGCGCTGCCTCTCAGCCGACCCTCTGCTGCCGCGACGCCAGTACTGATCTGGGGATCTCGTTGGGCGTTCCGGGGGCTCAGCTCAGCTTCCCTGTTTAAGCGGCATCTCCCCTCAGCTCAGCGCGTCTTTCAACTGCGTTGCTCTCCTCCTCCGGTCTCTGGCGGCCAAGTGTGCAGTCGCAGTTCTCCCAGGACAGTGCGTGGTCTGGTCTCCCTGCATACCTCTCCCCAGGGTCAGCGTACTCTCCCCAGGGTCAGCGTACATAGCGCTATTTCCTACCAGACACTGCATTTGTGTAGTTGAATATAGTGCCGCTTTGCAGCATTTTTCTGAATTGTATGTGACTTGTGCTAGCACTATCTATCTGTGTCTGTTTTCTATCTGTCAACTTATGACTATACCTTTTCTCTTTGTTTTGCCCTAGTACAGGTGTTGTTAGGGTAGCTCATACCTGACTTCATATACAGTATACTAACTCAATATATCTGAGGTCTGGTATGCACTCGGGAAGCTGGCGGACGTAAGCCCGACAGCCTGCTTCTCGACTGCTTTATCCCAGCGAGGGTTAAATGACAGGCGTCTAATTCTAGATGCCTGTCATTTTACCGATGCTGGGAGACCGGCGCCCGGCATCCCAACCGAAGTGATGCCGGGCGCCGCTGCGGACAGCCAAAGGGGGGGGGGATTAGGTTTAGGGCTCCCGGGGGGGACTTAGGGTTAGGCAATACTGCGCATGCGCAGTGGCCAAACATAGACCCACCCGCGAGCGCATATCGCTTGCGAGCGGGTCTGAATCAGCCTAATTTGCAATGTAAAATGTGCAGAGCGATTTAGATGTGAGAGATGTGTCCAAACTGAAATCTAGTGAGGTGTAAAAATAAAACTGTCCAGCATTTGTGGGCTACATGCAACAGTAGCGAGTATTTACCACGCATAAAAATATTTATGTATTTGCACCCCCTTGCTTTACTACATGGCTAATCCAGGTACACAGTTACTTGTTATTTCTTGCTCTATTCCCGTCTCAGAATCAGTCCCAAATCCCATTCGTAACAAGTTTTGAATACACAAAAAAAAGTTTTTAAAACGTGTTGGCTCATCTCTACTTGAAGAAATCCAAAATGAGACTTTCAACACAATTCTAATAATAAAAAATAAATGTTATCTCTAAAATGTAAACATACATGAAAAAATACAATAAAAAAATGATGCATATTTAAAAAAGTAGCATATAATGCCTTTCGATTATAGTACAACAGGGCGATGGGCAGATCATTATTTTAACAGCATATATAAAATGGTAAAAATGTACAGGAGAGGAAAAATATAAAATACAGAATAAAATGTTAAGCAAAGCTCTGATCGCTTTTATTACAATAAAAGGAAATTGTATAAACATAGATAATATCTGAAATTATTACAATGTAATGAATTGTGAAACAAAAACACATAAGAGGCTAATTCAGAGTTGGGAACAAAGAAAAAAACCAAATAACTTTGCACCTTGGCAAAACCACATTGCACTTTAAGCAGATGTATAATGTGAACAGAGCATACTTGACATCCAGCTACAACATTCTTCATGCGAGGGGGAAATGGGGGGTTAACGTGGCATAACGGGGGCATTGCGTGGAGATAAGGTAGCCAGGGCCGGTTCTGCACATACGCTGGTTATGCAGCCGAGTAGGGCGCCACATACAGGAGGGCATCCTGACCCGGCTGCGGCCAGCGACATGCAGCTCAGGCTGGTGGATGGTAGTCAGACTGTGACACTGCTGTCTGCCATTCTATTACCAGGGGTGGGCCACAGCTGCGGCTTCGGCTCCCTCGGTTTCTATCGGCGGGTTGGCCAGGCGTCGTGATGTCATGTTGCACTCACAGAGCGCAAAGAAGGCTGGAGCTGGCCAGCCTAGAGGAAACCTGCGGCCACTGTTGAAAAGGAGTCCTGGACCTGAGGACTAAGAGAAATCGGGCGGCACCGTGGCCATCGGCAGGCTCCAATAATAATGTAAGTAAAAGATGCAGGTTGGAGTCCCTCCTGGGTGCTGGTTCCTGGCCCGCCTGGTGGTCACTCAGTGAGTGCCGGCAGCGCCAGCACCTCACTCCCCAGAGCCTCTCTGCTGTATTTACTGTGGATATATATATCCATATATATAATAGAGCCGGAAGCTCACTACTGACATCACTGGTGATGTCAGTAGGGCCGCCCACTCCGTTTGTCCAGCGCCTACACAACGGGGCAAGCTGACGATCAACATCAACAGCCTCCCCATTTGTAGCGAGCCCTGGAGTGAGTGAATTTCTCACTCGCTACGGGGCTTGCGCACGCCGCGCGTGCACAATGCACAACCATCGACCCGCTTGCTAGCGGGTCTGAATCAGGCCCTATAGTTGATGAATTTGGAATGGAACCGATGATGCAGAGCTAATGATGTGGAACAGGATTAGAGCTGATGATGCAGAACTGATGAGGTAGAATCGGATAGGAGCCGATGTTTGTAGATTCGGATTGGAAGCAATGTTTGGAGATATCAGTTTGGGACTGTTGGTTGAAGATATCGGATTGGGACCGATGGTTGAAGATATTGGATTGGGACCGATGGTTGGAGGTATCAGCTGTAACCAACAGTAGCAGGTATCGGCTGGAAACAACGGTAGCAGGTATCGGCTGGGACCGTTGGTAACACTAGAAGCAAGTCCTTTAGTTAGACCAGATTGGAACACTGAGATAGATGGCAACTTGCATTCACTAGACTGGAACTTGATTTGGGCCATACAGATACAGAGTACCTGGGAGCTCAGCACAGAGCTGTAACTTCAGCAGAAGCAAAATTGTACTGGCAATTATAAGATGAACTTATAGGGCTGAGCGTTCAGTGATTGGGTGCTGTGGTCAGCTGGTCTGGGAGCAGCGCTCTGAGTGGTGGAGGAGAGTCAGGTGACTGAGTCCAACATGGCTGCGCCCATACTGAGTTTTGGAGGGAACTCTGGTGTGCAGCCTGAGTACTAGCATGCTGTGGGTGTAGAGAGAATAGCAGGCACAGAGAGCAAATCTCTGCAGTTCAAGACCAGCACTACAATTTGGACTGCAAACACTGGGCCAGATGTAGTAAGCTCTGGAAAGTGATAAACGACCAGCAACTCAGCTCCTAACTGTCATGTTACAGGCTGTGTTTGAAAAATGACAGGAGCTGATTGGTTGGTCATTTATCACACTCCACTTCATCAATTCCCAAAGCTTAATACATCTGTCCCAATATTCTAATCACAAATCTGCAGACTTCACAGACAGAAGCACACTCAGGTGAATAATCAGCCTGGAAGGAATAGCATAGTCTCATGCTAACACTGGAGGTGTTGCAGCCTACATGCTGAGCAGACTTCCCAGGCAAATCAGAATATCCTGATCCACAGGACAAGTGGCAGAGTTAAGTCACAAGACAAACTAATGGCAAATTAAGAAATAGTCAGGATCGTGACAATAGACAGGTTGAAACAGGGGTGGCCAAAGCGTCGAGCACGGACACTTGCCCGGTAGATCGCTGTGGATATTTAGCAGCAGCCAATAAAAATCAGGCTTACTGGCTAGCTGTGCCTAAGCCACTCCTGGTTGAAGTCGCTGCTAACTGAACCTGCAGCTGTCTCTGTTGGCTGTCATGTGTGATAGCAATAGGTAATAGGATTCAGACTGATTTTTATTGGCTGAGGCTATCACATGTAACAGCCTTCATTGAGATAAGTTAAGGGGGGGCACAGGGGGATGATATGTGCCTGGGCCCCCCTCTCCCAGGGTGCACCCCTCGGAAAGGCACAGGAACTTACTACCACCTGCAGTCACAGAATATACAGGGCAGGCGTTTCCTGAGCAGCTATTCCGGTAAGTTTAATGACCATTTTGGGGCACACTGATAGACAGGAGGTGGCATTTGAGGGGAAAACTAGAGGGCAGAGGGGCATGTACAGTAAGTGATAGGAATGGCATGTTTGTGACAGGTTGGCAGGCAGGGGTAGCATGTGACTGACAAGTTGGTGTGCAGTGGTGATGTGATTGAAGAGCAGGTGTGGTGTATCTGGTGGTGTTTAGTACATTAACCAGTTAAAATATATATGTTTTAGGGATGGCCATCGGTGGGGTGTCCATTGATGGTTACCATCGATGGACCCATTGAAGATTATCATCGATGGCACAAAACAAGTCTGTATTGAACCATCAATGGTTTGCACCCCCTCGATTGTCACCTCTGCTGCAGGCACAGCGGGTGGCGGGCCAATCAAAAATGGGGCCGGGGCTTAGCAGTCACCAGGTGGGATGGCCTAAGCTCTGCCCTACCCCCCAAAAATAAAAAACCCATCAGCTCCCACTCATTCATTGATGTCGGAGAACCATTAGTTCTCTGCCATTGATGATAAAACTAGTTGACATTGGCTGGGAACCGTCAATGTTTTGGAAACATCGATGGTCGTTGGCCATCCCTAATATGTTTTGTTAGCTTATGTTTCATTGGCGGAACAGTCCCCATTCCCCCTTGCGACAAGGCCACTTCCCCTTTTTTTGATGTGCCACGCCCCCCTTTTTTGCCCGCTCGTCTATGACGATTGTCAGCCTTTAGAGTAGATCACCAAGTTCAAAAGTCTGCCCATCCATGGGTTAAAATGTCAACAGGGTTAAAATGAAGGCACTCAAAATATAGACATGGTCAGAATGTTGACAATCGAAATATAGGCAGGTCTATGACCTCATTCAGACCCGCTCGCAAGCGCCTGAGCGCTCGCAAGCAGGTCGATGTTTGGCTGTGCGCACGCGCAGCGGCCGCACTGCGCGTGCGCAGGGCTCACTACAAAAGGGGCGGCTATCGATGTTAATCGACAGCTCGCCCCATTTTGTAGGCGGGTCGGGGTGGGGTGGTTTCACAAACGGAGTCGTTCCCATGCGAACGCTTGCCGTTTGTGGGTGGCCCCACTGACATCACCAGTGATGTCAGTGGGAGAGCTTCCGGCTCTATTAGAGCCGAAAGCTCTCTGGGGCTTGCGGCAGACGAGACCCTACATCAAGGGTCTCGTCGCAAGCGCCGATGGTCTCGACCATCGCGACCATCAACCTGGTCACTCGCTAAGGCTGTGGGTGGTAACCCACAGCCTAGCGAGCAGCCAGGAGGCCGGAACATTTTTGACATGCAGCCGACCTCATTCAGAGCGAGCGGCTCTGAATGAGGTCCTATATTTTGACTGCAGATTAAACTATGTGCAGTTGCCTAGATTTAGAATATCATCATTTTGACCTTCATGACAGTTTGATATGGTCAAAATGTCAACATTTAAAATATAGACATCTAGGTACATAATATTGACATGATTATTACTGGCACCTTCCAACTTCAATATTAACTTAATATATGTCTATCAGTAACATTCTTTGTGTTTACACACATTTCCGATAAAAATGAAAGTTAGTATATGTTTTGAGTTTTTTTGGTCGCGAAAAAAACAAACATATTTATGATCTTGCAACTAAAATGTAAAAATCGGTAATTATATAGGACTTATGCCATTCCTGGAACCTTGTAACATTATGCAAACAATTCATATGACACTTATTCTATTCATATGATAATAGCATATAGTAATTGTTTTGAAAGAATATTTATTGTTAATAGTAATTAGTATCAGTGCATGTCATCAAGATGTCATTCCTCATTTAAGGATGTATATATTACTGGCAGACACATTTTAAAAGTTGGCCGGGTGATGTATTTTTTTCAATTGTGTTTTAGAGTAGGAGATCTGGAAAACATGAACTGTTATGCATCTTGTTTGTATTAAAAAATGTTGTAAAAAAGTTTACTCTTATACGGCCAAATGTAATAGTGTGAGAGTTTAGAAAAAGTAAGAGTTTATCAGTAAACTCTCATATTGGTCGAGTTTTATCTTCTAAATGGGAAAAAATCTGAATGAAATTTTATATTGTGAGAGTTTTTTGAGTCTGAAAAAAATGCGAGTTTGCTCTGTTGCTTTGGGAATGGGATTGAAATGCCGGCTGTTTAGTTCAAATCCCGACAGCAGATGCCCGACATGAGGAGATCCCGACTGGGGCAGGTAAGTATACAAACCCTCCCCTCAGTGGCGTATCTATAATGTGTGCAGTGTGTACGGGTCTAGGGGGGCCCCGCACACCTCGCATCCATATTAAACTCACTTGTCCGTGGTCCCGCGTTGGGTGTCAGCGCTGCTCAGAACACCGAAAAATGGCCGCCACAGCCATTTTTCCGATGTTCTGCGCATGCGCAGTAGACTCCGGGCACGCTCTAGTGCCCAGAGTCTACTGCGCATGCACAGAATGCCGGAAAATGACCGCCGCTGCCATTTTTCCGGCATTCTGCGCCTAAACCTAACACCGCCTCCCCACACCCTAAACTTAACCCTCCCGGGGGGTTGCCTGAACCTAACCTTTCCCCGGTGGTGCTTAACCATAACCCTCCCTCCAAGGGGTACCTAACCCTAATCTCTCCCCCCCCAAACCGAACGCTAACCCCGCTAGACTCCTTAATATTAACCCTCCCCCCCTGCGGCTAACCCTAAGTGCACCCCGAACTTACCTTCGTTCGGGCTGGCGTCCTCGGCGTTCGGATTAACATAGACGTCGGTATTTTGATGCCTATGTTACATCCCTTGCCAGGATTCCGCACTACTGTTGCTTTGTTCTCGGACTCTATTACGTTGGCCAACTTTAAAAACTGTGAGAAACCTCTCACATTTTCTAAACTCTCATCCTATTACATTTGTCCCATAGTGTTTCTATACATGGTTATGGGTTTAGTTATTAATTATGAATTCCTATTAACTTCTATACCCTAAAGTCGCTATTTAGCGTTGCGTACGCATAAGAAATAATTGCTTTCCAGACTTTGATTGTGGTTCCAAAGCACAAAAAAGATATTATTCACATAAAAGCATATAGTGACACGACTTGATCTATAACACAATTAGCGCAAAGGTTATACAAAATACAAGGTACAGTCGATACATACGCATGCGCTCTGGATCCAGATTTCCCGGCATCAACTATGAAACCTCTGCCAAAAGAAAGATGACTAACTACCAGATCTAGAGTGCTTGCATATGTACCCTTGCAGAGATAGGCAATACAATAGAATGAGTTGGCATAATCCCTCCTGGTTCTTCTGTTACGATACAGTTCATAGGTCAGTTTGTATTGTAATAGTTCAGCCCTCCAACAGCTCTTTGTGTGTGTTTTCCCGCCGAAGAACAAGTCTAAACTGGCTAATAAACATTACATTACAGAGTTCATTTCAATGCCTATCTCTCTATGATCCATAATTCGCAGACACATGTTGCAATTTTCTTGCCGATGGAACCGGAAATCTGCAAATAAACAGTGGTTTAGAATGGCACCAAACATGGTCTGCTTATCATGTACTATACCAAATATATGTATTTCACAATAGACTTGATAACGTATAAAACCTTTAATATTAACCTTAATGCTAGGGAACCTTTTTGTGTAAGTATGCAATGTGTCAGTGTGGGGATATTGCATATAGTCGCTAATATACGTGGTGTATTTTATGTGCAGAGTGCGTTGATAAACAGCGCAGCTGTGCGCTGTGCGTCTTGTATATTATATGTATGATTTAATGTGTGTATGGGGTGTGCTAGGACTTTTAACAATATGCGGTGGCAATGCAGTCGCACAATGCTAATAATAGCATATTAGCATCGCACACAATGGTTTCATGCTGACGACGCAAGATGGCGTCATCAGGGGCAACATAAAATGGCGTCGCCCGATATTAACTTGAGATCCGGTCTCAGCCAATCATCCGGCTTCGACATTATGAGAGATAACAATAGGATTTTAAAAATGGCAAAAATTCTGTACAGATTTATACAGATATCAGTCAATATTTTTGTGTCAACCTTATGATTGTCTATATTTTCATTGTTGACATTATGACTACATCCCGTATATCCAATATGTATACATGTAGAAATCATCTTCTCTGTGATATCCACAGGCAGTGAAAATACATGTGTGGATTAACATTAGAATTCTCTTAAATGGCATTCCTTTGTCACACTGTAACATTGGCAGGAGGATCTTTACAGCCGGAGAATAGTAATACAGAAAGGGTAGGCAGACACTAACTGCCAGTAATGAACGATTAAGCGCAGAGACATAACTAGGGTCAGTGGTGCCCAGGGCTAGAGTCGGATTTAAACCTCATGGGGCCCTAGGTAAGATACTGGCTTGGGACCCCCCACCCACAAATAAACCTGTGCATATACCACAGTAGGTGTTGCCGGAGAAAGATGCACACATCATATATATATATATATATATATATATATATACCAAATCCAGCACTCATGAGTGGTGATTTAAAAAAAGAATTGGATTGTGTATTGGCCTCTGCTTGTGCGCGTGGTTGGATTTCTTCAGCGATTAGGAAAGCCTTGGAAGTTGATTTCCCGATCAGGCCCTTGATGTATTTCATACCGAAGATACACAAGGATCCGGTCAGGCCTCCAGGTCGGCCTATTATAGCTGCCCGAGGTTCCTTGTATCAGACATTTTCTACGTATTTTGATGTATTGATTCAACCATGTGTACAGGCTAGACCTACGTACTTAAAGGATACCAATAGCTTGTTGGTGTCCTTGGCCAATTTGTCGGATTTACCCCTTGACTGCTTATTATGTTCAGTAGATGTATGCAGCCTGTATACCTGTATACCACACATTGAGGGTATTCAGGCTGCAAGAATTCTTATCACTGATAATCCACATTATAGGGGTCCTCCGATAGAGTTGTTTTGTGAATTATTGGAATTGGTATTGACCCGTAACAATTTTTTATTCGATGGGTCATTCTTTTTGCAGGTGTCTGGTTGTGCGATGGGGTCCAATGTGGCCCCATCGTACGCTAATGCGTTCATGTTCTCAGTTTTTTTTTGCTGACCCTAATATAGTGAGTAAAATTTTAGCATTTTATCGGTATATAGATGACTTGTTCATCGTATGGGGAGGTTCTGCACAAGCTTTTATCGATGTGACTGAGGGCCACAATAGCCGTATGAACCCTGTTAAGTTTACTTACACCATTGATACTACTTGTGTCAATTTTTTGGATGTATCCATCTCCAAAGTAGACGGTAAATTGGTTTCATCGCTATTTTCTAAACTGACGGACAGAAACAATATTCTGTTGGCAAGTAGCGATCATCCCGCCCCATTAAAAAATGCTTTACCATTTTCTCAATTTTTACGGGCCCTCAGAATCTCTAAAAATAGAGCTGAGGGCATTGAACAACTAGAGATGATAATGAAAACACAAATAGGAGGCGCTGCATGCACTGGGCTGAGAATAAGACAATCTATGGTAGCTCAACCACAAGAGAGGTGGCTAGCCTCTATAGATTACCACAAGAAAAACAAACTAGTAGGAGCGCAATGTGTCATAAATAAACCCAGGTGGTAATAATAATTAAAGAGTAATGGGCTCGACTGAATGAAAAAGTATCACTAAGACGTTAATGAATAAAATATAATTTACATTTAATAAACATAGATGACATATAGACCATAGTTGGTCAGCGATATATTAAAAAGATATATTGCTGTGACTCTCAAAAGAGTGTTGAAAGACATATATAGCAGAAATTACACCATATGTAAATACACAGTATGAAATAAAAACAAAAACACAAAAAGACATATATATATAAAAAAAAATTAAAAATAAATTGTGGAATGGTTCAATTGGTAAATAGATGGCTTCTAGATGAATAGAAGCAAGGTTAAAAAACAGAGTTTGTTGAAGTAATTCAATCAGGCTCCTTTGATTGTCATATATGGTTAAATAAGCACGATCATGCAAAAAGTCATAATAGACTCATATGGATATAATCACACGTTAGATGTGTGATAGATATGGATAGATGATAGCCTATGGAGCAAATAATGAATATACCTGCACTGGTATGGCAGTGATCGAGTAGCGTGGTCAGAGGGCAGTGTTCGGAATGCCGCTCTGCAAATCTGTGCTGTCCGCTTGAAGGATTGAATCCCGTCTAGTGTTTGTCAGGCTCTGTCTGCACACTGATAGTCAAAGTGTGGTTTCCACAATACCGATCTCTGGCTGGCTACTGATAAGGGTCTAAAACCATTACAAAATTCCAAGTTGATGTCCTGCTATGAGAGGTAAAAACTTAAGGGATTATTTGGTACACAATGATATATCGCTATTAGGTAAACCTCGTAAATCGACTTTTTTGGGAAATCCTAAATTAGGTTGCTTTCGTTGTCCCAATTGTACAACTTGTCGTTCCCTACAAACTGGATCAGTTTTTTATCATCCATATTCGGGAGTTAACTACAAGTTTATTGCTTATGCTATTACCTGCCTGTGTTCAAAACTCTATGTAGGTAAGACAGAATGTACGCTGAGGGAGCGGATGGCGCAGCATTGGTCTGCCATCCGGGCTGCCCTTACATCAGGTTTTAGAGAGCAGCCGGTGGCTAGACACTTTGCCGCTCATAAGTATAATTTGGCATCTTTGCGCTATAGAATAATTGATCACGTTCCTCCGTTGGTTCGGGGAGGCACTAGCCAATGTAAGTTATTACAGTGTGAGTCCCAGTGGATTATTAGGTTATATTCGCTTCCTCCAAAAGGATTGAATGAATCACTGGGGCTTCAATGCTTCACTTGATGTGGTATTAAGAGGTTTATAAATTACAAATTTGAGTAGGGGATATATTGCTGCAGAGACATTTGTATGTTTATTTATTATTCAAAATGAGTTATACGTAATTAGGGCTGAATATTTTGGGGTCATTCTACATTGTGACATATATTGTGTTACATATATCTTTAAAAAATTTGGTGCCCACGATATACGCTGCTTATAATTAGGTGCTGATTACCACATATTACTTGTGTGGAAGTTTTTTATGTATTATATAATTCTTGCATGTGAATTTGTATGTTTTGTATTAATGTTGTGTGTATTCAATTGTGTATTGCGGTTACTATGGTTACCGCTGTCAGGTGGGTGTGACGTCAAACATATACAGAAAATAGGGGAAGGCCACCCAGCGCTGGTCTGAAAAAAATAGTTAATTGAATAATGAAATCCAAAATATATTATAAGTAGTTCTTCTGTGTAGTGACATCAATCGAAATCCTCAGGGAACTTTAAATAATCAATGTCGACCCAATGAGAATATGCTCACCTCAAATTGGTGAGATGTGTACACATAAGGGTATCTATTAGAAGATCTTCTAGATTTATTCAGGGATAACACTTATCCCACTATAATCGATATTCCACGGACCCTCAAATAAATCACAGAGAGCAGGCTCCCATCGTGTAAGACAGTAAGGCAATTTATTCACAATAACCATACACTGAACACGTGACAAATGATACTGGACAGAAAAAATATATAATAAAAAATAAATAAATGAATAACCCCCTTTGGGGTATCCTGCGTACCGGAATGGGCCCAGAAATAGGCACTGTAAAGAACGTGGGTGGGTGGATGGATGTTAACCCGGGTACATCTCCTCCCCGATCAGTCCAGAAAAGATCCCTCCCTAGGTCCAGCCAGGCAGCAGTAATTTCTCCCACACCACCAACGCTTTCCGGAAACCTGTTCCTTCCTCAAGGTGCCTGGGAGAAATGGAAACTAAAGCTCCTTATATACATGAGCACACAATTAATGATGCTCATTAGTAAAAACACCTGTGATCTTAAAGCAATATATGCTTTAAAAAGTATCAAAATATCTCAAATATTCCCATTCTATCCACAATGGTTATCTAAAAACCCTAAAACAATCAATATTTAATAAAACCATATATAAAATGACACAATCTATCCCCAATTGGTGAAAAACAAAGTGCGGTGCATAATCATAACATAAACATATACATCCTTAGTGATCCCATAGTTCTTTAAGTCCATTTACTGTTTTGGTAGTGCAAAACGATGCATCCGGAATAAAACTGAAACGTAATATCCGGTGCATGGAGCCCAAAGGAGGAAGTCGTTCACCAACAGCAGGTCCGTCTAACATGGCACGCAAGGAAATCCTGCTGCCATGATTGAATTGGTATTTCCGGGCCATGACCCGCAGGACCGGAAGTCGTAACAGTATCCCAAGTCCTGACCGTGGAACGCATAAACGGATGTCATGGGTGAGACGGACAAGTGGCTCCGCAATATAGATATCAGTTAGCCGTACGCTCAATTAACTCTTTATTCACTGCGTCTCCGTTCACTGAATAGCACCATGGAGATTAATTTTTTCTCAAGATGCTGATAGCACCGCAGGCCCAGGGATACCTCATAATAAAGGAAAAAAATATGCAGTAAGGAAACAATATAATAAAAAATCTTATACACTCTAAAATCTATATTTATAAAAAATCAATATTTATAAAAACCACTTGGTCTCAAAATCAATATTGAGACCCATTGGGGTCAATGTACGTAAATTGTAAATAGTCCTCATTTCCAGCCTGGCTAAATCCCCTTCCTGATATTTAGTTCTCCATTTACAAGGAGATATCTTAATACCACAAAAAGAGGTTAAAAATGTAAGATCACATAAATGTTTTTCTTTAAAATGAAGGGTAACACTATGAGTCTCAACACCCTTGTGGATATTCCTGCAATGTTCTGAGAGTCTTTCTTTCAACATGCGAGTAGTTCTACCTACATACTGACTCCCACAACTGCATTCCAGTAAATAAACACAATTTTTACTGTGACATGTAATAAAATCTTTAATAATATACATCTTCCCTGTTTGATTTGATTTATATTGAGTGATTTTACTCGTGGGACTTTTACATGTTTTACACATCGTACAAGTCCCACATCGGTGGAACCATTTTTCTTGGACCTGGTTCAGAGGTCATACTACGTACCAAGGAGTTTTTTAAATTATCAGCCCGTCTATAGATAAAAGTGGGTTTCTTCTCTATAAACTTTCTTAATGCTGGATCTCTATATAAAATCTGCCAATGCTTAGAGATGATATTCTTCACTTGACGAAATTGGTTGTTAAATTTTGTGATGAAGGGAATACATTCCTTATTATATTCTTTATGTCCTCCATCTTTTTTACTAAGAAGATCATTCCTATCAGAATTTCTAATTTTTACACGTGCATCTTCAACTTTTCCAGCATCATAGCCTTTCTCCACAAAATGTTTTTTTCAGAATTTCTGATTATTCCTCATATTCTATAATTTCCGTGCAATTCCTGCGAATGCGTTGGAACTGTCCCGCGGGAATACTTTTCAACCAATTAAAATGATGGTTGCTGGTATAGTCTATGTGAGAATTACAATCTGTAGGTTTAATGTAATTCTGTGTTAATAGACACCCATCTTTTATATACAAGGTCAAGTCCAAAAAAGTCACTTGATTAATACTAATATCAAAAGTTAAAACAATATTCAGGGTATTGGAGTTAAGAGATGAACAAAATGTATCCAAAGATGGTCTGTCCCCTTTCCAAATCAAAAAGATATCGTCTATATAGCGTGTCCAGAGCACTAGACTGGCCCCAAAGGATGGATCCTCAAACACCGAAGAGGACTCCCAAAAGGCCATGAACAAATTGGCATAACTTGGAGCCAGTCTAGTGCCCATCGCTGTCTCGGATACCTGAAGATAAAAGTTATCTAAAAACCAAAAATAGTTATTATTTAAAATAAAGGAAATACCATCAATAATGAAGGATTTCTTATCCTCTAAAAAATCCTTCCTATTCAAAAAATATTTAATGCCCTCTAAACCTGCTTGATGTTGTATTATGGTGTACAATGAAGTAACGTCTGCAGTGACTAGAAACGAGCCTGCTTCCCAAACAATATGTTTCAACCATTCTATCAAGGCTAGACCATCTTTCAAATAAGAAGGAGTTTTGTTAACTAATGGCTGAAGTAGATGATCCAAAAAATGGGCTAAATTTGAAGTCAAACAATTGGTTCGAGCTACAATGGGGCGCCCTGGGTTTTTTTTTAGCATTTTTATGTATCTTAAGCAGGATATATAATACCGGTACTGACGGTTTTTCTATCTTCATGTAGAGTCTCTCTGAATCTGAATAAATACCTTTATTTGCATACAAAGCCAAAAGGATGTCTACATTTTTTTCAATCCTTTCAGAGGGGTTACCCCTCAACTTCTTATATGTATTTGAATCTCCTAATTGTCTCAAGACTTCCGCATTATAATCCTCTATTGACATAATTACAACCCCCCCTTAATCTGCGGGTTTTTAACTATTTCCTTGTTCTCTTTCAATGATTTAATTGCTTCTAGCTCTTCCTTTGATAGATTCATATCCCGCCGTTTCCTTGGTTTCAGCAATTCTAAATCCTCTTTTACTAATTTCTCGAATGATTCAACAAAACATCCTTTCTTGTGTGTGGGATTAAATGTAGATTTCCTCTTAAATACTGATATTGGGCCTTCTGGAATGGGTTCTATGCCCTCACCTTTCTCTGAAAAAAACTTTTTAAGTGCGAGTTTCCTCACAAACTTTTGAAGGTCAATAAAAACCTCAAAGGGGTCCATCCGGCTACTAGGGGCAAACTTTAGACCTTTTTCTAAAACCCGTATTTCATATTGGTTCAGAGCATAATTACTGAGATTATAGATTTTAGTTTTCGACTCTGAATCCAAAGTATCCAATATCTCAAAAGAAGGATGAGTGTTTGGGGGAGATCTATCATCCCCTTTATTTTCTCTTTTTCCTATTCTTCTTCTACTATTTAAATGCTTACATTTACCTCCTCTCTTCCCACGTTTTCTTGGTTTCTTCTGTTGGGCATTCTCATTTGAGACCGGCCCTCCCCTAAAAAACGATCCTGATGTGGTCTCCCTGAAAAGGGCCCTTTCCTAAAGGGGACCTCATCATCATCATATCTTCCATCATAGGGGCCTGGACGAAAGCTCTTAACATCTCTTTGGAAAAATGTTGTTTTTGGTCTAGAGTAAACATCTCTACCTGAATTGTGAAACCTCCTACCATAATATCGCTTTCTTAAGGGGGAGTTCCTACGATCCCAACCCAATTCTTGTTTGGAATCCCCACAATTGTAAATATTTTGTTTTTTTTATCAATTTATCATTATAAGGGGTTTTGGACATAGGTCTAGAGACCCTAGGTGACATTTCTTCTGGGAACAATTTCCTTTCATATTTATCCTGGAATTTAATCTCTTTTCTAGTAATATGATGTTGCAAACCAAGTTTATAATCATTTTTGTCCCTTCCATATTTTTTATGTTTCTTACAGATAATTTCCCTTTCACTTTTTTCTACTCTTATAGTTATATTTTCTTCCATAGTTTTAAAACCCTCTGAGTTTGAAAAGGGTTTAACAAGAGATAAATATATTTCAAATTCCTCTTCTATTTTAACCAATTCTCTACTTCTTTCCTGAATGATAAGTTCCATCAAGGATTTGGAACATGAATCTAAGATTTTAAACCAGGATTCTTTAAATTCCTCAGTTTCTGTATTAAAAGATGGGTTTTATCAAGCCTTAAACCCCTTGGGATCATTCCTTCACTTAAGTATTTTTCTAAGGAAACCAACTCCCACCAAATTTTTCCTTCCTTGATAATTAGTTTTTCTAATGTGAACATAGCACTTCCAATATCATCATCTTTTCACAGTAGTAACATGATTTTCATCAAATATTTGTTCAAAATTGATGACAGTTCTCCCCGAAACACTTTGGATACTTTGGATTCAGAGTCGAAAACTAAAATCTATAATCTCAGTAATTATGCTCTGAACCAATATGAAATACGGGTTTTAGAAAAAGGTCTAAAGTTTGCCCCTAGTAGCCGGATGGACCCCTTTGAGGTTTTTATTGACCTTCAAAAGTTTGTGAGGAAACTCGCACTTAAAAAGTTTTTTTCAGAGAAAGGTGAGGGCATAGAACCCATTCCAGAAGGCCCAATATCAGTATTTAAGAGGAAATCTACATTTAATCCCACACACAAGAAAGGATGTTTTGTTGAATCATTCGAGAAATTAGTAAAAGAGGATTTAGAATTGCTGAAACCAAGGAAACGGCGGGATATGAATCTGTCAAAGGAAGAGCTAGAAGCAATTAAATCATTGAAAGAGAACAAGGAAATAGTTAAAAACCCGCAGATTAAGGGGGGGGTTGTAATTATGTCAATAGAGGATTATAATGCGGAAGTCTTGAGACAATTAGGAGATTCAAATACATATAAGAAGTTGAGGGGTAACCCCTCTGAAAGGATTGAAACAAATTTAGACATCCTTTTGGCTTTGTATGCAAATAAAGGTATTTATTCAGACTCAGAGAGACTCTACATGAAGATAGAAAAACCGTCAGTACCGGTATTATATATCCTGCCTAAGATACATAAAAATGCTAAAAAAAAAACAGGGTGCCCCATTGTAGCTGGAACCAATTGTTTGACTTCAAATTTATCCCATTTTTTAGATCATCTACTTCAGCCATTAGTTAACAAAACTCCTTCTTATTTGAAAGATGGTCTAGCCTTGATAGAATGGTTGAAACATATTGTTTGGGAAGCAAGCTGGTTTCTAGTCACTGCGGACGTTACTTCATTGTACACCATAATATAACATCAAGCAGATTTAGAGGGCATTAAATATTTTTTGAATAGGAAGGATTTTTCAGAGGATAAGAAATCCTTCATTATTGATGGTATTTCCTTTATTTTAAATAATAACTATTTTTGGTTTTTAGATAACTTTTATCTTCAGATATCCGGGACAGCGATGGGCACTAGACTGGCTCCAAGTTATGCCAATTTGTTCATGGCCTTTTGGGAGTCCTCTTCGGTGTTTGAGGATCCATCCTTTGGGGCCAGTCTAGTGCTCTGGACACGCTATATAGACGATATCTTTTTTATTTGGAAAGGGGACAGACCATCTTTGGATACATTTTGTTCATCTCTTAACTCCAATACCCTGAATATTGTTTTAACTTTTGATATTAGTATTAATCAAGTGAATTTTTTGGACTTGACCTTGTATATAAAAGATGGGTGTCTATTAACACAGAATTACATTAAACCTACAGATTGTAATTCTCACATAGACTATACCAGCAACCATCATTTTAATTGGTTGAAAAGTATTCCCGCGGGACAGTTCCAACGCATTCACAGGAATTGCACGGAAATTATAGAATATGAGGAATAATCAGAAATTCTGATAAAAACATTTTGTGGCGAAAGGCTATGATGCTGGAAAAGTTGAAGATGCACGTGTAAAAATTAGAAATTCTGATAGAAATGATCTTCTTAGTAAAAAAGATGGAGGACATAAAGAATATAATAAGGAATGTATTCCCTTCATCACAAAATTTAACAACCAATTTCGTCAAGTGAAGAATATCATCTCTAAGCATTGGCAGATTTTATATAGAGATCCAGCATTAAGAAAGTTTATAGAGAAGAAACCCACTTTTATCTATAGACGGGCTGATAATTTAAAAAACTCCTTGGTACGTAGTATGACCTCTGAACCAGGTCCAAGAAAAATGGTTCCACCGATGTGGGACTTGTACGATGTGTAAAACATGTAAAAGTCCCACGAGTAAAATCACTCAATATAAATCAAATCAAACAGGGAAGACGTATATTATTAAAGATTTTATTACATGTCACAGTAAAAATTGTGTTTATTTACTGGAATGCAGTTGTGGGAGCCAGTATGTAGGTAGAACTACTCGCATGTTGAAAGAAAGACTCTCAGAACATTGCAGGAATATCCGCAAGGGTGTTGAGACTCATAGTGTTCCCCTTCATTTTAAAGAAAAACATTTATGTGATCTTAAATTTTTAACCTCTTTTTGTGGTATTAAGATATCTCCTTGTAAATGGAGAACTAAAGATCAGGAAGGGGATTTAGCCAGGCTGGAAATGAGGACTATTTACGATTTACGTACATTGACCCCGATGGGTCTCAATATTGATTTTGAGACCAAGTGGTTTTTATGATTTTTCATAAATATTGATTTTTTATAAATATAGATTTTAGCGTGTATAAGATTTTTTATTATATTGTTTCCTTACTGCATGTTTTTATTCTTTATTATGAGGTATCCCTGGGCCTGCGGTGCTATCAGCTTATTGAGAAAAAATTAATCTCCATGGTGCTATTCAGTGAACAGAGACGCAGTGAATAAAGAGTTAATTGAGCGTGCGGCTAACTGATGTCTATATTGCGGAGCCACTTGTCCGTCTCACCCATGACATCCGTTTATGCGTTCCACGGTCAGAATACTGTTACGACTTCCGGTCCTGCGGTTCATGGCCCGGAAATACCAATTCAATCATGGCAGCAGGATTTCCTTGCGTGCCATGTTAGACGGACCTGCTGTTGGTGAACGACTTCCGCCTTTGGGCTCCCTGCACCAGATATTACGTTGCAGTTTTATTCCGGATGCATTGTTTTGCACTACCAAAACAGTAAATGAACTTAAAGAACTATGGGATCACTAAGGATGTATACGTTTATGTTAGGATTATGCACCGCACTTTGTTTTTCACCAATCGGGGATAGATTGTGTCATGTTATATATGGTTTTATTAAATATTGATTGTTTTAGGGTTTTTAGATAACCATTGTGGATAGAATGGGAATATTTGAGATATTTTGATACTTTTTAAAGCATATATTGCTTTAAGATCACAGGTGTTTTTACTAATGAGCATCACTAATTATGTGCTCATGTATATAAGGAGCTTTAGTTTCCATTTCTCCCATGCACCTTGAGGAAGGAACAAGTTTCCGAAATGCGTGGTGTGGTGTGGGAGAAATTACTGCTGCCTGGCTGGACCTAGGAAGGGATCTTTTCTGGACTGATCGGGGAGGAGATGTACCCGGGTTAACATCCATCCACCCACGTTCTTTACAGTGCCTATTTCTGGGCCCATTCCGGTACGCAGGATACCCCGAAGGGGGTTTTCATTTATTTATTTTTTGTTATATATTTTTTCTGTCCAGTATCGTTTGTCACGTGTTCAGTGTATTTTTATTGGGAATAAATTGCCTTACTGCCTTACACGATGGGAGCCCGCTCTCTGTGATTTATTTGAGGGTCCGTGGAATATCGATTATAGTGGGATAAGTGTTATCCCTGAATAAATCTAGAAGATCTTCTAAAAGATACCCTTATGTGTACACATCTCACCAATTTGAGGTGAGCATATTCTCATTGGGATATATCAGTCGACATTGATTATTAAAAGTTCCCTGAGGATTTCAATTGATGTCACTACACAGAAGAACTACTTATAATATATTTTGGATTTCATTATTCAATTAACTATTTTTTTCAGACCAGCGCTGGGTGGTCTTCCTCTATTTTCTGTATATGTTTTGCGAGGTTAAGAGCTGGTGACTCTTTGGGTTGGACCCCTGCTGCCATTCTGTTAGCGCAAGTCACATACCAATTTTTTTGTTTTCGGGTGTGACGTCACTTCCGGCTCCCGTGACTTCCGGTTGGGGAGGAGGCTAGTGGCGTCCCACATTTGGGGTAAGTGTTGTTTTATTTGTATGTATTTGAAGCTTAAAGCGCTGAAACGTTGCTGAACAAGCACGGCTGATGTGATTTTTCCTTTCTACGGAGTGCCGCCTGATGGAGTATATATATATATATATTGCCCAAATTCTGGTGGGATGAGCTCGCTCCAAGGGAGAGGGAAACAAGATCACAATGCAGTTACAATAGAAGTTTGGAGTTCTGAGGTTTCTGGGCTGCACAGCTCAAAGTGGAGATATGGAACTCCTTGTTTTCCAGGTCGCCCAGAGCCAGCAGGAAGTCAGCAGCACAGGAAGGGTTTAAAACTCTCACACCCCTGTTGCTCATTGCTCTTGATGCTGGACAAACTGGCCAGGCAATAGGCTGGAGGTGGTGGTTAGCATTAGGATGCCAGGACCTGGAGGATCCACAGTATTATCACAAGGAGTGCTGAGACATTTACTTTTATGTTGTTTGTTTATTTTATGTTATGTATGTGTCCATGCCTATGCTCACGTATGCTAAGGTGCAGTGTCTGCTACCATTAAAAGATACTGCTTTACCTAGTACCTGCCTGTCTGGAGTCCTCATTTCAATACCCCGTGCTACAATAAATGTGTGTGTATGTATATATATTATTATTATCCTTTATTTATATGGCGCAACAAGTGCTCCTTAACGCCTTATAAAGTACACAAACAAATAATTTGACAACTGACTTACAGTACAAAATAGGACAAGGACATGGATAATATACATTGATACATAAATGACCATAAGACCTAGATATGCAACAGAGCGTAAGCAACCAAGTGTTAGGTGCCCTGGTGGGGGATAAGAAGTAGGTGAAAGTAAAGTAAGGAGAAGCACAAGAGGGTAGAGGCCCTGCTCGTGAGAGCTTACATTACTATATATATATAATAATATATATATATATATATATATTGTGATAGGATCACTGGTAAAGAGGTCAGTGGTAGATACATTAGTCCTAGGTTTTTGTCCTATGTGTTCTAAAAACCCCCAGGAGAAAAGTCTGCAGTGTAGCAGATTTGAGTGTCGGTCTTTTTGAAAAGGCGGTTTGGGACCTGGGGGTGTGGATGTGAGGAGAGGGAGGGCTCCATCCACAGGCCACTCCAGGTTTTGGCCTGTTAGCCTGCTCATTAGGGTCAGCACCTGGAGCTGGCTGAAATAGGCTGTGTGTGATTGTAAGCTAATGTCTCATACCTTGGAGAGCAAGCAGACTGGCTGGCTCAGAGACACTTAGTGGAAACTACCTGTAAGTTTTGTGCATACGCTTGTGTTGATGGTGGAGGCAGTAGGCCCCACTATTTCTTTAGAGAGGGAACCTCTTGTCTAGTTAGCTCCCAGACGGGGTAGCGTTTACTTTTATTTTTGTTTTCATTTTACGTTGCACAATAAAGACTGGTGCCGACCAGGTAGTACGAGACCCCAGACTGGTGTACTATTTTTCCAGCTGCTGTGTGCGTGAAGAGGGAGTTCATCTACCCCAGGAGAGGGACCCCTAATCCGGCCGTGTTACTATATATATATATATATATATATATATATATATATATATATATAATGATGTGTTTAACTTGCTCCAATGACACTACTGTAATATATTGCAATATACGCAGTTATTACAGTAGGTGTAATCAAATACATACTGGAAACACTAGTTTAGAAAACATGAATAAGGCAAGACATCTTCCTGGCCGCTTGCTATAGCTGTGGGTGGCCCCGATTCAGAGCAAGCACTCTGTCAGAGCGTCCGGCTCTGAATCAGGGCCACAGTGTGTGTGTCTATGTGTATGTGTATATATATATCTATATATAGATATATATATAGATATAAATACGTAAACTGGTGTGCGTCCTCCAATGTCAGTATGTGTCCCTCTCTCTCTCTCTCTCAGCAGAAGGAAAGGGGGGAAGAACTCAGTGAAAAGAAAATATATATCTATATATACACACACATACAGGGCCTAATTCAGACCCGCTCGCGAGCTCTCGCAAGCGGGTCGATGTTGGCCCAGTGCGCATGCACACGATGGAGGCGGCTCCGTCGTGCACATGCGCAAGACCCAGATAGCGACGGGCAAGCTGTCGCTTATGGGTCTCGCTACAAAGGTGGCGTGCTGTCGATGGTGAGTGACAGCAGGCCCCCTTAGATGGGTGTGCCGGGGCGTGGCTGGTCAGATGGAGGCGTTCCTATGGGAACGCCTACCGTCTGGGGCCGGCCCCACTGACATGACAAGTGATGTCGGTGGGAGTGCTCTCGGCTCTGATAGAGTCGAAAGCACTCCAGGGCTTGCAGCGACGAGGCCCTACCACAAGGGTCTAGTCGTAAGCCCGATGGTCGCGATGGTCTTGACCATCGCGACCATCTTCCTGGCCGCTTGCTATAGCTGTGGGTGGCCCCGATTCAGAGCAAGAACTCTGTCAGAGCATCCGGCTCTGAATCAGGGCCACAGTGTGTGTGTCTATGTGTATGTGTATATATATATATATATATAGATATATATATAGATATAAATACGTAAACTGGTGTGCGTCCTCCAATGTCAGTATGTGTCCACAGCCAGCAAATAATACAGAGTCACAAATCCTTAAGGCCCTAGAATCCTTTTAATTTGAGGACCACTGCTCCCTTCTTCTCAGAACGGAAAGCCGTAATCCCACGGATATAGGGCCTGATTCAGACCCACCCGCGAACACATCTTTTTTTTTAGTTAAACTTACCCAAAATGCCATGTCTGTATCTTAGTTGAGTCATGTTGCTGCACCTAGCAGCATGGGCGCACTGGTTATGCAGGGCCCCCCACTGGTTATGCGCCGGGCTGAGGGGGCTCACAGCGCCCCCCTCGCCAGCGTGCAGCGCCGCAAAACTTTTATTATTTGTACCTAAGGGGTCGTGGCCATGCCTCCCGTGATTAGGCCACGCCCCCTTTACCCGGGCCCGGTGCGGCTCTTGGCAAGCCTGCCTAGTAGAAGACCAGTGTCCAGTGTAATCACCCCATGGAGCTCACTTGGGTGGTGGAATAATGAGTTGCTACACTGCAGGGGGGTCATCTTACATGGACGAACATCATCATTCCTGGACAAAAGACCAGGAATGATGATGTTCGTCCATGTAAGATGACGTTTTGCCTCGTTCTGAGTTCCGTTTTTTTGGAGGGAAAAATCCGAACTCCACGTGCAAACTCGAACCTATCCGAGCCTGCACATCCCTAATATATATATATATATATATATATATATATATATATATATATATATATATATATATATTAGGGGTGTGCACCGGCCACTTTTCGTGTTTTGTGTTTTGGATCTGGATCTTTCTTCGTGTTTTGGATCTGGATTGGTTTTGCCAAAACCACCCTTCGGTGTTTTGGGTTCTGGGTTTTGGATCTGTATTTTTTTTAAAAAAAGCATAAAAACAGCTAAAATCACAGAATGTATTGATTTTTCTGCTCCTATGCTATTATTAACCTCAAAAACCTTAATTTCCACTCATTTCCAGTCTATTCTGAACACCTCACACCTCACAATAGTGTTTTTATGTCCAAAAGGTTGCACCGAGGTAGATGGATGACTATGCTAAGCGACACGAGTGGGCGGCCCAAACACGTGGCCCATCTAGGAGTGACACTGCAGTGGCAGACAGGATGGCAGTTTGAAAAACTAGGCCCCAAACAGTACATAATGCAAAGAAAAAAAAGAGGTGCAAGATGGAATTGTCCTTGGGCCCTCCCACCCACCCTTATGTTGTATAAACAGGACATGCACACTTTAACAAACCAATCATTTCAGCGCCAGGGTCTGCCACACGACTGTGGCTGAAGTGATTGGTTCGTTTGGGCCCCCACAAAACAAGCTGGCAATTAATCTGTCCCTGCACAAACTGGCTCTACGGAGGCAAGATGTCGTCCTCATCCTCCTCATCCACCGATTCCTCACCCTCTTCAGTGTTGTGTACATCCTTATCCTCACAGAGTATTAACTCGTCCCCGCTGGAATCCACCACCACAGGTCCCTCTGTACGTTCTGGAGGCTGGTCTCCCTGGAAGAGTTGATAATTCATTTTTATGAACATCATCTTCTCCACATTTTGTGGAAGCAACCTCCTACGCCTTTCGCTGACAAGGTTCCCGGCTGCACTAAACACTCTTTCGGAGTACACACTGGAGGGGGGGCAACTCAGGTAAAATAGAGCCAGTTTGTACAGGGGCCTCCAAATTGCCTCTTTTTCCTGCCAGTACAGGTACGGACTGTCTGACATGCCTACTTGGATGCTGTCACCGATGTAATCCTCCACCATTCTGTCAATGGTGACAGTATCATATGCAGTGACAGTAGACATGTCAGAAATTGTTGCCAGGTCCTTCAGTCCGGACCAGATGTCCAAACTTGGTCCTGCCTGCCCTGCATCACCGCCAGCGGGTTGCTTAGGATACCTAAGTTTTTTCCTGGCAGCCCCAGTTGCGGGAGAAAATGAAGAAGGAGCTGTTGACGTGTCACGTTCCGCTTCAGCTGACAGTGTTTTCACCAGCAGGTCTTTGCACCTCTGCAGGCTTGTGTCGGCCGGAAAAAGAGACACCACATAGGCTTTAAACCTAGGATCGAGCACGGTGGCCAAAATGTAGTGGTCTGATTTCAACAGATTGACCACCCTGGAATCCTGGCAAAGCGAAAGAAGGGCTTCATCCACAAGTCCCACATGCCGAGCGGAATCGCTCTGTCTTAGTTCCTCCTTCACTTTCTCCAGCTGCTTCGGCAAAAGCCTGATGAGGGGAATGACCTGACTCAAGCTGGCAGTGTCTGAACTGACTTCACGTGTGGCAAGTTCGAAGGGCTGGACAACCTTGCACAACACGGAACTCATTCTCCACTGCGCTTGAGTCAGGTGCATACCCCCTCCTTTGCCTATGTCATAGGTGGATGTATAGGCTTGAATGGCCTTTTGCTTCTCCTCCATCCTCTGAAGCATATAGAGGGTTGAGTTCCACCGCGTCACAACCTCTTGCTTCAGATGATGGCGGGGTAGGTTCAAGAGTGTTTGCTGGCGCTCCAGTCTTCGGCACGCAGTCGCTGAATGGCGAAAGTGGCCAGAAATTTTTCGGTCCACCCAAAGCGTCTCCTGCACGTCCCTGTCGCTTTTTAGAAAATTCTGCACCACCAAGTTTATTGTGTGAGCAAAACATGGGACGTGCTGGAATTTGCCCAGATGTAATGCCCGCACAATATTGGTGGCGTTGTCAGATATCACAAATCCCCAGGAGAGTCTAAGTGGGGTAAGCCACTGGGCGATGATTTCCCTCAGTTTCTCTAAGAGGCTGTCGGCGGTGTGCCTCTTACTGAAACCGGTGATACACAGCATAGCCTGCCTTGGAACAAGCTGGCGTTTCTGAGATGCTGCTACTGGTGACGCTGCTGCTGTTGCTGCGTAAGGTGATACATCTACCCAGTGGGCTGTCACTGTCATATAGTCCTTAGTCTGCCCTGTTCCACTTGTCCACATGTCCATGGTTAAGTGGACATTGGGTACAACGGCATTTTTCAGGACACTGAGGACACTTTTGTTGACGTTTCTGTACAGTCTCGGTATCGCCTGCCTAGTGAAGTGGAATATAGACGGGATTTGGAACCGGGGACACACTACCTCCATCAATTGTCTAAATCCCACTGCACTAATGGCGGATACCGGACGCACGTCTAACACCAACATAGCAGTCAAGGCTTCAGTTATACGTTTTGCTACAGGATGACTGCTGTCGTACTTAAAGGACTGTTGGAGGGTCAATTGTTTAGTAAAAGTAGTGGTGTTCCTACTTCCTCTCTGGGATGATGAACGACTCCCAGCAGCAGCAACAGCAGCAGCGGCAGCAGGCGGCGTAGCAATGCAGGATCCTCCGGAGGAATCCCGGATAGGAGAGTCAGTCATGCCAGTGACATGGCCTGCAGGACTACTTCCAATCCTGACTAAGGAGGAAATTGACGAGGAGGGAGTTGACGGTGTGGTTTGCAGGCGCTTGGATACAACAGGACAACGGGATTTAGGTGTCCCTGGACTGCTTACGGTCTTAGCCAAAGTTTCTGAACTTGACAGTAACTTATTATGAACGCGCTGCAGGTGCCGTATAAGGGAGGATGTTCCTAGGTGGTTAACGTCCCTACCCCTACTTATTCCACGTTTACATATGGTACATATGGCAAGACAGTTGTTGTCCGGATTTGGATAGAAATATTGCCAGACCAAAGAGGTGGAATGTTTGGTCTTCTGCCCAGGCATGACCGTGATGGGCTTTTTCATCCCACGGACAACAACTGTCTCCCCCGGAGCCTGATTTAAACAAACCACATCACCATCAGAATCCTCCTCGCCAACTTCCTCCTTAGCGCCAGCTACACCAGTATCCTCATCCTGTTGTACTTCAACAGTGACATCTTCAATTTTCATATCAGCAAGTGGACTGTGGGTGCTCCTTTCAGCACTTGCAGGGGGCGTGCAAATGGTGGAAAGAGCCACCTCTTCCCGTCCAGTGCTGGGAAGGTCAGGCATCGCAACCGCCACCACACTTGGACTCTCCTTGGGGATTTGTGATATCTTCTTAGAACGCACAGTTCTTTGCTGTGCTTTTGCCAGCTTAACTCGTTTGATTTTTTTAGCGGGAGGAGGGCTTCCATCGTCATGTGAAGCTGAACCACTAGTCATGAACATACTAGTCATACTAGTATGACACACACTAGTCATAGGGAAAGACCTTAGCCGTTCCTTGCCACTCCGTGTCATAAATGGCATATTGGCAAGTTTACGTTTCTCTTCAGATGATTTAAATGTTTTTTTAAGGTCATTTTCCTGAACTTTGTCATTTGGGATTGTATGTGGCTTCTACTATGACATTGGGCATCGGCCTTGGCAGACGACGTTGATGGCATGTTATCGTCTATGTCATGACTAGTGGGAGCAGCTTCTGCACTAGGAAGAAGTGGTTCTTGATCTTTCTCTATTTTATTTTTATCGGAGAAAGTTTGGTCCTCCATTTATGTTATATCGATTTGATACATACGTGCGGCTAAGGCGCACACAAACACAGAAAATATTTTTTTATTTTTGCTGGAGAGTAGTGCACTTTGTGGGTTACACCACCCTTTAAGAAATGAGCCAGCTGGCCCTTTACTTATGGGACACAGGCGCACGCTTGGCGCTGCTCCTTTGTTGATGCACGTGCGGCTACTGCGCACACAATTCACAAACACAGAAAATATTTTTTTTTTTGGTTTGGACTGGAGTGTACTTTGGGGGTTACAGCACCCTTTAACGGTCAAGCCAGCCGGCCCTTTACTTATGACACAGGCGCACACTTGGCACTACTTTGTTGATGCACGTGCGGCTACTGCGCACACAATTCACAAACACAGAAAATATTTTTTTTTTTGGTTTGGACTGGAGTATACTTTGGGGGTTACAGCACCCTTTAACGGTCAAACCAGCCGGCCCTTTACTTATGACACAGGCGCACGCTTGGCACTAATTTGTTGATGCACGTGCGGCTACTGCGCACACAATTCACAAACACAGAAAATATTTTTTTTTTTTGGTTTGGACTGGAGTGTACTTTGGGGGTTACAGCACCCTTTAACGGTCAAGCCAGCCGGCCCTTTACTTATGACACAGGCGCACGCTTGGCACTACTTTGTTGATGCACGTGCGGCTACTGCGCACACAGTTCACAAACACAGAAAATATTTTTTTATTTGGTTTGGACTGGAGTGTACTTTGGGGGTTACAGCACCCTTTAACGGTCAAGCCAGCTGGCCCTTTACTTATGACACAGGTGCACGCTTGGCACTACTTTGTTGATGCACGTGCGGCTACTGCGCACACAATTCACAAACACAGAAAAAATATTTTGTTATTTGGTTTGGAGTGTGCTTTGGGGGTTACAGCACCCTTTAATGATCAAGCCAGCCAGCCCTTTACTTATGACACAGGCGCACGCTTGGCACTACTTTGTTGATGCACGTGCGGCTACTGCGCACACAATTCACAAACACAGAAAATATTTTTTTATTTGGTTTGGACTGGAGTGTACTTTGGGGGTTACAGCACCCTTTAACGGTCAAGCCAGCCGGCCCTTTACTTATGACACAGGCGCACGCTTGGCACTACTTTGTTGATGCACGTGCGGCTACTGCGCACACAATTCACAAACACAGAAAATATTTTGTTATTTGGTTTAGAGTGTACTTTGGGGGTTACAGCACCCTTTAACGGTCAAGCCAGCTGGCCCTTTACTTATGACACAGGCGCACGCTTGGAATTACTTTGTTGATGCACGTGCGGCTACTGCGCACACAATTCACAAACACAGAAAAAATATTTTGTTATTTGGTTTGGAGTGTACTTTGGGGGTTACAGCACCCTTTAACGGTCAAGCCAGCCGGCCCTTTACTTATGACACAGGTGCACGCTTGGCACTACTTTGATGATGCACGTGCGGCTACTGCGCACACAATTCACAAACACAGAAAATATTTTTTTATTTGGTTTGGACTGGAGTGTACTTTGGGGGTTACAGCACCCTTTAACGGTCAAGCCAGCCGGCCCTTTACTTATGACACAGCCGCACGCTTGGCACTACTTTGTTGATGCACGTGCGGCTACTGCGCACACAATTCACAAACACAGAAAATATTTTGTTATTTGGTTTAGAGTGTACTTTGGGGGTTACAGCACCCTTTAACGGTCAAGCCAGCCGGCCCTTTACTTATGACACAGGCGCACGCTTGGCACTACTTTGTTGATGCACGTGCGGCTACTGCGCACACAATTCACAAACACACAAAAAATATTATTTTTTTAGCACTTGGGGGGAGCACCCCTGATGGACAGAGCACCCCCTGGACAACACTACAGCACCCCTTTAGGACTGGGACACTGCACAGGACTTTGGAGTGGAAACAGCCCCTATGGAGAACTGACTGCACAACACAGTCCAGCCAGCCCCTATGGACTTTGAAGTAGTGGACACAGCCCCTATTAACAACAGCAGCACAGCACAACACAGCCAGCCCCTATGGACTTTGAAGTAGTGGACAACAGCAGCACAGCGCAGCACAGCACAGCACAACACTACTCTGCACTACACTACACAGCCCAGCCAGCCCTAACTCCCACCCTCCCTCTTCACTGTCCACAGCCGAGTGAGAAAATGGCGCCGACGCGGGTACCTTATATAGGATCCAAAACCTGCGAGACTCGGAAGGCGGGATGATGACGTTTTGCCTCGATTTCAGATCCGAGTCAGGCGGGAAAAGTCGAGCTTGACTCGGATCTGCCTCGGATCGGGGGGGCTCAGGGGGGTTCGGATTTCAGAAATCCGAACCCGCTCACCCCTAATATAAACATTAGTATTGTAAAGTAAATAACATAACAGGCCAAGGAAGGGGTAACAGGCTGTTTGGGTGACCCAAATGAATCTGAAAAACACAAAAACCTCCTATATATCTATATATTTGTGAGGGTAAAACTTGAAAAGCACTTCACTCCCCAATGTTATACGGTGAGAAGCTTAAGGCGTTGGGTTTCCCAAAAAGCAACACGCAAGGAGCACAACTCCCCTCCTCTAATATATCCATTATAAGCAGCAGAGCGCCAATGACCTAATCGTTTTATCTCTGCAATAGAAGCTCCCGATACCGCTGCATATGTCGCTGCCCCTATGCGAAAGGAATGTGTCCCATAATACTCTAGCGGCAAATCCAGCGCAACTAAACATTTTTAAAAAATGCTAGTGAATTGAAATCGGGATAAAGGGGACAGGTCCTCATGGACTAACCACTGCACTGCCCCTTTTGGGCGCTGTAACAAGAAACTCCTAGTTAAGGTCACTGGACAAATGTCAGGGTCCTGATACGAAGGGACAGAGATCCAGCGACCTTTACCCAATTGATCGGTTTTTGACCTCTGAATTTTAACCAAAACCAGATCTGTCTGTACTACGACATTAGCGGCAAGTAGCCCGGAATCAGTCGTTCTTTTACTGGAAGCAGTCAGCTCGCCTACCCTGAGCGCCCCAAAAAATGTAAAAGAAAAAGCTAAATTAAATAAAACCACTTCATAAGGCCCAAACGCAATACCTGACACTGCCAGGAGGTGTCAGGTGTTCAGGAGGAGGTGGTCGCACAGGAGCGATAGGTCGCACCCAAAGTGATCGAGAATATGCAAAACGAGCGCTCAGTCGCAACGCACATCGTAAGCGCGGAAACACCCACAACAATGAAAGCACACCTCCTATCTCTACGGCCTAATTCAGAGTCGGTCAGAGGTGGCAACCTACGTCAGCACGATTAACACCTGTTACATTGTTAATTGCCTACAAACATCGGTAGAGGCAGAAACCATCGCCAGCACTCGCAATGCTTAAGGTAGACCCTGGGCTACCCTTATCTCTGCGAGCAGTAGCGTCGTTATTGCAACGAGATGACGTGTGTGATGACTCACTCAGTAATATATGCACGCCCTTAAAACGCCCTTTTTAAGGTCAACCACGCCTACGTGCGCACCACCACACCCCCGTTCACAAGCACCATCCCCTGTAACCACCCACAAACGGCACGATATGTCAATCACAGCTACGACCTCATAGTGACTAGCGAGCAAGAGGACTGAGGTCGGGAAGACAGGCTTGCGCACGCGCACTGCCATGTACACGCATGCGCAGTTGAAAAAGACATCGCTCGCTACCACAAATCGCTCCGTGCGACCGCCTCTGAATAAGGTCCTAAGTTTTTTAGTAATTTGATATCAATTGGCCTGCGCAAATCACCCACTTGAACCTGCTCCCTCGCCCATCCTTTACTAAGGATGAAGGATTTGGTAGGATTGCTAAGCCCTAACATTTTAGAGAAATAAGAAATCCCTGCCAATGATGCTGACATAGCAGCTTTGGAACGGCCTTTTTCATGCCAATCCCATACAAACTGCAAAATTACCTCCTGCAACGGCTTACCCCCACCTCTTGAAGCCAGAAACACTTGCCAGTCACTCCAAGCTGCAGAATAAGATCCCATCGTTCCCGGAGCCAAAGCCTTCATCGCTAGACCTTTTATGTCGACCTGATAACCTGCCAGATGTGATCAGGGCAGGTTAAACCAATTCCGCAAGCTAACGGCGCTAAAGATCTAAACCTATCCCACTGAAAATGGGACAGCGCATCTGCTATGCCGTTATCAACGCCTGGAACATGACGAGCCGTGAACGCTATATTCCCAGTTAAGCAAAGCAACACCAAACGCCTCAATAAGCGCAAAGCCGGAGGTCAGTCCATTCTTTGGTTATTGACGGCCTGCACGACGCCCAAGTTGTTGCACCAGAAAACTATACGCCTATTACCGAGCCTAGAAATCCAAAGCTCGACTGCCACAACAATCGGAAAGAGTTCCAAAAGTAACATGTTGGCTGTCAAACCCTCCGTCTTCCAAGAAGCAGGCCAAGCCGCCGCACACCATTCGCCATCTAAATACGCCCCAAAACCTACTGAGCCGGATGCGTCAGTATATAACTGAAGCGCACTATTAGTAACCGATTCCGGCAGCCATATGCGCACCCCATTGAAGGTCTGCAAAAAAGACAACCAAACTCGCAAGTCCTCTTTCATCTCTACTGACAATCGAATAAGATGGTGCGGTTTCTTAACCCCTGCAGTAGCCCGCTCCAACCTATGGCAAAAAACTCTCCCCATCGGTATAACCCTGCAGGCAAAATTCAATAAATCTAACAAAGACTGCATTTGCTTCAGCGAAACTTTTTTTAGCCAAGACGAAGGACACCAACAACTACTGCAATCTGCACACTTTATCTTCCGGCACTACAAAGACCCAAGACCGTGTCTATCTCGATACCAAAATAGGATAACTGGCTAGTTGGCCACTCTGTTTTCTCCTTAGCTATGGGGACCCCCATAACTGAAAAAAGTGCTTTCACTGAGAAAAGAAGGTCACTACATACTGCGGAATCAGCCGGCCCCACCAACAGAAAGTCATCTAAATAGTGAGCCACGCCCAATTGCCGCGTGCCCGCTTGAATGCACCATTGCAAAAAAGAATTAAAACATTCAAAAAGGGAACAAGATATGGAACATCCCATCAGCAGACACTTGTCCACATAGTATTGGCCACCAACTTTAAAACCCAAGTATCGAAAAGAATCAGGATGAAGGGGAAGCAGCCTAAAGACTGACTCAACATCCACCTTGGCTATTAATGCCCCCTTCCCAAATTCCTGTACAATACCTAGCGTGTCCCCAAAGGACTGATAAACAACAGAACAATCCGAAGGATTAATTGCGTTCTTCACCGATCCTCCATCCGGATAAGACAGGTGCTGTATCAACCTGAACTTACCCAGTTCCTTTTTCGGTACCACCCCCAACGGTGACACGCAGAAACCGTCGAGAGGTGGGGATTGAAAAGGACCCACCATGCACCCTAATTCTATTTCCTTATTAACCTTCGCCAACACCACCTCTGGAATATCCCTAGCTGATTTTAGATTATTTCTGGCAATAACCGACACCGGTGCACCAGAGGCAACCGAAAACCTTCCGAAAAACCCCGCAACAAAAAGGCCGCCTCGTCCTTCAGAGGATAGCGCCCTAACCAACTGACTAAAACAGCCCTATTAACCGGAGATATAGCTATGTTTACCAGATCCTTTTTGTTCTCCTTGCCCCGCTGCCTGACCGCTGGAACGACTGCCCTCCCCCACATGACATGCAAACATGCTTATATTTGCAACTGGCTACCCTATGACACTGTGCATTGTTGAAGGCGTAACACCGTCCTTTTTGCGGGCCTGCTAAAGCCCGGCTTTGCCTGAAAGGGCTGCTTACGATTATCTGCCCCTTCAATGGCAACCTTCCCTTGCTGCGTGACTTTAAGCCACACCTCCACATCTTTAAAACCTAAAGACAACACTTTCTGCCTTTCCTGCTTCTTCCTAAACACTTCGTCATACTGCCGCCATACATTGGCCTGGCTGATACATACATGCAATAAATCATATGCATATATTTCAAAATGTTCCCATACGCCCAAGGACGGGTTTCCGCATAACAAGCTGCCAACACATACCTGCCGACAGCCAGTTGGCGTAACTACGCCTACTTTCCTCCGCTACTGGACCACTGGATTTTGCTGCATCTAAGGCCTTTTTCGCATCATGCGTTACCGCAAATAAATCTACAAATTTACCCCTCCTAATCCTACCCCGGACCGTACGCCGCGCAATATAGCTGTATTTGCGCAATGTACTATGTCTCCCCCGGCATCAGGCAAAGAGCTACTTTTCTCTCCAACCGATTTATCTCGGCTTTTACCTTTCCCTCTAATTTGCTGTGCAAAATAACGCATAAGCTTCCGAGGTTTCCCCGAAGAGCTGGACAAATCAGTAGAGTCATTGGAACTTGAAAAAGCTTTGCGCTGCTGGGAATAGTCACTTCATGCTCACCTGTTCCAGATGTAGAAGGGCCCTCCGAGGGCTCCTGTGAAACTGAATCCTGTCCCTCGCTGCATGGCGCGCCCGCCACGGCTTGATTCGCCGATCCTAACTCAGCTGGCTACCTGCTAGGCACCTCCGAACCCGATGCTGTTGTAACCAAGGCAGAAACCTGTGGGCTCGAAACGGACACGTTAGCCTTCCTGCAACACAGTATCAGCTAAAACCGGGAGCGCGTGCTGGGCAGACAGGTGGGGGCGGACCCGCTGGTGGAGGGGGGGCGCAACCGGGGGGGGCATCACTGGGAGAGGGGGTTGGAATGCTGGCTGCGGGCCACCTGAAAAGCCAAACGACTGCTGCGTCAACTGAGATGGGGCAATGTGCAAGCCGGCAGGCTGCTGAAATTGTTGCACATGCGCCTGTGACATGTAATGAGTGGGAGGGGGGACGAACAAGGGCTGCTGCTGTTGCTGCAAAAAGGACACAAAGGGAGGGCCAAACTGGTGCTGCGGCGCACCTGTAAAATATGGTGACCAGCCTAAACCCGTGTTTGGTAAGTAATGCAGTGGGGGGTCGGGAATAATTGAATTAGGCGCTGGCGGTGCTGTGCCCCCTGGGATCGTCGACCACCACCCAGCCCGCGCAGGTGAACTACCTGGATGATAACTGTGCGTGGAGGGCGACAGCAGCTCGCCTGGGCTCTGGAGCGGAGACGCTCTTGTCAGATTAAAACCAGTAGCAGGAAAACCCCCTGCCCGTGAGGTCCTGGGGGAGGTCTAAAATGGCGGCTGGGAACATATGCGCCGTGGAAAACGCGGCTCCTGGATGCCTGGGCAGATCCAAAATGGCGGCCGCAAGGACGGGAGAGGGGCCGGGCACCAGAGCCGAGCATGGCGCGGCCTGCGGGGATGCGACCTGCGAAGCGGGGCCAGGCGTTCCCACGATGCTGGCGGCCCTGCGCAGGAGCCAGGCATGCAAGGTGGAAGGTGAGGGAGCTGGCCCCGCTGCGGACCCGGCATCACTCGCGGCGCGCCAGGTTGGCACGGGAGCACGAGGGGGTGATCAGTTGGCGCCACGGCACGTGGAAGCAGCAACTGCAGTGGACAGGGGACGAGAGGCTTCCATAAGGCGGCGAGGAGTGGGGCATTGCGGCGGGGACGGGGCATGTTCCCAGCACTGGTAGGGTAGGAGGGGAGGGTTGATGGAGGGTTTGAGCGATGAGGAAATGGGTGCTGAGAGGGATAAATGATATAGGGATTAACAGGTAATATAAAATACAAAAAACAAGAAAAAGAAAGGGGGATTAAGAAATTGAAAGAAGTGGTTTACTATAATATTTCAGTAAACACTGTGTACTTAGCCAGCCTGGGAGGACAAAACTGGAAAGAGGACAGTCACTCCTCTACCAGCAAATATATATCACCTACAGTACCCACCTACTAAGAACTATCTGTTGGCTAGACTACTCCCTAGCAACCCAGAAAACCAATCTACAACTGGAACACAACAATCAATCACTGTCCGTTTTGCTCCCATAAAAAACCAGGTGCTTATATTCTCTCCAGCTTATACAAGCACTCGAGTGTATTAATGGGGGTAAGGTGCAATCAGGGAGATTGCAAGAATGTACAGGGAGTCAGGGAGACATGGTAAGTATGATGATAATCAGGGAGACAGGGGCGGAACTAGCGGCGGTGCAGCCGGTGCATTGCTCCGGGGCCCGCTGTGGTGCAGGGGCCCATAGTCACTCCTGACTAGTCCTCCGGGCCCCACAAGTGTAGGGCTGACTGCAGTGAGAGCGATCTGCCCTACACAGATTACAAACACACAGCTGCCAGCGGCGGCTGTGTGTTTGTAATAGCAGCAGATGAGAGTCAGACAGGCTCTCATTGGCTGCTGCGTCGTCCACGGAGGGAGCGGCTGGAGCTCACTCATGAGCTCCGTCTTCCGGCTCCCTCTGCAGCGGGTGATGGGAGAGACGTCACATCATGATGTCTCTCTCATCCCATGGTGCAGAGAGAGAGCGGGCCGGGAGGAGCATCCGGACAGCGGTAGTTTTTCTATTTGTGTAAGGGGGCACTTGCACAGCATAAGGGGAGGGGGCGCTACTATGGGGGCATTGGCACAGCATATGAGCTACTGGGGGCATTTTATAGGGTGGGGGGGCACTATTATGGTCACTGTATAGGGGGGGCTGCTACTGGGGACATTGTATGGGGGGGCTGGCCACTACTGGGGTCACTGTATAGGGGGACTACTACTGGGGGCACTGCATAGGGGGGCTACTACTGGGGACACTGCATAGAGGGGACTACTACTGGGGGAACTGCATAGGGGGATTACTACAGGGGTCAATGCATACGGGGGATTACTACTGGGGGAACTGCATAGGGGGATTACTACTGGGGGCACTGCATAGGGGGGGTTACAACTGGGGGACTACTACTGGGGTCACTGCATAGGGGGAACCACTACTGGGGTCACTGCATAGGGGGAACCACTACTGGGGGCACTGCATAGGGGGGGCCACTACTGGGAGCACTGCATAGGGGGGACTACTACTGGGAGCACTGCATAGGGGGAACCACTACTGGGGGCACTGCATAGGGGGGACCACTACTGGGGGCACTGCACAAGGGGGACCACTTCTGGGGCACTGCATGGGGGGCCCAAAGCATATTCTTGCACCTGGGGCCACCACTCTCTAGGTCTGCCACTGCAGGGAGAGTTGGTAAGTATGATTATAATCAGGGAGAGTTGGTAAGTATGATGATAATCAGGGAGAGGTGCTCAGTATAATGATAATCAGGGAGAGGTGGTAAGTGTGATAATAATCAGGGAGAGGTGGTAAGTGTGATGATAATCAGGGAGAGGTGGTAAGTGTGATGATAATCAGGGAGAGGTGGTAAGTGTGATGATAATCAGGGAGAGTTGGTAAGTATGATTATAATCAGTGAGAGGTGGTAAGTATGATGATAATCAGGGAGAGTTGGTCAGTGTGATGATAATCAGGGAGAGTTGGTCAGTGTGATGATAATCAGGGAGAGTTGGTCAGTGTGATGATAATCAGGGAGAGGTGGTCAGTGTGAGGATAATCAGGGAGAGTTGGTCAGTGTGAGGATAATCAGGGAGAGGTGGTCAGTGTGATGATAATCAGGGAGAGGTGGTCAGTGTGAGGATAATCAGGGAGAGGTGGTCAGTGTGAGGATAATCAGGGAGAGTTGGTCAGTATGAGGATAATCAGGGAGAGGTGGTCAGTGTGATGATAATCAGGGAGAGGTGGTCAGTGTGATGATAATCAGGGAGAGTTGGTCAGTGTGATGATAATCAGGGAGAGGTGGTCAGTGTGATGATAATCAGGGAGAGTTGGTCAGTGTGATGATAATCAGGGAGAGGTGGTCAGTGTGATGATAATCAGGGAGGGGTGGTCAGTGTGATGATAATCGGGGAGAGTTGGTCAGTGTGATGATAATCGGGGAGAGGTGGTCAGTGTGATGATAATCGGGGAGAGTTGGTCAGTGTGATGATAATCGGGGAGAGGTGGTCAGTGTGATGATAATCGGGGAGAGTTGGTCAGTGTGATGATAATCGGGGAGAGGTGGTCAGTGTGATGATAATCGGGGAGAGTTGGTCAGTGTGATGATAATCGGGGAGAGGTGGTCAGTGTGATGATAATCGGGGAGAGTTGGTCAGTGTGATGATAATCGGGGAGAGGTGGTCAGTGTGATGATAATCAGGGAGAGGTGGTCAGTGTGATGATAATCAGGGAGAGGTGGTCAGTGTGATGATAATCAGGGAGCGTTGGTCAGTGTGATGATAATCAGGGAGAGGTGGTCAGTGTGATGATAATCAGGGAGCGTTGGTCAGTGTGATGATAATCAGGGAGAGGTGGTCAGTGTGATGATAATCAGGGAGCGTTGGTCAGTGTGATGATAATCAGGGAGAGGTGGTCAGTGTGATGATAATCAGGGAGCGTTGGTCAGTGTGATGATAATCAGGGAGAGGTGGTCAGTGTGATGATAATCAGGGAGCGTTGGTCAGTGTGATGATAAGCAGGGAGAGGTGGTCAGTATAATGATAATCAGGGAGAGTTGGTCAGTGTGATGATAATCAGGGAGAGGTGGTCAGTGTGATGATAATCAGGGAGAGTTGGTCAGTGTGATGATAATCAGGGAGAGGTGGTAAGTGTGATGATAATCAGGGAGAGATGGTCAGTGTGATGATAATCAGGGAGAGGTGGTCAGTGTGATGATAATCAGGGAGAGATGGTCAGTGTGATGATAATCAGGGAGAGATGGTCAGTGTGATGATAATCAGGGAGAGGTGGTCAGTGTGATGATAATCAGGGAGAGATGGTAAGAGTGATGATAATCAGGGAGAGGTGGTCAGTGTGATGATAATCAGGGAGAGGTGGTCAGTGTGATGATAATCAGGGAGAGGTGGTCAGTGTGATGATAATCAGGGAGAGGTGGTAAGTGTGATGATAATCAGGGAGAGATGGTAAGTGTGATGATAATCAGGGAGAGGTGGTAAGTGTGATGATAATCAGGGAGAGATGGTCAGTGTGATGATAATCAGGGAGAGGTGGTAAGTGTGATGATAATCAGGGAGAGATGGTCAGTGTGATGATAATCAGGGAGAGATGGTCAGTGTGATGATAATCAGGGAGAGATGGTAAGTGTGATGATAATCAGGGAGAGAAGGTAAGTGTGATGATAATCAGGGAGAGTTGGTCAGTGTGATGATAATCAGGGAGAGGTGGTCAGTGTGATGATAATCGGGGAGGGGTGGTCAGTGTGATGATAATCAGGGAGAGTTGGTCAGTGTGATGATAATCGGGGAGAGGTGGTCAGTGTGATGATAGCCAGAATGTGATTGCTTATTATTATTATGGGCAACAACTCCACTTTAGATGTTTTAGTAAATATACCCTTAGTTATCATGGTGTCCCCAGGTTGTGTGCCAGTCAGAAGGACAAGAGTCCCTCCTGTAGGCAATATATAAATATAGGGTAATACTGGTAATAATTAGATATCCCTAATAGCAGGTCTAAACTAACAGCACTTTGATGGGACAAACTGATCTGAATTTCTGTTACTGTGAGAACACATCAGGGATATTATATATTTTCCCTGCATAACTGATCCCTACTAAGGCCTTGGCCACTTCCTAGCTGTCACTGTTACATCACATGATGCATCACAGTGGGGCTGGAGCTCAGGCTGATATCACAGACTTCAGCATTTGGAGTCTTTTGATAGGTAGTTTTCAGGAGAGATAGTTGCAAAATGGCTGTGTGGTGTTACAGAATAGTATTTCTACTAATACTGCTCCAATCAGGACATGGGATGCCCATACCGACAACCAAAGGTAAATTATACCTGTTATTTTCATTATTTTTATTAAGTGGAAATAAATAATTTTTGTCAGCCAAACAGAGACATAGGGGGAAATTTTCTTTGGTCATTTTACTGCGATTTTGAAAATTTTAGATTACGGAAAAGTAAAACCATACAGAGCATGTTATTATTGCACATGGTTATAAAACGCATCCCAACTTATTCACATGACTACAATACAAAACGTGTGAGTAATGAATGTGTGCTTTTACAAACCACTAAAAGGCGGCAGGTTTTTTTGTTTTTTTAAACTGCTTGCCCCCAGCAAGAGCCCAAATCACCATACAGAAATCTCTGATTTTCCAGTGCTAACATTTGATAAATTGAGAGAGTTGAGTGATGTCATTAATTAGGCACCAGTGACAGCAGGACGGCTGAGTACATCCATTGTGCTCTTCAGCACTTACATAGCTGGCAGCATTTCCTGGGACACATTGCTGCTCAGCCACTGCATCTAAGCATGTCCTGTGCGGTACTGTCTCTGCGGAACTTGGACCTGAAGATAATGTCGATTTTTGTATATTAAATATTACTCTTACGTATTGACTTCCAAAGCCCATATTTTAAGAATAGATAATATTATTTACAAATAAAGTAATAAATAGTAGTAATATAACAACATTTCCAGGACAAATTATTCCCGGTGATACAGCTTTTAGATCAGGGCCCTGGTAATTAGGGAAATTGGCAACTAAGCACTTGGGCTGGTCATGTTTAGTACAGGGTCAGGTAGTAGCCTATGCTGCTGGCCTCCTATATCAGGATAGCCGGATCAGGCTTTCTAGCTCAGGGACTGGGTACAGAAATGATATAGCTACACCATACTGTCTTCTATTATTTATTACCTACATTACCAGCCCTGCTCATGTTACAGGAGCAGCTCTATTGGTTGTATTATTGCTTCAAATTGGGAGTTTATATGTGTAACACGGCTGCATGTGATAACAAGTTTATTCACCTAACCTGTTCCTTTCTTGCATAGATGACCAGATGCCAGAAGGATGGCTGATGGCTGCACTGGTCATGATGGCTGTAGGCATTGTGGGAATAATAGGCCTGTACATTTACATCTGGTAAGTTACTGACTCCTACTGATCGTGTTATAGTTCACTTACCTAGATAAAAGGGTAATATTACTGTACTATTATTACCATAACCAATGAGATGGGTGACTGGTAGGTACGTATGTTGCCTATCTTCACCAGGGGCAGATTTGGCATTAGGTGCACCCCTGTCTCTGTATATACAGTGTAACAAACCGTGCCCCTGTATTTTCAGTTTTACCACCCCCAGGGGGAGATGTATCATCGGTGACATCACCGATGCGGTACACCCCCCCCGACTTCGCGTACATACCGCGGTTAATTACCGTGGTATGTACCAAGAATATCGCAAAGAACAGCTCTCTCGATGAGAGCTGCCCTTTGCGATGCTGCCGGGCAGAGGGACTTCCGGGTTTAACACCCAGAAGTCCTTCTGCGCATGCGCAGAAGGCCGCGGGGGCTCATGGGAGGGATCCGTTCGGATCCCTCCCAGCCCCGAGTGTTGCGCTAAGAAGCCCATAGGCTTCTATTGGGTAACGCCACCTGAAGGTGGCGTTACCTAGCAACGCGAAGCAGCAGAATGCAGCACATTCTGCTGCTTAATACATACAGGGAATGCAGTAAAACCCACGAAAACTGCATTTTCGGGGGTTTTACCGCATTTTTGCCAATGAAACATCTCTCCCACAGTCCCTGTATTTTCAGTGTTACCACCAGTATCTAATTTTACTCCCCTCCCCCCAGTAAAATCCACCACTTGCAGGGACTGTTTAGCATTGGCAGTAACTTCACATTAGAAAAGCTCCATGCTAATCACAGCCAAACAGGCAGCCTCAAGGGGTGGTGCTTTGTTCCCTTGGGACCATATGCGAAACTGGTGAGTGGTCCGGGGGTGCACAGGACCACCCATTAGCCCAGTTTGGCGATCCGCTGCTGCCCGGCTTGCCCGCCCACCACCGTCAAGGGCCGGTCTCTACAGTGGCTGCCCTCTCCCACACCATCTCAGATCGAGCAGCAACTTCTGCGCAATGCACATGCGCAGAAGCTTACTTTAAAAAAATGGCTGCTGGGGGAGATGCGCATGCCCAGCAGCAGTTCTTCCCACAAGCAGTCAAAACAGAGGAGCAGCAGGTAAGTGCTGGCGGTGGTGACTGCAGGGGAGGTGGGGGAGGTTGGAGCTGATGATACAGGGCTGGGGGGAATTGGAGCTGACTGCACAGGGCAGGGGGAGGAGGGGTTTGGAGCTGACTGCACAGGGCAGGGGGAGGAAGGGTTTGGAGCTGACTGCACAAGGCTGGGGGGGAGGTTGGAGCTGACTGCACAGGGGGCTGGGGGGAGGTTGGAGGTGACACAGGGGCTGGGGAATGACGCTGAGACACACTGTGGCTGGGGAATGTGGCTGAGAGACGCACACTGGGGCTGGAGGAATGGGGCTGAGAGATGCACACTGGGGCTGGAGGAATCAGGCTGAGTGACACACACTGGGGCCAGGGGAATGGGGCTGAGAGACACACTGGAGCAGAGAGATGCACACTGGGGCTGGGGGAATGGGGCTGAGAGACGCACACTGGGGCCGGGGAATGGGACTGAGAGATGCACTGGGGCAGGGAGACGCACACTAGGGCCCGGAGAATGGGGCCGAGAGACGCACACTGGTGCCAAGGGAATGGGGCTGAGGGACACACTGGGGCAGAGAGATGCACACTGGTGCCGAGGGAATGGGGCTGAGGGACACACTGGGGCTGAGAGATGCACACTGGGGTCAGGGGAATGGGGCAGAGAGATGCACACTGGGGCTGGGCAAATGAGACTGAGCCACAGGTGGGCCTTAGGATGGAGAGACGTAGGGGGCCTGGGAATGGAGAGGCCCAGGGGGTCCTGGTGAGAGACAAGGGGGCCTGGAGATGGTGAGACATTGAGGCCTGGAGATTAAGAGACACAGAGAACCACAGGGGGCCATGGGGATGGAGACATTGGGGGGTCTGGAGTAACACAAGGGAGCCTGGAGAGACAGAAGTTTGATCAGGGAAATTCACATTTTTCCTGCACAAAAACTTCTGTTACTACAGTATAAATTCTTCAGAGGTTCCCCATTGCAGAGAAACCGCCATATAGGTAAGAAAAGACTTTCAAACTGACTGGGGCCCCAAAAACCCGCCGAGGGGGACACCATGGGGAAGGACGCCACTGGTGTGTGTGTGATAGATTATTTTTTTCCCAAGTAACAGTAACACAATATCTGACATGGTACTAAAACTGGGACCACCCATTATCAGATCTCTAGTTTTGACTATGCTTGGGACTGCCAGTCCTGACTGCAATTAGCATACAGAGGTCTTCCAATGGGAAGCCACTCCCCTGCTATAACTATACTAAGGGAAGGGGGGTGCAGCGGACCCGGGCCCCTCCACAAAGCTTGGGCCCGGGTAATTAGAACAACCCCACAACTCGTCCCTGCATTCCACATCACCTGCCCTTAGCCATAGCTAAATATATACAGACACACGGCTGATCACTTATGTTTCCCATTTTATTATTTGTTACTTCTAGGAAGAAACTGAAGGACATAGGTGACTCTGTGAGCATCCTAAAGAGATCATTTGTCATCATTACACCAGGTAACATTAGCTAGATTACTATGTAATAAGTACTGACCACAGCACAGACAAAGTCATCTCAGTATATTGCAGCATATTGTTGTGTATACATTGGCCACATTAATAATGTTATTGCTGGTGACAACGGCCAATCACCCCACAATGAGCAAGATGATGATTGAATTAATGAAATCTGCAATGGCTCAAACTACATTTGTGTGATACAAGCCGGGCCTACTGGGCATGTTCCCGGTCCTCTAGGACTAGGAGGACGACGTGTTGTGTACCAGGGTAAAGCTGTCCAATTATACTACAAGTGGCACTACAAGCGCCAGCATACACTGGTAGGCAATTCTACATATTGGTCCGTGATAGAAGCAGAACCGTTCTTTTCTCAGATGAATTCTAGGAGTTTATTGTAGATGCAGATTTGTAATGTCTTTAGTCTTGTTCCTCTGTGCCTCCCCCTGTACATGTATCCTCCCTCCCTTGTGCCCCCACCTCACTCACCCTGGACCTTGCACACTTACAGTAAATAGGAAGTTAAATGTCCTATAGAGAATTACAAATGTATAGGGGCTGCCATACTTCTCATTAAGCATTTGCCGCTACTAGATATATTTGATCAAGTATTTACAATTGTTCTTATATGCTCCCAAACAGAGTCACCAAGTGTCTTGTGAAGAGCATATTATGAATGAGAGAGAGGCTGGCACATATAAACAACATTCAGGGTGCACATCAGATGGATGGAACATCACACGGGCATACTGTATATAATCAGCAGAGAGCACCGGAGGCCACCCCCTCCCTCCTCCCCTTTTCCAGTAACCTCTAAAGTTGGCAGCATGAGATGGCTTGCTGGTGTTTGGGGACATTACTCATAGGTTTAAGTTGAGTTTCCAGGTCCTGGAAAAAGTCACTTCAAAACTGGATCGTGTGGAGGTATCATGCCTTGGAGGACCTGTGCTGCCATAGGGAGATTATCAATTCCCGGGATTTACCTTGAAGAGACTCTTGCTTGATATACTCAGTGCTGAAGTCCTTTTGGCAAGGAAACATGCGCCCCCATTGGGGATTTTATTAAAATACTATCTGTATTTTAAAACATACTCTATGTGAGTGCATATTGCTTTAGTTTTTATTAAACTTGGTTTGGAGGTAATGGACTAGTTGCTCCCTTCCATTACTTTTGTATATGACACCATGTTGCAAGGACACAATATGAACAGATGACCGTCCATATTTAAGATGTGCCTGACATTTCATCCCGTCTATGAGTGCAATCAGTAATATATATAACGCTAGACATTATATACAGAACTTCCTAGATAAAAGGGTAATATTACTGTACTATTATTACCATAACCAATGAGATGGGTGACTGGTAGGTACGTATGTTGCCTATCTTCACCAGGGGCAGATTTGGCATTAGGTGCACCCTTGTCTCTGTATATACAGTGTAACAAACCGTGCCCCTGTATTTTCAGTTTTACCACCCCCAGGGGGAGATGTATCATCGGCGACATCACCGATGCGGTACACCCCCCCCCCGACTTCGCGTACATACCGCGGTTAATTACCGCGGTATGTACCAAGAATATCGCAAAGAACAGCTCTCTCGATGAGAGCTGCCCTTTGCGATGCTGCCGGGCAGAGGGACTTCCGGGTTTAACACCCAGAAGTCCTTCTGCGCATGCGCAGAAGGCCGCGGGGGCTCATGGGAGGGATCCGTTCGGATCCCTCCTAGCCCCGAGTGTTGCGCTAAGAAGCCCATAGGCTTCTATTGGGTAACGCCACCTGAAGGTGGCGTTACCTAGCAACGCGAAGCAGCAGAATGCAGCACATTCTGCTGCTTAATACATACAGGGAATGCAGTAAAATCCCCGAAAACTGCATTTTCGGGGGTTTTACCGCATTTTTGCCAATGAAACATCTCTCCCACAGTCCCTGTATTTTCAGTGTTACCACCAGTATCTAATTTTACTCCCCTCCCCCCAGTAAAATCCACCACTTGCAGGGACTGTTTAGCATTGGCAGTAACTTCACATTAGAAAAGCTCCATGCTAATCACAGCCAAACAGGCAGCCTCAAAGGGTCGTGCTTTGTTCCCTTGGGACCATATGCAAAACTGGTGAGTGGTCCGGGGGTGCACAGGACCACCCATTAGCCCAGTTTGGCGATCCGCCGCTGCCCGGCTTGCCCGCCCACCGCCGTCAAGGGCCGGTCTCTACAGTGGCTGCCCTCTCCCATACCATCTCAGATCGAGCAGCAACTTCTGCGCAATGCACATGCGCAGAAGCTTACTTTAAAAAAATGGCTGCTGGGGGAGATGCGCATGCCCAGCAGCAGTTCTTCCCACAAGCAGTCAAAACAGAGGAGCAGCAGGTAAGTGCTGGCGGTGGTGACTGCAGGGGAGGTGGGGGAGGTTGGAGCTGATGATACAGGGCTGGGGGGAATTGGAGCTGACTGCACAGGGCAGGGGGAGGAGGGGTTTGGAGCTGACTGCACAGGGCAGGGGGAGGAGGGGTTTGGAGCTGACTGCACAAGGCTGGGGGGGAGGTTGGAGCTGACTGCACAGGGGGCTGGGGGGAGGTTGGAGGTGACACAGGGGCTGGGGAATGACGCTGAGACACACTGTGGCTGGGGAATGTGGCTGAGAGACGCACACTGGGGCTGGAGGAATGGGGCTGAGAGATGCACACTGGGGCTGGAGGAATCAGGCTGAGTGACACACACTGGGGCCAGGGGAATGGGGCTGAGAGACACACTGGAGCAGAGAGATGCACACTGGGGGAATGGGGCTGAGAGACGCACACTGGGGCCGGGGAATGGGACTGAGAGATGCACTGGGGCAGGGAGACGCACACTAGGGCCCGGAGAATGGGGCAGGGAGACGCACACTAGGGCCCACGGGAATGGGGCCGAGAGACGCACACTGGTGCCGGGGGAATGGGGCTGAGGGACACACTGGGGCAGAGTGATGCACACTTGTGCCGGGGGAATGGGGCTGAGGGACACACTGGGGCTGAGAGATGCACACTGGGGTCAGGGGAATGGGGCAGAGAGATGCACACTGGGGCTGGGCAAATGAGACTGAGCCACAGGTGGGCCTTAGGATGGAGAGACGTAGGGGGCCTGGGAATGGAGAGGCCCAGGGGGTCCTGGTGAGAGAAAAGGGGGCCTGGAGATGGTGAGACATTGAGGCCTGGAGATTAAGAGACACAGAGAACCACAGGGGGCCCTGGGGATGGAGACATTGGGGGGTCTGGAGTAACACAAGGGAGCCTGGAGAGACAGAAGTTTGATCAGGGAAATTCACATTTTTCCTGCACAAAAACTTCTGTTACTACAGTATAAATTCTTCAGAGGTTCCCCATTGCAGAGAAACCGCCATATAGGTAAGAAAAGACTTTCAAACTGACTGGGGCCCCAAAAACCCGCCGAGGGGGACACCATGGGGAAGGACGCCACTGGTGTGTGTGTGATAGATTATTTTTTTCCCAAGTAACAGTAACACAATATCTGACATGGTACTAAAACTGGGACCACCCATTATCAGATCTCTAGTTTTGACTATGCTTGGGACTGCCAGTCCTGACTGCAATTAGCATACAGAGGTCTTCCAATGGGAAGCCACTCCCCTGCTATAACTATACTAAGGGAAGGGGGGTGCAGCGGACCCGGGCCCCTCCACAAAGCTTGGGCCCGGGTAATTAGAACAACCCCACAACTCGTCCCTGCATTCCACATCACCTGCCCTTAGCCATAGCTAAATATATACAGACACACGGCTGATCACTTATGTTTCCCATTTTATTATTTGTTACTTCTAGGAAGAAACTGAAGGACATAGGTGACTCTGTGAGCATCCTAAAGAGATCATTTGTCATCATTACACCAGGTAACATTAGCTAGATTACTATGTAATAAGTACTGACCACAGCACAGACAAAGTCATCTCAGTATATTGCAGCATATTGTTGTGTATACATTGGCCACATTAATAATGTTATTGCTGGTGACAACGGCCAATCACCCCACAATGAGCAAGATGATGATTGAATTAATGAAATCTGCAATGGCTCAAACTACATTTGTGTGATACAAGCCGGGCCTACTGGGCATGTTCCCGGTCCTCTAGGACTAGGAGGACGACGTGTTGTGTACCAGGGTAAAGCTGTCCAATTATACTACAAGTGGCACTACAAGCGCCAGCATACACTGGTAGGCAATTCTACATATTGGTCCGTGATAGAAGCAGAACCGTTCTTTTCTCAGATGAATTCTAGGAGTTTATTGTAGATGCAGATTTGTAATGTCTTTAGTCTTGTTCCTCTGTGCCTCCCCCTGTACATGTATCCTCCCTCCCTTGTGCCCCCACCTCACTCACCCTGGACCTTGCACACTTACAGTAAATAGGAAGTTAAATGTCCTATAGAGAATTACAAATGTATAGGGGCTGCCATACTTCTCATTAAACATTTGCCGCTACTAGATATATTTGATCAAGTATTTACAATTGTTCTTATATGCTCCCAAACAGAGTCACCAAGTGTCTTGTGAAGAGCATATTATGGATGAGAGAGAGGCTGGCACATATAAACAACATTCAGGGTGCACATCAGATGGATGGAACATCACACGGGCATACTGTATATAATCAGCAGAGAGCACCGGAGGCCACCCCCTCCCTCCTCCCCTTTTCCAGTAACCTCTAAAGTTGGCAGCATGAGATGGCTTGCTGGTGTTTGGGGACATTACTCATAGGTTTAAGTTGAGTTTCCAGGTCCTGGAAAAAGTCACTTCAAAACTGGATCGTGTGGAGGTATCATGCCTTGGAGGACCTGTGCTGCCATAGGGAGATTATCAATTCCCGGGATTTACCTTGAAGAGACTCTTGCTTGATATACTCAGTGCTGAAGTCCTTTTGGCAAGGAAACATGCGCCCCCATTGGGGATTTTATTAAAATACTATCTGTATTTTAAAACATACTCTATGTGAGTGCATATTGCTTTAGTTTTTATTAAACTTGGTTTGGAGGTAATGGACTAGTTGCTCCCTTCCATTACTTTTGTATATGACACCATGTTGCAAGGACACCATATGAACAGATGACCGTCCATATTTAAGATGTGCCTGACATTTCATCCCGTCTATGAGTGCAATCAGTAATATATATAACGCTAGACATTATATACAGAACTTCCTAGATAAAAGGGTAATATTACTGTACTATTATTACCATAACCAATGAGATGGGTGACTGGTAGGTACGTATGTTGCCTATCTTCACCAGGGGCAGATTTGGCATTAGGTGCACCCTTGTCTCTGTATATACAGTGTAACAAACCGTGCCCCTGTATTTTCAGTTTTACCACCCCCAGGGGGAGATGTATCATCGGCGACATCACCGATGCGGTACACCCCCCCCCCGACTTCGCGTACATACCGCGGTTAATTACCGCGGTATGTACCAAGAATATCGCAAAGAACAGCTCTCTCGATGAGAGCTGCCCTTTGCGATGCTGCCGGGCAGAGGGACTTCCGGGTTTAACACCCAGAAGTCCTTCTGCGCATGCGCAGAAGGCCGCGGGGGCTCATGGGAGGGATCCGTTCGGATCCCTCCTAGCCCCGAGTGTTGCGCTAAGAAGCCCATAGGCTTCTATTGGGTAACGCCACCTGAAGGTGGCGTTACCTAGCAACGCGAAGCAGCAGAATGCAGCACATTCTGCTGCTTAATACATACAGGGAATGCAGTAAAATCCCCGAAAACTGCATTTTCGGGGGTTTTACCGCATTTTTGCCAATGAAACATCTCTCCCACAGTCCCTGTATTTTCAGTGTTACCACCAGTATCTAATTTTACTCCCCTCCCCCCAGTAAAATCCACCACTTGCAGGGACTGTTTAGCATTGGCAGTAACTTCACATTAGAAAAGCTCCATGCTAATCACAGCCAAACAGGCAGCCTCAAAGGGTCGTGCTTTGTTCCCTTGGGACCATATGCGAAACTGGTGAGTGGTCCGGGGGTGCACAGGACCACCCATTAGCCCAGTTTGGCGATCCGCCGCTGCCCGGCTTGCCCGCCCACCGCCGTCAAGGGCCGGTCTCTACAGTGGCTGCCCTCTCCCATACCATCTCAGATCGAGCAGCAACTTCTGCGCAATGCACATGCGCAGAAGCTTACTTTAAAAAAATGGCTGCTGGGGGAGATGCGCATGCCCAGCAGCAGTTCTTCCCACAAGCAGTCAAAACAGAGGAGCAGCAGGTAAGTGCTGGCGGTGGTGACTGCAGGGGAGGTGGGGGAGGTTGGAGCTGATGATACAGGGCTGGGGGGAATTGGAGCTGACTGCACAGGGCAGGGGGAGGAGGGGTTTGGAGCTGACTGCACAGGGCAGGGGGAGGAGGGGTTTGGAGCTGACTGCACAAGGCTGGGGGGGAGGTTGGAGCTGACTGCACAGGGGGCTGGGGGGAGGTTGGAGGTGACACAGGGGCTGGGGAATGACGCTGAGACACACTGTGGCTGGGGAATGTGGCTGAGAGACGCACACTGGGGCTGGAGGAATGGGGCTGAGAGATGCACACTGGGGCTGGAGGAATCAGGCTGAGTGACACACACTGGGGCCAGGGGAATGGGGCTGAGAGACACACTGGAGCAGAGAGATGCACACTGGGGGAATGGGGCTGAGAGACGCACACTGGGGCCGGGGAATGGGACTGAGAGATGCACTGGGGCAGGGAGACGCACACTAGGGCCCGGAGAATGGGGCAGGGAGACGCACACTAGGGCCCAGGGGAATGGGGCCGAGAGACGCACACTGGTGCCGGGGGAATGGGGCTGAGGGACACACTGGGGCAGAGTGATGCACACTTGTGCCGGGGGAATGGGGCTGAGGGACACACTGGGGCTGAGAGATGCACACTGGGGTCAGGGGAATGGGGCAGAGAGATGCACACTGGGGCTGGGCAAATGAGACTGAGCCACAGGTGGGCCTTAGGATGGAGAGACGTAGGGGGCCTGGGAATGGAGAGGCCCAGGGGGTCCTGGTGAGAGAAAAGGGGGCCTGGAGATGGTGAGACATTGAGGCCTGGAGATTAAGAGACACAGAGAACCACAGGGGGCCCTGGGGATGGAGACATTGGGGGGTCTGGAGTAACACAAGGGAGCCTGGAGAGACAGAAGTTTGATCAGGGAAATTCACATTTTTCCTGCACAAAAACTTCTGTTACTACAGTATAAATTCTTCAGAGGTTCCCCATTGCAGAGAAACCGCCATATAGGTAAGAAAAGACTTTCAAACTGACTGGGGCCCCAAAAACCCGCCGAGGGGGACACCATGGGGAAGGACGCCACTGGTGTGTGTGTGATAGATTATTTTTTTCCCAAGTAACAGTAACACAATATCTGACATGGTACTAAAACTGGGACCACCCATTATCAGATCTCTAGTTTTGACTATGCTTGGGACTGCCAGTCCTGACTGCAATTAGCATACAGAGGTCTTCCAATGGGAAGCCACTCCCCTGCTATAACTATACTAAGGGAAGGGGGGTGCAGCGGACCCGGGCCCCTCCACAAAGCTTGGGCCCGGGTAATTAGAACAACCCCACAACTCGTCCCTGCATTCCACATCACCTGCCCTTAGCCATAGCTAAATATATACAGACACACGGCTGATCACTTATGTTTCCCATTTTATTATTTGTTACTTCTAGGAAGAAACTGAAGGACATAGGTGACTCTGTGAGCATCCTAAAGAGATCATTTGTCATCATTACACCAGGTAACATTAGCTAGATTACTATGTAATAAGTACTGACCACAGCACAGACAAAGTCATCTCAGTATATTGCAGCATATTGTTGTGTATACATTGGCCACATTAATAATGTTATTGCTGGTGACAACGGCCAATCACCCCACAATGAGCAAGATGATGATTGAATTAATGAAATCTGCAATGGCTCAAACTACATTTGTGTGATACAAGCCAGGCCTACTGGGCATGTTCCCGGTCCTCTAGGACTAGGAGGACGACGTGTTGTGTACCAGGGTAAAGCTGTCCAATTATACTACAAGTGGCACTACAAGCGCCAGCATACACTGGTAGACAATTCTACATATTGGTCCGTGATAGAAGCAGAACCATTCTTTTCTCAGATGAATTCTAGGAGTTTATTGTAGATGCAGATTTGTAATGTCTTTAGTCTTGTTCCTCTGTGCCTCCCCCTGTACATGTATCCTCCCTCCCTTGTGCCCCCACCTCACTCACCCTGGACCTTGCACACTTACAGTAAATAGGAAGTTAAATGTCCTATAGAGAATTACAAATGTATAGGGGCTGCCATACTTCTCATTAAACATTTGCCGCTACTAGATATATTTGATCAAGTATTTACAATTGTTCTTATATGCTCCCAAACAGAGTCACCAAGTGTCTTGTGAAGAGCATATTATGGATGAGAGAGAGGCTGGCACATATAAACAACATTCAGGGTGCACATCAGATGGATGGAACATCAGACGGGCATACTGTATATAATCAGCAGAGAGCATCGGAGGCCACCCCCTCCCTCCTCCCCTTTTCCAGTAACCTCTAAAGTTGGCAGCATGAGATGGCTTGCTGGTGTTTGGGGACATTACTCATAGGTTTAGGTTGAGTTTCCAGGTCCTGGAAAAAGTCACTTCAAAACTGGATCGTGTGGAGGTATCATGCCTTGGAGGACCTGTGCTGCCATAGGGAGATTATCAATTCCCGGGATTTACCTTGAAGAGACTCTTGCTTGATATACTCAGTGCTGAAGTCCTTTTGGCAAGGAAACATGCGCCCCCATTGGGGATTTTATTAAAATACTATCTGTATTTTAAAACATACTCTACGTGAGTGCATATTGCTTTAGTTTTTATTAAACTTGGTTTGGAGGTAATGGACTAGTTGCTCCCTTCCATTACTTTTGTATATGACACCATGTTGCAAGGACACCATATGAACAGATGACCGTCCATATTTAAGATGTGCCTGACATTTCATCCCGTCTATGAGTGCAATCAGTAATATATATAATGCTAGACATTATATACAGAACTTCCTAGATAAAAGGGTAATATTACTGTACTATTATTACCATAACCAATGAGATGGGTGACTGGTAGGTACGTATGTTGCCTATCTTCACCAGGGGCAGATTTGGCATTAGGTGCACCCCTGTCTCTGTATATACAGTGTAACAAACCGTGCCCCTGTATTTTCAGTTTTACCACCCCCAGGGGGAGATGTATCATCGGCGACATCACCGATGCGGTACACCCCCCCCGACTTCGCGTACATACCGCGGTTAATTACCGCGGTATGTACCAAGAATATCGCAAAGAACAGCTCTCTCGATGAGAGCTGCCCTTTGCGATGCTGCCGGGCAGAGGGACTTCCGGGTTTAACACCCAGAAGTCCTTCTGCGCATGCGCAGAAGGCCGCGGGGGCTCATGGGAGGGATCCGTTCGGATCCCTCCCAGCCCCGAGTGTTGCGCTAAGAAGCCCATAGGCTTCTATTGGGTAACGCCACCTGAAGGTGGCGTTACCTAGCAACGCGAAGCAGCAGAATGCAGCACATTCTGCTGCTTAATACATACAGGGAATGCAGTAAAACCCCCGAAAACTGCATTTTCGGGGGTTTTACCGCATTTTTGCCAATGAAACATCTCTCCCACAGTCCCTGTATTTTCAGTGTTACCACCAGTATCTAATTTTACTCCCCTCCCCCCAGTAAAATCCACCACTTGCAGGGACTGTTTAGCATTGGCAGTAACTTCACATTAGAAAAGCTCCATGCTAATCACAGCCAAACAGGCAGCCTCAAGGGGTGGTGCTTTGTTCCCTTGGGACCATATGCGAAACTGGTGAGTGGTCCGGGGGTGCACAGGACCACCCATTAGCCCAGTTTGGCGATCCGCCGCTGCCCGGCTTGCCCGCCCACCGCCGTCAAGGGCCGGTCTCTACAGTGGCTGTCCTCTCCCACACCATCTCAGATCGAGCAGCAACTTCTGCGCAATGCACAAGCGCAGAAGCTTACTTTAAAAAAATGGCTGCTGGGGGAGATGCGCATGCCCAGCAGCAGTTCTTCCCACAAGCAGTCAAAACAGAGGAGCAGCAGGTAAGTGCTGGCGGTGGTGACTGCAGGGGAGGTGGGGGAGGTTGGAGCTGATGATACAGGGCTGGGGGGAATTGGAGCTGACTGCACAGGGCAGGGGGAGGAGGGGTTTGGAGCTGACTGCACAGGGCAGGGGGAGGAGGGGTTTGGAGCTGACTGCACAAGGCTGGGGGGGAGGTTGGAGCTGACTGCACAGGGGGCTGGGGGGAGGTTGGAGGTGACACAGGGGCTGGGGAATGACGCTGAGACACACTGTGGCTGGGGAATGTGGCTGAGAGACGCACACTGGGGCTGGAGGAATGGGGCTGAGAGATGCACACTGGGGCTGGAGGAATCAGGCTGAGTGACACACACTGGGGCCAGGGGAATGGGGCTGAGAGACACACTGGAGCAGAGAGATGCACACTGGGGGAATGGGGCTGAGAGACGCACAATGGAATCAGGCTGAGTGACACACACTGGGGCCAGGGGAATGGGGCTGAGAGACACACTGGAGCAGAGAGATGCACACTGGGGGAATGGGGCTGAGAGACGCACACTGGGGCCGGGGAATGGGACTGAGAGATGCACTGGGGCAGGGAGACGCACATTAGGGCCCGGAGAATGGGGCAGGGAGACGCACACTAGGGCCCAGGGGAATGGGGCCGAGAGACGCACACTGGTGCCGGGGGAATGGGGCTGAGGGACACACTGGGGCAGAGAGATGCACACTGGTGCCGGGGGAATGGGGCTGAGGGACACACTGGGGCTGAGAGATGTACACTGGGGTCAGGGGAATGGGGCAGAGAGATGCACACTGGGGCTGGGCAAATGAGACTGAGCCACAGGTGGGCCTTAGGATGGAGAGACGTAGGGGGCCTGGGAATGGAGAGGCCCAGGGGGTCCTGGTGAGAGAAAAGGGGGCCTGGAGATGGTGAGACATTGAGGCCTGGAGATTAAGAGACACAGAGAACCACAGGGGGCCCTGGGGATGGAGACATTGGGGGGTCTGGAGTAACACAAGGGAGCCTGGAGAGACAGAAGTTTGATCAGGGAAATTCACATTTTTCCTGCACAAAAACTTCTGTTACTACAGTATAAATTCTTCAGAGGTTCCCCATTGCAGAGAAACCGCCATATAGGTAAGAAAAGACTTTCAAACTGACTGGGGCCCCAAAAACCCGCCGAGGGGGACACCATGGGGAAGGACGCCACTGGTGTGTGTGTGATAGAATATTTTTTTCCCAAGTAACAGTAACACAATATCTGACATGGTACTAAAACTGGGACCACCCATTATCAGATCTCTAGTTTTGACTATGCTTGGGACTGCCAGTCCTGACTGCAATTAGCATACAGAGGTCTTCCAATGGGAAGCCACTCCCCTGCTATAACTATACTAAGGGAAGGGGGGTGCAGCGGACCCGGGCCCCTCCACAAAGCTTGGGCCCGGGTAATTAGAACAACCCCACAACTCGTCCCTGCATTCCACATCACCTGCCCTTAGCCATAGCTAAATATATACAGACACACGGCTGATCACTTATGTTTCCCATTTTATTATTTGTTACTTCTAGGAAGAAACTGAAGGACATAGGTGACTCTGTGAGCATCCTAAAGAGATCATTTGTCATCATTACACCAGGTAACATTAGCTAGATTACTATGTAATAAGTACTGACCACAGCACAGACAAAGTCATCTCAGTATATTGCAGCATATTGTTGTGTATACATTGGCCACATTAATAATGTTATTGCTGGTGACAACGGCCAATCACCCCACAATGAGCAAGATGATGATTGAATTAATGAAATCTGCAATGACTCAAACTACATTTGTGTGATACAAGCCAGGCCTACTGGGCATGTTCCCGGTCCTCTAGGACTAGGAGGATGACGTGTTGTGTACCAGGGTAAAGCTGTCCAATTATACTACAAGTGGCACTACAAGCGCCAGCATACACTGGTAGGCAATTCTACATATTGGTCCGTGATAGAAGCAGAACCGTTCTTTTCTCAGATGAATTCTAGGAGTTTATTGTAGATGCAGATTTGTAATGTCTTTAGTCTTGTTCCTCTGTGCCTCCCCCTGTACATGTATCCTCCCTCCCTTGTGCCCCCACCTCACTCACCCTGGACCTTGCACACTTACAGTAAATAGGAAGTTAAATGTCCTATAGAGAATTACAAATGTATAGGGGCTGCCATACTTCTCATTAAACATTTGCCGCTACTAGATATATTTGATCAAGTATTTACAATTGTTCTTATATGCTCCCAAACAGAGTCACCAAGTGTCTTGTGAAGAGCATATTATGGATGAGAGAGAGGCTGGCACATATAAACAACATTCAGGGTGCACATCAGATGGATGGAACATCAGACGGGCATACTGTATATAATCAGCAGAGAGCACCGGAGGCTACCCCCTCCCTCCTCCCCTTTTCCAGTAACCTCTAAAGTTGGCAGCATGAGATGGCTTGCTGGTGTTTGGGGACATTACTCATACGTTTAGGTTGAGTTTCCAGGTCCTGGAAAAAGTCACTTCAAAACTGGATCGTGTGGAGGTATCATGCCTTGGAGGACCTGTGCTGCCATAGGGAGATTATCAATTCCCGGGATTTACCTTGAAGAGACTCTTGATTGATATACTCAGTGCTGAAGTCCTTTTGGCAAGGAAACATGCGCCCCCATTGGGGATTTTATTAAAATACTATCTGTATTTTAAAACATACTCTATGTGAGTGCATATTGCTTTAGTTTTTATTAAACTTGGTTTGGAGGTAATGGACTAGTTGCTCCCTTCCATTACTTTTGTATATGACACCATGTTGCAAGGACACCATATGAACAGATGACCATCCATATTTAAGATGTGCCTGACATTTCATCCCGTCTATGAGTGCAATCAGTAATATATATAACGCTAGACATTATATACAGAACTTCACTATAAATTTTGTTTATCCCACCACATCTGAGTCTAGTAACAATGTAAAGGCGCACATCCACTACCCGATTAAACAGCGATTGAACGATAACGACATAGTACACGCTCCCGCTGGTCGTTTTTGACATCTATCATTGCCCGAACATGCTGGTCAGTCTGCTGATAACGACAGATTGGCCATGTTCGGGGATGAGGGAGGGTGCCTACACTGAATGACTGATCGCTTAGTGTAGGCACTGCACAGACTGTGAAACGACTGCACAATTACAATGTCATAATCGTGCAGTCGTTTCACAATCTGATAGTGGATGGGCCACATTAGTTTTGGTTTATACAAGTTGTTTTAGATTTCAAGTAAAAGACAGGTATAGGGTTCACATATTTAACCACAGTGTGATTTGGGGATTGCATGAAGTCACCCGTGTGCCATCCATACGTGAATATTGTTTGGTTGATAGATTACCATTGTTATTTATTAATGCTTTGTCTTATTCTTTCCCCATTCTTTTGTTGAAATGTAATTGTATATAGTGAAATCAGTTTTTTTTGTATCCAGTGGCTGTGAATAAAAAGATGGTGTCACAACCTCCTGGTTTATATGAAATGTAGATAAAACCTTTGGAAAGAAAGTTGTATTGGCTCTTAGGCTGGGTACACACGATGCGATTTTCAGCCTGATATATCTGACAGAAAGGGCCGGTAACTGTGTAGTGTGTATGCAGCACTTGGTTGGATCGGCTCCCGATATAGTGAGGGCAGCACACGCTATGTAATTCACCTCGTTTTAGTACCGTTCAGAAAGTGCAGCGTGTACAGATCATGACCGATGTCTGCTAATTAATTAGCATTTCCCTTGAAAGGTTAGATGATTTGGGATTTAATGAATCAGTTTGTAATAAACAATTTTGGGTGGTGTATATCGGCCATTTTCGGGATTATTTTTGGTTGGTCTGAAATCGGTCTAGTTATTAGCATCGTTGGGCAAAATCTTATAGTATGTACCCAACTTTAGAACCACATTGAACTCCAAGTCATAGATATGTATAAAAGGATTAATTGCAACATAGTGCGTATAGCTCTCCAGTCCTTCAGGTAGGGGTCATTGCCACCGAGAACACTATTATTTTTTTTTGTGTCTGTGTAAATAATCTCTGGACAAAGCAGTAAGGCTGAAGCATCTTACAGGTTGCCAGGAACAATGGATGCAGTGGCCAACGTAGGATTGCTATCACTTCCACTTTATTTTTTCTGAGCTTTCTCAGCATGTGCGGGATGAGAGGAAATGGGAATGAGACATAGGCTAGCTGAAACCTCCATGAACCTGACAAAGGAGCATATACAATTGGGCGCGAGGATTAGCGAGGAAAAAACCTTGCGCCCAATTTCTTCTTCAGGGTCCATAGGGGGTCCAGAGGGTTGACCTTGGGGTATATGTTGGGAACCAAATCCGGGCACCACGCAGTTAAAGCTTTCAGCTCCCAGGATGGGATTGGGTCCACTCTCCCTATAACCCCGCCCCCAAGCCAGAGGCACCTCAGTTTAAGTTGGTGCCTGGCTGGAGTCGGGTCACCGTTATCGCAGGAGGGGCTGATTAGCAGCTCCTAAACTTATTGTTATTTTTTGAGTTCATAGTTTTTTATTTACTTTTGGACTCTGCAGAGCGGCATCGTCGGACTGTCCATAGGACGTCCAAGCTGCCGCTCCGTCACCCCGCCAGTGCCGAGACGCCAATACAAATCTGGGGATCTCGGCGGGACCCCAGAGTCTGTGCTAGCTGGACTCTGTTGGGCGCCCAGGACTGCTTCCGGATTGAGGGGGAGCAGGTAAGGTTTCGGATCACCGCTTGCGCATCTATGCAGTCTCTTGCCTCGGTCTCTGTGGACAGACCGGAGGCGCTGGCAGTGGCGTTGGGGCCCCACTAGACCACCAGGGACTTAACGATCCCCCGCGTATCCACTAGACCACCAGGGACTTAACGATCGGCAATGAGAGCCGGCTTCCCGGGGGTTAATAGCCGACCAGGGGAGGCAGCCTTCCCTGTTACAGAGGCTCCTCCCCTCAGCTCAGCGCGCCTTTCAGTCCTATAGTCTTGCATCCCTGAGCTGCTTACTCCGTGGGCCACGCTTCCTCTGAGGTCTCCGGTGGCCATCTTCCCTCTGGTGCAGTGCAGATCTCCTAGGACAACAGTTGGTCCAGTCCCCCTGCGTACCTTGCCATTTGGGTGAGTGTACACAGCGCTATAGCCTTCCCAGACACTCAATCTGGGCAGTTGAATGTAGTTCCATTTGCAGTATATTATATGTAATGTTTATGTATACATATTTCTGCATTGTATGCGACTTATGCTAGCGCTGACTGTCTGTGCTTTATTCTCTCACCTGTCAATGTATATATATTCCTTTTCTTTACAATCTGCCCTAATACAGGTGTACCTAGGGTGGTTCTGAGACCTCACATATATATACTTGTCAATATTTGTGAGGTTTCTCTCACATACTGTTGCGTGCTGTACATTGCCATATTTTAGGTGGAACTGTGTGTTGCATACGCTGACAATGGGTACCTGCAGCTAATCTTAGCGTCAGTCAGGACCAGTATAGCGCTGCTTGATATTTCCACGAGGATTGTTAGTCATATAGGTCTGACCAGGTAATAGAGCACGATACTGCACCCATTTTTGCTATCCTGCAAGTCATGGCCTGCAGGTATGAGTATGGAGGATTTGACTCAGGAAGGGTTATGTATACGTCACCATCAGGTGCTGGGCCCCTTGGACGGTTTGTTTCTCTAGATCCTGGCCTCCATTGTGGATCGCCTGGCGGCCCCCATTGTTGTAACTCACTTGGGGTTACTTCAACATGCTGCCTTTCATCTCAGGGTATCTCGCAGTTTCTTGCGGTTTACTCCTGTGACACAAACTATCGCTCGCTACCGGGGTTTTTCACAGTACATGCAATTCCCTCAGGTACAATGACAGTCTGTCATTTCCCTTGCAGGGATTACGACAACAGCCATCCTGGGTGGATGTCGTTTCTACGAAACACAAATTGGCGTAGTAAACGCCATGTGGTTACTTCCCAGTCTGCACTGCTGTCTAACATAGATCGTCAGCCAAGGATGAACTGGATGATGTATCTGACCTTTCCCTCTCACACGAGGGGGAGCCTAATTCAAGTATTATTATCCCTGCTTTGGTGCTGGCGGTCAAGTCCTTCCTAGTAATAGAGGATGTTGAACCTGCACCTAAATCAAATCACCCTCAGTTTAAGCATTAAAGTGTCTTTGGCTGTGTTCCCCTTCTCTGACCAGCGGGTGGATCACAAGGCGGGAGTCTGGCTATCGCCAGATAAGAGGTATCACAAAAACATTTGGCCTCATGTTTCCCATTCCCTGAGGGTCATTACAAGTAATAGGAATCACCTCCTGGAGTGGATTTTCATGTTACTCGTCTGATTAAGAGCGCTACTACGCCTCCCATTCCTGCCCGGATGGATTCTATGGATCCGTAGGTGGTAACTTTGCCTGAAATCAATATACTCGCTTTCAGGGGTTGTTGCCCATCCAACCATGGCTATCGCATGGTTGGCTATTGAGTGCTGGAATTATGCATTTGTAGAGATTTTTCCCTCAAAAACTTCTGGGGATCAGATGTCTTTTGTTGCTCACATAAAAAAATGCAGTTTCATATGTTGGAGTAACTACATTGGATGCCAGTCTCCTAACCTTCAGAGTTTCGGCTGCGACTGTATCCGCCGCCATACCCTATGGCTGCGCTCATGGAAGGCAGAGGTGGACTTCAAGATAGGCCTTAAAATGGATACTCTATATTGGGGAGATCTTGTTTGATCCTGACCTAGACAAGATTGTAGCAACCTGGCAGTATCACTAACGGCAAAATTTCTGCCTTCAGCTACTCCCACTACAAAGCCTCGGACTAAATCTGTTCAGTCTTTTTGTCCTCAGGGACAGTCTACACGCCAGTCTTTTCCTAGGCTGTCGGCCTCCACGAGGGCCGCCATACCCGGTACTGAGCAGACCTGGACATCCAGATACCCTGCTTCTAAACCTAAGTATAAACATTCAGCCTGACGGGACAGGTCATCATCTGGGGGATCTCAGAGTGAGATACCGACTTTTTCAGTTCGCTCAGTGCTGGTGTCAAGTCACCACGGATGTTTGGGTAAGAGTTGAAGTCTCTCACGAGAATGCCCTCTCATTGCTCAGACGGCCTCCCCACATGTTTTGCTACACAGGTACTTCTTCAGACCCGAACAAGGCCTTCCAAATCCAGAAAGCTATACAGTCCTTGGGGTAAGCAGGGGTAATTATGCCAGCCCCACTATCTCAGCGAGAGACTGGTTATTCTACTTTCTTTCTGGTGCAGAGGCCAAATGGTCCTCATTGGCCTATCCTCTATCTCAAATCCCTGAACCAGTTCCTAAAGGTGCCTAGGCTCAGGAGGGAGCCCCTACACTTCATCATCCGAGCTATGGAACCTGGGGACTTTATGGTATCGCTGAATATTCAGGACGCGTACCTATAGGTACCTATAGAGCCCTCTCATCAGCATTAGCTCAGGTTTGCTGTGTCACAGCAACACTTCCAATTTTCAGGCTCTGCCCTTTGGACTGTCCACAGCCCCACTGGGGTTTACAAGATTTATGGCTTTTATGACAGCCCACCTGTTCAGGGTATTCGACTGCTCCAGTATCTGGACGGCCTCCTGCTCTTAGCAGGATCACCAAGGTACTCTAAAGCCATTTCAAGTTAACCATTGCTTTCCTTCACAAATGGTTAATCAACTGGGAAAAAGTCCTCCCTGAATCCCTAACAGGGTATGATTCATCTGGGAGCCCTGCTGGATTCTCAGAATCGGAAAATCCTTCTGACGTCAGACAAGATCTCCACTCTACAACTACGAGTGCGCGGATGTCTCCACAGTCGACAAGTGTCATTACACTCTGTAATGCGGGTTCTGGAATCCAGGGTGTCTACCTTCGGAAAGGTGGAATATGCTCAGTTCCATTCCAGGCGTTTGCAAAAACTGATCCTCTCCATATCAAATGGGTCTCTCCATCGCATCACTGTTCAGACGATGATGCTCTCTCCGGATGTGCGTCTGTCTCTATCTGGGTGGCTATGGCCATCTCATCTAGGGTAATCCTTACAACGGACGCCAGTCTCTGGGGCGCAGTGACCGGTCCATACTCCTTTCAGGGCAGTTGGACATCTGTCGATTCCGCCCTGCCAATCAACTTATTGGAACTTCAAGCTATCTTGGGCCCTCGCTCTTGCTTAACACATACTTCACGGTAAACCTGTATAGGTTCAGTCCGACAATGTCACAACAGTGACTTACAACTAGGAGACACTCGTAGATGGGCAGCAATGACAGGAATGTCACACATTTTGACATAGTCCAAGGGTCTCCTCCCGGCCATCTCTGCAGTGTTCATTCCGGGAGTTCTCCATTGGGAAGCAGACTTCCTCAGCTGTCACGACGTTTCAACTCCTAGTGAGCAGAGGGGGCCTCCTACAGGTGGTCCTCAAGGTCTCCTGACTCTATCACACACTGCCGGTGTTAGAGTCCAGAACTAGAGGTACTGAAGCAACCTTCGGTGACGCATTGTCAGTGAAGTGGACCTTCCACTTTGTGTACCTGTTTCCTCTGGTCTTCCTTCTTCCTCGAGGTCTTCAGAAGTTCAATCGAGACGGAGGTACTGTCCTGCTGGTGGCTCCAGATTGACCCAGACATTGCTGGTACGTAGATTTTTGGAGTCTCTCCATCGACACTTCGTTCCTGCTGCCTCAATATCCGGACCTGTTGTCTCAAGGTCCTTGCCTTTCCCTGGACCTGGATCGTTTGTCTTTGACTGCGTTCCTACTGTGGTCCTAAGGCTTCTCTGGCTCTGTCATCATCAGGATGTTTAGAGCGCGTAGGCCAGCTTTTGCTGGGATCTACCACAGAATGTGGCATACATAATTCTTATGGTATTGTACCTGTAGCTACGATCCTCAGGTGTTTAGGATTTCCAGAAGTTCTGGCATTCCTTCCAGCTGGCTTGGGTCTAGCCCTCCGCCCGGTCTTCCTGAAAGTGCGGGTCTCTGCACTGTCAGTATGGTTCGGATGTGGAATTGCTCCACTCTCGGGTATCCAGACCCTCCTTCAGGGTGTTTTCTGAATTCTACCTCACTTTATCCCCCTTAAGGGTTCCTTGGGATTTGGCAGTGGTTCTTTGTGCCCTCCTGGGGCCTCCATTTGAACCACTAGTTTTGATAGCCCTTACGTGGTTTATGGCTTAGACTATCTTTCTTATGGCGTTTGCATCTGCCAGGAGAGTGTCAGAATTGGGAGCGTACTCATGTGGCTCCCTCTTCTGGATATTTCACCACTCAGGGTTGTGAGTCGCACCTGCCCTGTGTTTCTTCCTAAAGTGGTTTTTAAGTTCCTTATTATTCAGGTACTTATTTTACCAACATTTCAGTCTCCAGTCCTCTCGGTTGGGGTGGCCTCATTGACTGTGGTTCGGCCTCTCCGGATTTACGTGGTCCGTTCAAGTTCCTTCAGGAAATCAGACTCCTTATTTGTGGTCTATGGAATTCACAGGAAAGGATGGCTGGCTGATAAATAGACATTGGCTAGATGGCTTCGTATGTCTATCTCAGGGGTCTACACATAGGAAGTCCTTTCTGTTTCTGTTGATGCTTTTTTTACTCGGGCTGTGGGCCCCTCATGGGCGGCTCGCTGTGGCACCTTGGCTGTTCTGCCTTGCAAGGTGGCCACGTGGTCTTCTGTCCACACCTTTCTAAGGTTCTATGCATTGGATTCCTTTGCCTCTCAAGATGCTTCCTTTGGATGACGGATTCTCCTCTCATCACAGGAGCATCCCCACCCTTATAAGAACTTATAAGACATCACCAAGGTCAACCTTGTGGACCCCCTATGGACCCTGAAGAAGAAAATGAGAGATATGGTAAGAACTTACCCTTGTTATCTCTCTTTCTTCAAAGTCCATAGGGTCCACAGGGCACTCGCCCTGATGCACCTGGCTTCATATGGGCCGTGTTACTGGTCACCGGTTTCCCGTCTCCTTCTCTGTGAGTATGGTTCTCTCTTTCTTTCCTCCTCCGGCCTTTGGCTACTTACAAACTGAGGTGCCTACGGCTTGGGGGCGGGGTTATAGGGAGAGTGGACCCAGTGCATCCTGGGAGCTGAAAGCTTTAACTGCGTGGTGCCCGGATTTGGTTCCCAACCTATACTCCAAGGTCAACCCTGTGGACCCTATGGACTTCGAAGAAAGAGAGATAACAAGGGTAAGTTCTTACCATATCTCTCATTTTTGGAATACCGTGGGTATTTACGCACTCCCAATACCCATGGTATTCAATAAAAAAAATAGAGGTTGCAGGGTTTTCAGCTCTGAAAACCCCACACCACTTAAATAAAAAAATTTAAAAAATCTTCACCTACTTGGCTGGTGGCTCCGGTGGTCTCTGCAGGTCCCGGTGGCTTCCCCTCTCTCTTCTTAGTGGAGAGGGGGCTGCTGGGAGTCCCGGGGCTCCTGGGAGGCTCCAGGGGCTGGTGGGAGGGGCAAGGGTTGCTGGGAGATGTAGTTCTTCCAGCACCCATTCCGGGTGCAGTGGGGGTCATACACACAAACAGTCACTCATACACACAAATACATACATACATACATAGAAACACCACGCACACTGACATACTCACCCTGCTGCTGAAGAGCCGGCTCCCGCGCTGGATGCAGAAGACAGCGGTGCAGAAGGTAAGTAACTAAGGACTAATTAAGCTAATTGGAAACTTAATTAGTCTTAAGGGGGGGGTGCCACCAGGGTGCCAGAGCAAGTCCCACTGATTTTTCCTAAAATTAACGATTTTAGGAAATATCACACTTGCTCTGGAGGTGCGAGAATAAAAACCTCCCGGCGGGCAAAAAAAAACAAGAAAGTGTACATGCATAGACAGAGTGTGATAGTTTTAAAGAAAGTATACATGCATAGACAGAGTATGATAGTTTTAAAAATAAGGGAGCTTAACATGTATTCTGAATGAGATAAATGTATGGAGTGAGAAGGATGTTGGAAGCCAGTGAGATTGTTGTGGTGATCAAATGGGAAGATTGTGGGTTGTGGGAGCCACATAACTGCTCAAACCTCAGTTGCATAGACTGCATGTGTGTATTCCAATGAGCACACAATTCTGTGAATTAGCAGCTCCACCATTTTGTGAGTGACAGCAATCTCGTTCTGTGAGTGCTGAATCTGCAGTTAACCACAGGGTGTGATGGCATACCATATCTGTATTGCGCAAGGAACACATCCATTAATGATCGTAATTTCATTGATTTTTTTAGTTTGAGTGGCACAAATTAAGTAGGTTTTGTGAAATTTCAGATCATGTGTAAGAAGTATTAATGGGACATGTAAAACTGTAAGGTTTTTTGTCTATGGAATTTCATTGCTTTTTTTATCATTTATTAACCATCAGGGTTTTGACGAGCAAACCGCGCCACCTGCAGGGCAGAAGGACATCAAATAGGTACACTAACATGGGTGGAGTAGCAGACAGCACACATGAGGTGTTTTAAGGGTGCAGAGGGAGAGACGGCTGTGGGGGCAGGCTGCAGGTGTGTGGGGCTGTGGCAGCAGTGGAGGTGTGGAGCAGTGGTAGCAACGGGTGTGCACAGAAGCATCAGTGGGCGACAAAGGGACACACTGGTGCTGGGCATGCACCTAAGAAAATCAAATCAATAAGACACAGATGCATGGACGTATCAGTGAGATCCATCCATGTATTGTTTAAAAAAATGAATGTGTAATATAAAAAAAAATTATGTGCCTCTACAGCACAACCAGCATTGGGCTGTGGAGCCCCAGTGCTGGTTGTGCTAAACACAGGGGGAAAACAACGTAGGGGTTCCCTGTATTAAGCAAAACCAGCACTAGGCTAATCAGTGCCAGTCTTGGTTGCCAAAATACAGGGGATGAGCGACGTAGGGGTCCTCTAAAAAAAAAACGGAATTTTCCCATAGAGAAATCCCGAGTGGTCATGGTGTTTAAGGGGCAAAACCTCAAAAGCTATTGGAGGCATGGTGCTGAAATTTAGCATGGGCTGGTAGAACTGTCGCTCGGTGCTGCATGCCAAATTTCAGGGCAAAAATAAAAAAAATTAGGACTTGGGAGTAATTTAAATTTCCAACTGTCAGTATTTTCTGACACTCAATTAGGACCACATTTCTGCTGTTTTGGGAAGGCATAACTCAGGGTAGGGAGCAAATTTACACTGGGTTTGTTTTATTAGGTAGCCATTGTTCCAGGGTAGGTGCTTTTGGGGTTTAGGTAATTGAGAAAGTTATAGTTTTTAAACTATTACCTCATGAATCCGCCATTATAGAGAAAGGAAGTTTCAACTTGATGCGCAGCCTCAGTTGGAGCCCCCATCAGGTGTACTCACTGTGGCTTCACTTGGGTGCTGCAAGATGGCAGGTCAGTGCGGGTGGTAGTGGAGGTGTGCTCAGGGGAAGGAAGCAGCCTTATGCTGCGGCCGGACCTGGGGGATAGATGCCATTAGCTGCTGCTGGGACTCATGGGTGTTAGCGGTGGCGGTGGTGCAGGCGTTAGGACCCAGGGGAGGTAGCGGCAGACTGATGCAGGCTTGGATCTGAACGATCCGTGATACCTGTATTTAAATAAACACAGAAGCAGGGACGGGTCAGTGAGACCCGCCTGTGCTTCTGCTATAAAAAAAAACCCTGTGTAAAAAAAAATGGCGTGGCCCCCTCCAAAAAACAACAACCAGCACCGGGTTTTGGTTTGCAGGGGTACTATAGGTACCAGCAGGCCCTTAATGCCCCACCTGCTGGTACTTGTGGTTCTCCAAAAGCCAGTATGCGGAGATGCCTGCTGGGACCTGTAGTACTACTGCAAAAGACAATATTTATATTTTCATATGCACCACACAACACAATCAACCCAGCACCCACCGCCCAGGGGTGCCGGGGATAGCCCCGGGCTATCAGCCTGGGTCTGGGGTGCCCTGGAGGGACCCCTTTATTGGGGAGGTGCCTAGCTTCCCAGGGATCCCCGGCCTGGGCTGACTAGCAATCAGGGGTGATGCTTCGGCTGAAGGGCCCGGTGAAAGGGCTCCCCTAGCTGTGGCATCACCCCCTCACTAGAAAAAGTCTGGTGCTGGTTCTGGTAAATACATGGGGACCCTACGCATTTTTTCCCCCTGTATTTCCAGAACCAGGGCCGGCTCAAAGCCCAGTGCTGGTGGCGCTGAATACGGGGGACCCCTATGTCATTTGTCCCCTGTATTTTGGCAGCCAGGACTGGTTCTGAAAAGCCTGGTGCTGGTTGTGCTTCATACGGGGGACCCCTATGTCATTTGTCCCCTGTATTTAGCACAATCAGTACTGGCTTTCCAAAGCCCGGTACTGGTTGTTGTTTTTGGGGAGGGGGTCACGCCATTTTATTTTTTTTATATAGGTTTGTTTTTTTAATTAAACACAGAAGCACAGATGAGTCTCACTGACCCGTCCCTGCTTCTGTGTTTGTTTGTTTGTTTGTTTGTTTTAAACACAGATGCAGGCATTACGGATATTCCAGATCCGAGCATCCATCTGTGTGCTGCTACCTCCCCCAGGTCCTAACGCCTGCAACACCGCTGCCCACACAGCCGTTGCACCGCCGCTGCTAACGCCCACTACCGTCCCATTTCCCAGCCTCAGCTAACACCCGCTAACCCCTACCCCCTCTCCCCCGCATCCCGGCCACAGCAAATGCCGGCTTACTTCCCCCCCGGACCCGGCCTCCACTACCGCTCACAAAAGACAGCCATCTTGCTGCATTCAAGTGAAGCCAAAGTGATTACACCTGCTGAAGGCTCCTACTGCAGCTGTGCAAGGAACTGAAGCTTCCTATCTGTATAATGGCAGATTTGTGAGGTAATAGTTTAAAAACTGTAACTTTCTCAATTACCTGAACCCCAAAAGGCCCTATTCTGGAACAATAACTACCTAATAAAACAAACCCCAAGTCTAAATTCACCCCCTACCCTGATTTATGCCTTCCCCAAAATCCCCATAGAGAACAGCAGAAAAGTGGTCCTAATTGAGAATGTCAGAAAAAAGTGACAGTGTAGATTACTCCCAAATCCTCATTTTTTATGTTTTTGCCCTGAAATTTGTATGCAGCACCGAGCGACAGTTATACCCGTCCTTGCCACATTTCAGCCCGTTACCTCCAATAGCTTTTGAGGGGTATCCCCTTAAACACCCTGCCCCACCTTCAGAATTCTCTATGGAGATTTCCGTTTTTTTTCTTTTTAGCCTTAAGGTGCATACACATGTAAATATTTTCTGTCCAAACATCCAACTAGTTGATTGGTTGGAATGAAAATCTGGTAACATATGGGAGTAACTGATGATCAGCAATTTGCTCCCAAACACTGGAAAATGGCCAAAAACTGTTGTTTGAACAAATTGTTTAGATCAAACACTTAACAAACTTGTCTGACGACCATTTTTATCTGTTTTCTGGCATTTAGGAGCAAATTGCTGATCATCTGTTACTCCCATACGGTACCAGATTTTCATTCCAACCAATCAACTAGTTGGATGGTTGGACAGAAAATCTTTATGTGTGTACCCAGCCTTAATATAAGGGTATGACTTATAATATACATACATACATACACACAAAGATACAGATACATACATTATATCAGGCTTGCCTACCCTCCTGATTTGGTCGGTAGCCTCCCGAATATCGTGTGCCGCTCCCGACCCCCCGGAAAGGCAGGCAAACCTCCCGGCAGCTGTCTGCCCCACCACTACTACAACAAACCCCCGCAGCGGGGGGGCCCGATGTCGCGATTCGTGCTGAATCGCGTCATCGTGGCTCCACCCCATGCTTCACAATGCCAATATTTTTGGCATTGTAAAGAGGGGGCGGAGCCACAATGACGCGATCACGTGGCTCCGCCCCCAATATTGCGCCATTGCCCGGCCACGCCCCCTGCTGCGCAGGAAGTTCACTGGGGCTTGCGGTGGACGAGACCCTACCACAAGGGTCTCGTCTCAAGCCTGATGGTCGCGATAATCACGACCATCGCCAGGCCGCCCGCACAAGCTGTGGGTGGTCACCCACAGCTATGCGAGCGGCCTGGAAGCGGATTTTTTTTTTTTTTTTTTTTTAAACGCCATGATTCAGAGCGAGCACTTGCAAATAACGAGCGCCTCTGAATCAGGACCTTAGTCTGTCACCCCCGTCATTTCCCTACAACTATCCTAAACCTCCCCGGTTCTTAACCTCATCAGAGGAAGTCCTAGTGCCCGGTCTTGACAAGGGGAATCTGTGTGTGGGGGGGGAATCTATGTGTGTGGGGGGATCTGTGTGAGGCAGGTTCATATGTGTGTGTGTGTGTGTGTACATCTGGCTCTGATACTAGCCAGTACCTACCCATCCATTGACCTCACCACACGTCCCTGGTGCTCACCCCGCTGAAGATGGAAAATCAAATTCAAAAGGGATTTGTCTAGAAAGGTGGGCCTACACTGGATATAATATAGAAGTACACACACAGGTTTTTGTGATGTAAAGCCCAAAATCAATATGTTATGCCAAAACTGTTTTCACCATGAGTGTGTCTCTGATGACATCACTATGTGCAGTGAGGAAACGCATCAGTCAGAGTTACTTATTATTAGGAGTCTGGAATTGTATTTGGGAATTGTTATTTGAATCTTCAATCCTTGGGTCTTGGCAGGGGCTTATGTTCAAAATATTCTGTGGCAGTGAGTATTCAAGTTATATGTGACAGAGGATCAGTTTGAATTATACTGGACACTGCATTTCAGTGCAGGGATTCCTGGCTTGTGATACCTGAGTGACCACCACTGCTTTATTTATTGTAGAGATGGCAAGGCTTGTGTGTGACCCAATCATCTATCATTGTTGCCAGAAGGATAATACTACATATACTAGCTACTAAGAACTCGATGGGCCTTATTCACATTCACAATTGTGGCTGCTTTCAGAGATTGTAAATAAATGTGGATCTCTAGCTGTATTCAGAATCAGATGCATTTATGTGACTGCATCGCACCCATCAGCCACTTGTGAAAGTATCTGTTTGCACCAGCCCTATCCTTGGTGCAAGAGATCAGCATGAAATGAGAAGGATCTCTGCATAAGCTCACCTCTGAGCAGCCTGCAATTCTGTCTCCATGCTCATGACACTCGCTCAAAGCACTTATTGTACGTGTGAAGGTCTCGCTGTTGCTTAGTTACACCAACTCAGCCGCAAGTGGAGATACAACAAAGATACATTAGAGATCCATACGACTCAGAATGACCCGTAATTGCTCTATAAGCCTGATTCAGAGATGGATGCAATGCTGATGTTTTTGCAAATGGCTGATGCTTTTTCTACTCCTACGGAGTCGCGCTGCGCATGTGCCGCTATGATCTTGCAACGGCAGTCATAGAAATTATTTAGTCATTGGCAGTCAGGGACATTTTGTGGGTGCTAACGGGGGTTGGATTTCTCAACTGACGTGTGCCCAATGGTTACGTCCTTGTACAGAAGCGGTGGTTTAGCCATGCTGCCGGGGGGTCTCTCAATACAATTTCCAGTAGCTGCCACATTTGCATATTTTCAGGCCCTAAGTTGCGTCTGTGTATGCAGACTTCAGCACATGCAGATCCATCCACAGATGGACTTGCATACAACTTAGAAGTAGGCCGATTGTGTCAGAGGCATGGGAATATTATCTGGTGTTTGGATTTATTAACTGCATACAGATACATATCAACAGGATTCAATCTAGACTGTTTCAGCTAGAACTATAATTTTATTTTTAGGCATATGTGCTTACATTGCAAATGACATTTATTATTATTACTTATGTAATATCTTTTTTTGATGGTATGTTTTATATATTTTTTTATTAATAAAACTTTTTATTAATAAAACTACTAGTCATTTTGTGGACATTATGTCAATATGTGATGTATACATACACATTGTCGACATTGTGCATGTTGACAGTCACAATGTTGACAATACATTTTCGTAATAGATTTTGGTTCAAAGTAAGGTCTAGGACATACTTGTCGGCTTTTTAAATCTCCTCTCTTGGAGAAGCCCGGAGAAAAGACGCAGCTGGCCTTTCCGGGGGGTGGGCCTGGACCCCTATGTCATTAAGTCCGGCTCCTGTCACGGCAAACTACCGCAAATCACGGGGCCGCGAGGAAGGGGTGGATGTAAATGATACATTTTTGCTCCATACAGAACCCCGGTTCCTGGCAATTATATCCCCATCCTGCTCACTTCACTGGGAAGTGGGTGGGATGCAAGAGATCCGGACACTCTTCCTGGGGTGCATGGGGCTACCCGCAACTTCCGGTAGAGCAGGTAAGTATGGTTTAGGGTTAGGGTAGGGTTAGGCATATGGCTTAAATGGTGATAAAATGCTATCTCGACATGGTGACTGTTGACATGCACAATGTCGACATAATGACCATGTCGACATTGAGTATGTCAACGTGTTACATATTGACATAAGATTTCAACAGTCAGAACATGTTGACATTCTGGTGTCAACATTCCGAATGTGGATATGACATACATCACCCCTTTCCATAATGAAATCCTTCTAGGATGCAGCCAAGAAATGGAATTCCTACAGGACCAGATGATCTTTAGTTTGGTTAATGATGCTCACTTTCATTGATTGGCAGCTGTATGCTAATTACCTTTGAACATGATTCAATGCGATTAGTTAACTCGGAACATAGCTACAGAACCCTTAGGTGTGTGCACACTTGTGCAACTATATATATATATATATATATATATATATATACATTCAGATAGATAGATAGATATATCGGTTGATCTGCGTACCATTGGCCAGCCGCTGTGACCCATGGAGTCCCGCAGCCGGCCATTGCAGTTTAGAGGAAGAGGCCAGGAAATCTCCGTCACCCGACGGAGATCCTGGCTTCTTCCCTCTTCCGCAACAGCGGCGACATGACCAAACGGTAGCAGACTGTCAATCACTGACAGTCTGCTGCCATTGTGCAAGCGAGTTAGCAGGACCCATTCTGCACACTTTCAGAATGGGTCCTGCGCCTGCACAGATTCCCACATATCGGGAATCTGTGTTCAGCAGTTCACTAGCGTGCACTACTGAATGAGACCCATAGTTTGTATACATGCTCTTTATTTTTAGATATTTAGAATATATACACATTATATATATTCATTTATAAACATATTTTTTAAAAACAATTATATTAAGTATAGATATGCATACATATAAATATACACATGTAATATTTATATACTACATATATATAGCTATATATACACATTGTGTGTATATATAAATATATATATATATATATATATATATATATATATATATATATAAAGTGTGTATGCAGTCACAGTATATATACACATTGTGTGTGTGTATATATATATATATATATATATATATATATCATATGTATTATTCCTGTAATATATATGCTCTCCCCCCCCCCCCCCAATCAGGCTGCAATATACCACTATACAGCAGCAGCCTGGCCAGCTGGACTGACAAGTACCTGCTCACCCTGTGTGACTCACTCATCAGACACCATTCTGCTGCAGGCCCCCTCCAGGGAGCTGATGTGTCTATGCTGAAGTGCTGGGCTGCTTGAGGGTGCTGCTGTGCGGTGGTGGCGGTGAGCGGCACTTGTGACGTCACACGCAGTGACGTGGAGGCGGCGCTGCTGCCAAATCACTGTGTGTTAGCGGTGCGTGGAGGGCTAGTGAAGCCCAGCCCTCCATTGCGCTGCCCTCCTGTTGAAGAAGTTTATGCTGCTGGCGGCTCTTTATAATCCACCGGCGTCGCATCCAGGCAGGAGATGGGGAAGGGGGCGGGCCCTCAGACTGGATGGGATGGCCACTGGCAGGTTGCTGTAGAAGGGAAAGAACCCTATCTACACAGCAGCACACACACTTCAGATGTCTGTGGGCCTATTCTTATGGTGGGCCTGGAGCTGAAGCTCCGTCAGCCCCATTATTAATCCGCTAAATTTATTTATATGGCACCACAAAGGTTCCAAAGTGCCGTACAGAGGGGTAAAACATACAACAAAATGTATAAGTACAAAATGGCACAGAAAATATCAACACTGTACATAATTGCAGTGCTCAGATCACGTTATTTTGTAGAGAATACAGGGGAGAAGAGGACCTTGCTCATGACACCTTACATTCTAGAGGGGTTCTGGGTGGACAAAAATGGTTAGGGGAGCAGATTTGGGTTGTGCAGAAGCTGGAGATTAGGAGGAGGGGTGGTAGCCCTGAATTAAGAAATTAGTGTAGCACAGAAAAAGTCCTGAAGGAGAGTGTGACAAAATAATCACGGAAGAGGAGAGAAGGCGGTCCTTGCCCAAGGACGCTTAATAAGGGTGTGTGGCCTCGTGGGTGGGGGTGTGGCCTTGCAGCCAAACACCGTTTTTTTTCACACCGGGGTGCGGGAGGTGCAGGCTGCTTCCGGGGACCAGTCTGTGTGAAGTGCCGGCTCTCTCACTGTGCTAGGAGCCGAGTGCTGCACATAATGCAGCAGCCGGCTCCTGTCCCTGAGGGGGAATCAGCACTTTGGTGTACCCACGTGTACCCCAGACAATGAGAGGCCGCTAGATGTGAAGCAGCCTCTAATTGGCTGGTGGGACGTGGGAAACCCTGTGACGTCCCGGCAGCTGGCATTCGCGTAGTATTTGTATGTGTGACAAGACATATATCAATACTAGTTCATTTGGTTTTGTGTAAGTGTGTTATTGTTTTGCCAAGACCCCCCGGGATCCTATGGAGGATCAGGAGAGTATAGGATCTTTGTTGCAGATACTCCCATTGGAATCTACAGGGAAAAGGGGACAGAAACATCTGGTAGAAGGTAAGTATGTGTGATTGAGGTATGTATGTAATACATTTTTATTAAATACAGTGTGTGCGTACTGTCTTTATTACCCCCATACCCACCCACTCCAGGGGTGCGGGGAAGAGTCCCGGGCTTCAGACCAAGCCTGGGGTTTGGGAGAGGGGTGACCCCTTTTTTAGGGGGTACCCACCTCCCGTGAGATCCCTGGCTTGACTTGACCAGCTTGGGGTGAGAATGCTTTAGCCCTGGAGACCTGGTAATAGGGTCTCCGGGCTGTGGCATTACACCAAGGTCGGTTTGGGTCCGGCGCTGGTTTTAAATATAGGGGGACCCCTATGCAATTTTTTCCCCCCTATATTTAAAACCAGCACTGGCCCTGCAGCCAGGTGCTGGTTCTTAAATTACGGTGGTAACCCTACTCATTTTGTTCCCCCGTAATTTTAGGAACCAGGACTGGCTGACCAGTCCGTGGCTGGTTATCCTTTTGGGGGGGGACCCCACGTCATTTTTTTTCTAAAAATTAACCCTTAAAATCTAAAAAAAGAAACAAGCAGTCTGCACATATTTCATTGATATGTGCAGCCTGCTTGTTCGGGAGATATATCGGGCGGTGAAATCGGGATTTCAAAACGGACAGGATCGACCAAGTACACCATCAATCAAAACGATCCTGTCAAAACCAGGAGCTTGGTAAATTCCCAATTTTTAAGTGAAAAAAAATCACCGTTTTGATCGATCGTATCCGAGTTGTAAAATGGGACAAATCGGGACCAACACGAATCTTAGTAAATTGACCCCAACATGTCTAAGGCTGCGTACACACGCAGCAATTTTTTTTAACTTTATTGTTATCGTTCAGTCGTCCCAAAAAATCGGTAATTTTCAGCCCCAAAACGATGTACTATAACTACCAATGCGCACTCCCGTTTGTAGTTTGTAGTTATTGTTCATCGCCCGAACCTCCCGTCCAACCTGACGATATTGTCAGGTTGAACATGTTCGGGGATTAGGGAGGGTGGCTGGCACTGAATGAAATCATTCTTGATTTTGTTCAGTGTTTCTGCTCAGTGTCGTTAACACTGGACGATTTTGTTCATGGAGCGAATCGTCCCATGTGTATGCACCTTTAGACTGAGCTGATCATCTTCCTACCTTCCTGCATAACCTCACTTCCCTCAAATTGATTGTCTATTAAAGCACAACCATCTCCTCTAGCCCCCAAGTGTGCCTTGTCTTGGAGTTATCCTTGACTTCTCCCTCTCCTTCAAACCACACATTCAGTACCTTTTGCAGTCCTACCATTTCAATCTCAGAAATATTTTCAGGATCAGATCCTTTCTCACCCTCAGCCCTTATCCACTCACTGGTCATCTCCAGATTGGACTACTGTAACCTCTGCCTATCTGGCCTCCCTGACCTCCACCTCTCTCCACTCAAGTCTGTCCTCAATGCTCCTGTCTGGCTCATTTCTCCAAATGTACTTCATCTGCCTCCCCTCTCCTTCCCCTTCAGAACCCAATTCAAGCTTCTCGCACTCACTTACAAAGCTCTCACCCATTCCTCTCCCATTTACATCTCTGACCTTATCTCCCTTCACACTCCTGCTCTCCCTCTTTGCTCTGCAAACAAATGCTGCCTTTCCTGCCAACTGATTACTTCCTCCCACTCCTGTCTCCAAGAGTTTGCACATGCTGCTTCCTATCTCTGGAATTCACTGCTTTACTAAACTTCAAAGAGCTGTCAAGACCCACTTCACCCATTAAAGCCATCCATCTCTCATCCTAACCAACTGTCCCATGCTCACTGTCTACCCCATCTGTGTCACCTCTGTCTGTCCCTCCCCTTTAGAATGTAAGCTTTCACATGCCCTTTTTCCCGTGTGCTTTTCATTCCCTTACTTATTTTCTACTCCATACTCCTTATGGTGCATACACATGGTACGATCTGTACCACCAATGACTTTAAAGATATCTTTCAAAGATCTTACAAAGATATCTTTCAGTGAAGTCATCCTGCCACATCTCTGAAAGTCATACCGTGTGTACGCACCATTACAACAGCAGCTAACCCTTGACTTCTGCCACCCTGCTACTTATTTGAGTGATAAGACCACTGTTGCAGCAATGTTTATATATCTTGTACTTGTCCTGCAATATCTTTGGCTGTAAGTCACTGTTCTCTTGTTCAGCTCAACTCTTTATGTACTTTGTTAGACTCTGCAGAATATAAAGGCTCTGTGCCATATAAAAAATTATAATAATTATAGGTTCTGGTGGGGGATATCACTTTGTCCTGAACATGTTATTGACATCTTGGCAAAGGTCCAATCTGACAGAAATGGGGACACTATGCTTGTTGGGGAAATAATTATTGAATCAATTTTTTTAGTTTTTAATACTGGTGAATGCCCTCATATTTGTTTAACAAGTGATAAAGGGCTCTATTTATTAACATTATTTTTACTAAAATAAAGTGAAAAAGGGTGTTTTCACACCCTTTTCACATTATTTTAGTATCACCTATAGTTATTACAGGGCAATTGGAGCAGAATTTGTAAAAATTCTACTAAAACCCTTAAGTATCACTTATTTATAGTAAGCAGATCGCATTTCCCATAATTGTAATGGGAAATGTGATCCGACCAGAGTTACTAAAAATAAATTGTAAAAAATATTGGGGAAAGCCCTGTGATAATAATGCCACATGGAGGTGGCGTTATCCAGGGTCTCCCCCGGTTACCGGCATCCTACCCTGCTCTAACATGGAGAGCAGAGCCGGGAGTCGGTCCCAGTAATCAGCTGTGTGGTCTAAACAGACCGCAAGCTGATCACTGCAAAAAAAAAAAAAAAAAAATGTACGTACCTGACTCCAGGGACCGGTGATCGGGCCTCCAGTGATGACTCCCCTCCGGTCAGCTGGTCTCCCATAGTGCACTGCTGCCCGGTCATCAGGTGATCGGGTCTCAGTGCAGTATGGGAGATCACCTGACCGGAGGCATGGAGGACATCACTGGAGGCCCGGAGCATGCAGGTAAGTGTAATTAAGGGAGGGGGGGTCGCGGGGGGTAGAAGGGGGGGTCACGGGTAGACTGCAATCACGGGGGGCAGGGGTTAGTGCCGGGGGCAGGGCTTAGCGCTGGGGGGGAGCAGCGGCAGACGGTCAGCGCATGCGCGGGCACTTAGTCATGGTATTTTTGGCAAAAATACCGTGATAAGGCTCCGAAGGGGAGTCGCAGGGACAGAGCTTTATCGCAAGCTCTGTTCTGCAAGGGATTTGTAGTAAATCCCTGTGATATTGCCTGAATTCGCAATGCGAATTCAGTCGATAATATCACACTACAATCTACATTCAATATGCGGATTGTAGTAAATAGAGCCCATAGCCTGAAGCTTATTTAACAGCACCACTCATCCCATGTGCTGGGTTTCACAGGAAACCATTTGTAACTGCGGAAGACCAGGAATATAGGACCCAACACTTCAGTGTAATTTTCCAGATATCAATGGCAATTAAACCCCCCGTGCAGAAAGCTATTGTCAGAGCATATCACTGACAATGATTGAAGTATGATTGCAAGTTCATTGGTTTAAGCTGCACACTTTTTGTCTGCATTGTACTTTGATGCAATTTATTCAATAGAGCAGTGGTTCCCAAACTTTCTTGAGTCACAACGCCCTAGAGTATTAGCATTTATTTCATGGGACCCCTAGGCCAAAAGTTTTGTATAGATCATTTCAGCAAAAATGATGAATTCATGTAAATTGTTCTTACCTGTTCTCCTTAGGGCCAGTTATGTGGTGGTGGACAGGGTTGCGCTTCTGTTTGTCCACAAAGTTTATGATTGGTAGCCACTAACACTGGTATTGATTAACATATTGATAATAAACAATTTGATTTGGTCCTGGACCACAAAGCTGTGGCACTCCTGTAAGTGCCCTGAGGCACCCAGTTTGGGAACAACTGCAATAAAGAGTAAAAAAAACTCTGCTACAGCTGTGCTAAAGATACATAGATAAAAACTTGTTATACACTACTTACCACAGCAGATGTAATATAAAGCATTTAATCTATCTGCAAACGCATGATTTATTTGCTCATGATCAAGATCTACACTGTTGAGACTGTTGAGAATGCTAAGAACACAATAAACAACCAAATGTGTGATAAAGTGCACACAGCAGTGGAACATTATTGTCAACAGAAATGTTACTTTTTTAATTCTGTAAATTAATTTTACTTATTACAATCAACTACTCCAATGTTCTTCAAAAATATTGTCAACCGATCCTCAACATTTGGTTGTGCAGCTAATTATTACTAACATACCATCGGCCCAAACGTGACCAGCGTATCATACCCAGCACTAATCATAAGATGTGCTGCAATGATCTGCATGTTATACTCATCAATGTGGAACATGATATTCTGCACACTGAGCAACATATTCCTGCCCAGTTGCACTACAAAATGATCAGCATTAATAGCAATGTGTGTACAATAACTTCTAGCAGGCCAAGAACAAGTATTTGTACATCATTCCTTACGGATACCGTCAGGGCCGTTTCTAGGGGCAGGCGACCCGTGCTATCGCACGGGGCGCGCCGCCTCCGGCCTCTGCAGCAGAAACAGCTGAGATTCAGTTACCAGCGGGCGCCCGGCAGAGCAGAGCAGAGCAGCCGGAGAGACGGAGGCTCCTGCTTCCGGCTCCCGGCTCCCCCAGTGTGCACTATGGGAGGACGTCATGACGTCTTTCCCATAGTGCAGAGGAGCAGCGGAGCGGACGCCGGAGCGGGGCTGAAGGTAAGTGTTACTGTTTTTTTTTTTTATGTGCAGGCAGCCTGGATACATTACTCTGGGGGCACTTCTGCGGGGGGAGACACCACTACTGGGGGCACCTGGGCACCACTACTGGGGACATTACTCGGGGGGGCACTTCTACTGGGGGCATTGCTTAGGAGGTACCACTACTGGGGGCATTACTCAGGGACCAGGGGCACTACTGGGGGCACTACTACTTGGGGCTTTACTACTTTGGGCACTAGTACAAAGGGAGCATTACTATTGGGGGGACTAATACAGGGGCATTAATACTGGGGACACTATTACAGGGGGCATTACTATTTTGGGCAATACAACTGGGGACACTACTACTGGGGCACTACAACAGGGACCATTACTATTGGGGGGCATTACTGATGGGGGCATGACTACAGGGGGCACTACTAATGGTGGCATGGCATAGGGGGCAACACTCCTGGGGGCACTGTATAAAGGGCACCACTACTGTGGGCTCTGCATAAGTTGCACTACCACTGTGGGCACTGCATAAGGGGCATAAATACAGGGGACACTGCATATGGGGACAACTACAGGGGGCACTGCATAATGGGCACTTTTGCCTGAGAGCCAGTGGGGGGGAAGCCTAAGACCTGTCGGGATGGAATGGCAAGGGAGGGGGCTGGAATGAAGTGTGTATTATGTGAATCTTGTTTTTTCAATGTGTTTTACGTGGTTCTGGATTTAATAATGTATTTGAAGTGGATGTCGTTTTAAAACGTAGTTTATGTGCCTCTGGCTTTTCCAATATATTATGTGGAAGTGGTTTGTTGCAGTGTATTTTATGTGGACCTGGCTTGTATTTTCAATGTGCTGGGTTCACTCCCAACGCGACTAAAAACGAGTGTGATGCAAGGTCATACTTCTGCAAATGTCACACCAAAGGCATGCACACAGAAATGCGGCGTGGGCTTATGACAGCTAGGCCACACCCCATTTTTTGAGCTGCTGTCTGTCTTTTGTTTAACTACATATATTTTTCAGCACTTTGCCCCTGACAGGTTAGCCAACCAAGTACTCAGTAGTCATAGTGGCTGTCATTCTGTGGTCTGTCGAGATCACACTCCCTTACTGTGATACCACACCCCCTCACGATGAGGCCACGCCCACTCCACAATATTACTGCTTCGAGGGGGGGGGGGGGCATTTTGACTGCTCGCACTGGGAGCCTCAAACACTAGAAACTGCCCTGGATACCGTCAGTGGACCTAGAGGAGTATTGATGTGCAGGTGCCGATCAAAGATAATGTGCTTATGTCAGACATAGGAGACGAATACCGGTTGATTGGTCGACAATAAAAAGGGTGACATTCAGGATGTTGACAACATGTTGACACCTTCTGAATGTTGACAGTAAAAAGGTCGACCATTATTCTGTAAGCATTTATTTAGGCTGTCAGGGTTAAATGGATGACAGTCAAATAATCAAGATTAACACTAAAATATTTAATTTTTTTTTCCTGATTTTTAGAGTTAGGCTTAGGCTAAAATAGAAAAAAAAAAACCTGAGTCAACCATTCAACCCTGTCGACCAAAATACATGTCTACAAAATGATGTTTGTCCCAATGACCATGTCGACCATTTTACTGTCGACATTCAGAACCAGTAGACCTTCTGAATGTCGCCCTTTTACACCACACCCATAGAAGACACAGTTACTCACAGAATGTACAATAATTTACCTGATGCACTAGAGGCACCTTAATCTCATTCTCCCTCATCTGCTATGGTTACTTAGTAGAACGGTTTGAATGTGAATGAACAGCTATTTAAATGCAGTGGGAAACACGAGTTATGTCTAGGTTAAAAGTCAATGAGTTGAATTTACGTGTGTAAGTGACTCATAAAAAACAGGAAATAAAATAGTGCCACAATTCAGGGCTGATTCAGAGTTGGAAGCAAAGCAATAAAAAAGAAGTAACTTTGCACTTGGCAAAACCATGTTGCAATACAGGTTGGCAGATAAAAATGTGCAGATTTAGAGGGGCGTGTTCAATCTGAAATCTAAATCGCAGTGTAAAAATAAAGTGGTCCAGCATTTATGGGCTACATGCAGAAGCAGCCAGTATTACTCTGCATGAAATTTTTTTTTATTTGCACTCCTTACATTGCAACATGGTTTGTCCAAGTGCAACTTAACTTTTTTAGTTATGCCTCCCACTCACTATCAGACCCACAATGCACAGCGCAGTCCAGGCAATGCTAGTTTTGAGGTATGTCTTAAATAATTCACATGGTGTCATTGTTTTTGTACTGTTAATTTATTTGCTTTTGTAATGTTTGATGTATTATTGGATGTGCTTCAGAATCAATAAAAACAATATAATAAAAAGGATCATATGGCAAGTGGGTCAACCAGCCAAGAAGGCTATCTAAAAATTAACTACCCCTTTAACTTCTCTGCAAAGGAAGAGTGGGGCTTGTCCATCGCAAATACAACAAGACTGCGGAGGTCGAGCTCCACTCATCCTCCGCAGAAAGGAACGTCACTTATGTAAGGAAAAAAATATACAGTATATACAGTGCATCCAGAAAGTATTCACAACGCTTCACTTTTTCCACATTTTGTTATGTTATAGCCTTATTCCAAAATGGAATAAATTTATTTTTGTCCTCAAAATTCTACACACACTCCCCCATAATGACAACGTGTAAAAAGTTTTTTTGAGATTTTTGCTAATTTAATTTAAAAAAAAAAAAAAACCACGAAGAAATCACATATACATAAGTATTCACGGCCTTTGCCATTAAGCTGAAAATTGAGCTCAGATGGATCCTGTTTCCACTGATCATCCTTGAGATGTTCCTACAGCTTAATTGGAGTCCACCTGTGGAAAATTCAGTTGATCGGATATGATTTCGAAAGGCATACACCTGTCTATATAAGATCCCACACTTGACAGTGGATGTCAGAGCACAGACCAAGCATGAAGTCCAAGGAATTGTCTGTAGACCTCCGAGACAGGATTGTCTCAAGGCACAAATCTGGGGATGGGTGCAGAAAAATATCTGCTGCTTTGAAGGTCCCAATGAGCACAGTGGCCTCCATCATCCATAAATGGAAGAGGTTCGGAACCACCAGGGCTCTTCCTAGAGTTGGCCTGCCATCTAAACTGAGCGATTGGGGGAGAAGGGCCCTAGACAGGGAGGGGACCAAGAACCAGATGGTCATTCTGTTAGAGCTACAGCATTCCTCTGTGGAGAGAGGAGAACCTTCCAGAAGGACAACCATCTCTGCAGCGATCCACCAATCAGGCCTATATGGAGTGTCCAGACGGAAGCCACTCCTTAGTAAAAAGCACATGACAGCCCGTCTGGAGTTTGCCAAGATGCACCTGAAGGACTCTCAGACCATGAGAGACAAAGATTGAACTCTTTGGCGTGAATGCCAGGTGTTATGTTTGGAGCAAACCAGGCACCGCTCATTACCAGGCCAATACCATCCCTACAGTGAAGCATGGTAGTGGCAGCATCATGCTGTGGAGATGTTTTTCAGCGGCAGGAACTGGGAGACTAGTCAGGATAGAAGGAAAGATTAATGCAACAATGTATAGAGATGTCCTGGATGAAAACCTGCGCCAGAGCGTTCTTGACCTCAGACCGGGATGATGATTCGTCTTTCAGCAGGACAACGACCCTAAGCACACAACCAAGATATCAACGGAGTGGCTTCAGGACAACTCTGTGAATGTCCTTGAGGGGGGGGTACAGGCACCGCCGGTCATGGTACTAGCCCGCCCTAGTTAGGTTGTGTAGCGCCGACAGCAGTGTATGCGGTCAGTGCTACACATTTACAGAGGACCGGCGCTAGGCTTCCATGCACCCAGCGCCAGTCCTGTGCTGCACAGTCGCTCCCCTTCCCTCCCCTTGAGCGCTTACCCAATAGCACCAGAAGGAGGGTGGGAGGCGGACTCAGGCCGTGCAGTTTACACACACATTGCGGCCAGCACGGCAGCGATGTGTGTGTTAACCAGCAGCCAATTAAAGTCAGACAGACTCTCATTAGCTGCTGCTGCACACACATCACCGCCGAGCGGCGGCAATGTGTGTGTTAACCAGCAGCCAATGAAAGTCAGACAGACTCTCATTGACTGCTGCAGCGCCCACTGCAAGAGCAGGGCTGGGGCTCACTCATGCGCTCCGCCTTCTGGCTCTTGCAGTGGGTAACGGGAGAGACATCATGACGTCTCTGCCATAATGCAGAGCGCACCAGCCCAGGAGGACTGATGTGCGGAGGCAGGAGCAGTGGCCGGAGCCAGAAAGTGGATACTTGTTTGTCTGCACATCGGGGGGGAGATACTACTGGGGGGACATCTACTGGGGGCGGGGCACTAATGGGGACTACAACTGGGTGGGGGGATACTACTGGGGGCACTGCATCGGGATGGGGAACCTCTACTGGGGACTACTACTGGGGGGGGTGGAACTACTACAAGGGGTACTATATAAGGGGCTTACTACTAGGGGACCACTACTGGGGGCACTAAATAGGGAGGACCACTACAGGGGGCACTGTATAAGGGCACTGGATAGGGGGGATCACTACTGAGGGCTTGGGACCACTAGGGGGACCACTACTGGAGGCACTGCATGGGGGGGACTACTGCTGGGGGCACTATATAAGGGGCTTACTACTAGGGGACCACTACTGGGGGCACTAAATAGGGAGGACCACTACAAGGGGCACTGTACAAGGGGCACTGGATAGGGGGGATCACTGCTGGGGGCCTGCATAAGGGGGACCACTACTGGGGGCACTATATGCAGGAGAGACCACTGCTGGGGGCACTGCATGCGAGGGGGACTACTGCTGGGAGCACTATATAAAGGGCACTGTATAAGGGGGACCACTACTGAGGGCTCGTCATAGGGGGGCCACTACATGGGGCACTGCATAAGGGAGACCACCACTGGGGGTACTGAATAAGGGGAACTAATGAGGGGCTGCATAAGGGGGACCACAACTGGGGACATTGCATACTGGGGGTACTGTATAAGGGGCACTACTGGGGTTAAGGTGCATATGGAAAGGAATGTTCAGAGTGTAGATAAAGGGGTGTGTGTCATGTTGACATGCCCCATTTTTAAGTAACCACGCCCATGGAAAGAGGGATGGGCGAAACTGCCCAAAGATAGGTGTGCCAAGTTTGTGGCATCATATTCAAAAAGACTTGAGGCTGTAATTGCTGCCAATGGTGCATCAACAATGTATTGAGCTGTTACCTAAGCCGGGCAAAGATCCAGCATTGGTACAGTCTTACCGTCCCATATCTTTATTAAATCAGGATTTAAAGTTATTATCCTCCATTATGGCACAAAGATTACAGATGCTTTTACCCAAGTTACTCCATACATCACAATCTGGCTTTGTAAAGAATAGATCTTCAGTACATAACATTCGTCAGGTAATAGCAGCCATAACACAATCGCTAAAAAACTCAGGATACATCTCTTTTGGTCAGTTGTGATGCTGATAAAGCATTTGACCGTGTGTCCTGGACACATTTGTTACGCGTCTTTCATTTTCAAAATTTTGGTCCAAGTTTTATACGATTTTTTAATTCACTATATAATACCCCCACAGCATTTCTCACCATTAATGGTTTAAATACAGAGAACTTTCAATTATATCGCGGTACAAGACAAGGGTGCCCTTTATCTCCCCTACTTTTTAATTTAGCGTTGGATCCCCTTATCCAACATTTTTATTTGCAGACCGAATGTAAAGGGATTCGAATTGGAAGTCAAATATTAAAAGTGTCATCATACGCTGATGACTTGCTATTGTATTTTGCTAATCCACAAGCTGCTTTCCCAGGTTTTATGCAACTTCTACATGATTTTGAAATTATGTCAGGATTTGTGATAAATAAGTCTAAGACAGAAGCTTTAGGGGCATATTCAATAGGCTGCGTGAAAAGCAAAAAACCTGCACCTGCGAGGTTTTTCCTGCAGGTGCGGGTTCTTTGCTATTCTATTAGGTGCGTGTTTTGTTTTAAAACAGGCGCCGGGAGGTTTTTTTTTGCGCACCTCCTGAGCAACCGTGATTTTTCCTGAAATCGATGATTTCAGGAGAAATCACCGGACTTGCTCTGACACCCCCGCGGTGCCCCTCCCTGAGGACTAATTAAGCAATTGGAAGTATCCAATTAGCTTAATTAGTCCTTAATTACTCACCTTCCGAAGCGCTGTCTTCTCATCTTCTTCTTCATCCTGCGTCGGGAGCCGGCTCTTCTGCAGCAGCGGTGAGTATGTCAGTGTGTGTGGTGTATGTAAGTGTGTATGAGTGACTGTGTGACACCCGGTGCGGTGTGTGTGGCCCCCCCGGAATGGGCGCTGGGAGAACTACATCTCCCAGCAGCCCTTGCTCCTCCCATCAGCCCCCGGGACTCCCAGCAGCCCCCTCTCCAGTAAGAAGAGAAAGGGGAGGCCGCCGGGAGCCGCGGAGACCCCGGACAGGTAAGTGACTTTTTTTTTTTAAATTTACGCGGCGTGTGGTTTTCAGTGATGAAAACCCTGCGCCCACTGTTTTTTTAATTGAATCCCGCGGGTATCGGGAGCGCGCATACCCGCGGGATTTCAAAATTGGCCGCGAGGGGCGCAAGGTTTTTTCCTCGCAAAACCTCGCGGCCAATTGAATATACCCCTTAGCCTTACACGATGGTGCCCAGGCTGCCTGGAATGGTTCTTTTCCTTTCAGATGGGCGAATACATCTTTGACTTATTTAGGTTTACATATACCTGTCAATCCCTCTGATCTCTACATGGCTAATTTTCCTGCTGTAATATCCCGTATTATTGCTGACTTTCAAGCCTGGAAACACTTGCCACTGTCTTACATAGGTAGATGCCACTTGATAAAAATGATCTATTTTCCTAGGTTGCTATACCCAATACAAATGTTACCCTTACTTTTAAAAGATTCAGACCTAAAGTTATTGAATAAAGCTATGAGCAAGTTTATTTGGGCGGATAAAAAACCAAGAATATCTTTATTCAAATCAAGTAACCAATTGGGAGGTATTAACCTTCCCTGTATAAAGAGCTATAATCTAGCTGCAAACTATCGTTATGCAGTTGATTGGTTACAGAATTCTGAAGAGTTCGCTAATACTGGCTTGGAACAAGCCTTTTGTCCTGACATCACACTCTCTAGCCTATTACATATGAGACCCACTGATTTTCCTTTCTCAGTTACTAATAATTTGTTGTTAACCACTACGTGCACAGCCTGGCGTCTATCTAGACGCAAGATGGGTATATCAACATATAACACTATTTTTTTACCCATATATCATAATACAAGGTCTCAAGGATTCTCTGCTTTACATCATACTTTAGTGCGTTTTTGGGATTCAGGGGGTCCGAGATTGGTTTATCAAGTTTTGGATGGACAGACACTTAAAATTCTTACATATGAAAAAGTACAAGAAATATTTCCTCAGATAACTATTCCTTTATTTACATATTACCAACTTAGAAGTTATGTGACTAGCATTCTCTCCAAACTAACAGACTCTGACAAGACACATACATTAGATAGAGTGTTGAGTAGTTGCTCAGGAAGAAGTTGCTCTACCTCATATTTGTATTCTCAAATTAAACGATCTATAGATTTGGAAAAATTACAGTCTGGTATTGTTAAATGGAAGATTGATTTTCCTGACATTCCACTTAATGATGTTCTTCAAGCTGTTATTCGTCTAAATAAAATACTTATTTCCACTTCTTACACAGAAATGCATTATAACTGCTACATCGCGCTTACTACACACCCAAGTTGCGCTTTTTGATGGGGGCCTCCAATGATTCTAAGTGTTTCAAATGTCAAGCTTTAGAAGCAGATCTTTATCACTGTATGTGGAATTGTCCTGAAGTTAAAAAATGTTGGCTTATAATTCAAACTTATATTAAAGATGTTTTAGGTATAACTATCAATATCTCTCCCGAATGGGCCCTTTGGGACATATACCTTGATCAAAACTTACCTAAACCACCACTGGGTCAACGAATTTTGTTAGCTAAAATTGCAGCAGCAGGAAAGAAGACCATCCTGTCTCAGTGGATATCCACAGATACCTTGACATTACCTTTGTTAATACCTCGTATTTCCTATTTGTTCCGCATGGACTGGCTTGAAATGTCAATTAACAAGGAAAAAAAGGTCAAAAAGTTTTTCGAGACATGGTTACCATATGTTTGTACGTTACCTTCTGAGACAAAAGATCATTTACGCCAAGCGGTGAGGTTAACTAATTGGTACAACCTAGAAGTTGTTTCAACAGGAGGCTCACCCTTCTAAAGTAGTAATTTGGTTGACCCATAATGTTTATTAGTTCTCTCAATCCATTTGTTTCTGACAACTTGCTATATATATGTGTTTTATGGTAAATACAAAATGTAACTGTTTATACATTTGATTGTGATACATTGTATATTATATATGTTTTATTAATGTATACAGTTTACCAATAAAATATTTTGAAAAAAAAACAAAGTATTGAGCAAAGGTTGTGAATACTTATGTACATGTGATTTCTCAGTTTTTTTTAAAATAAAATTTGCAAAAATCGCAAAAAAACTCTACACATTTTGAGGACAAAAATTAATTTATTCCATTCTGGAATAAGGCCGTAACATAACAAAATGTGGAGAAAGTGAAGCGTTGTGAATACTTTCCGGATGCACTGTGTATGAAAAGTGTGGGGGGAGGGACTTTAAGTCTCCCAGTCTCCCAACCCACAACCTAGAAAGATGGGGACACCTTTGTTTGAAAGAAGGGAGTTTTAAATTGAGTGCCCACATAAAATTAATGTCTGGTGATCGCTACAGAATACAACACCAGAATAATGTATTCGAGGCTTGGGAGAATCCCCCAACCTAGCTAAAAATAATTAAGGAGGATCCATTTAAGGGGAGCCCTTATTGCCTAGTGATTACAAGCAATGTTACCCCACACAACGGAAAACATACATTTTCCATATATGGGGGACACTATGTGCCCTATTACCCCCATAGTGACAACTGCAACCGAGTGGACACCCATATTTGAGTTCCAACTTTAAAATTGTGTGGCCCACTAGTAGCTATTGTCTAGTGATCACCTGACAATATTACCATACATTTTCTGTATATAGGTGGGAGGGCACTACATGACCTGTCACACCCATAATTACACCAGTAAAGGTGTGGGCACCTGCATATCAAAGAGGGGAGTCTCATCGTTAAAATTATGTGGCCCTTTAGCAGAAATTATATAGTGATCACCTGACAAAAAAAAAAAAAGTCACAGGGCTATGAAAAATATGTGCCCATATCTCCCCCATCTCGTTTCAGTTTATAAAATGGTAGGCTGTGTTGGGCATATTCTTCCAATATGTAGGAAGCGTTTAAATCAAGACAGCGAAAAGGAGACATGTTGCTTACCTGTTAAGTATTTTTCTTCGACTCCATAGGGGGCACAGGGATGACACTGGGGCATAACCTGGAGAGTAGAGTCTGGGCACCAAATAGTTAGTGACAATCACCCACAAGCCCAGGCTCCTCTCCTCTATACCCTGCCCCCAGCCCCTGGATAATAGTTTAGTTTGCAAGACCACAGCAGGAGAGAGGCAGAGGAGAAGGAAGTCTAGCATACATACATAACCAGGGGCATCTCCCCTTGTGCGGGGACCCCTCCTCTCTCCCTGTTGGCTAGCAGCCGACTGATGCGACTGGCCAGACAGCGGAGCATTAGTAGACTCCGGGCACTCGAGTGTGCCTGGAGTCTACAGCGCATGCGCAGAACACCAGAAAAATGGCCACGATGGCCATTTTCCGGTGTTCTGAGCAGCGCTGACACTCAACGCAGGACCACAGACAGGTGAGTTTAAAATAATATGGGTGCAGGGTGTGCAGTGCGGGGCCCCCCAGGACCCGGGGGCCCTTGTGCCCCGCACACACTGCACCCATTATAGATACGCCACTGCACATAACCATACAAACCATGGGAAGTACATCTGGACAGGTCACCAAGGAAACACCCCCCCGCAAGTAGGTTGCCCCTATGAAGTCGAAGAAAGAGAATTAACAGGTGAGCAACATAAGTCTCCTTTTCTTCTTCCTGCATTAGGGGCACAGGGATGACACTGTGATGTCTCAAAGCTGTCCCCTATGGGCGAGGATGCTCCTGAGCTGCAGTAAGCAGAGAACGCCTGAAGGCAGCATCTGAGGACCCAAATATATGGAAGGCATAAAACCGGATGAATGTATGAGCAGACGATCATGTGGCAGCCTTACAAAGCTGTCCTGCTAAAGCCCCACAGCGTGCAGCCCAAGAAGTCCCCACTGACCGAGTGGAATGAGCCGTCACCATGGCAGGGGTAGGAAGGTACGCCAAGGAGTAAGCTTGGCGAATTGTGAAGCGGCCTGTTTAGTAGCCGGCCAGTCAACCTCTCTTATAACGTCATATAAGAAGTACAGAAAATCTGACTTGTGAATCTACCTGGTCCTTTTGACGTAAAGCCACATCTAAGGAACCCTTTGGCTGAGAAGGATCTGCAGTCTGGAAAGCAGGTACCACAATCTCTTGATTCATGTGGAAGCTTGATACCACCTTGGAAAGGTAGCCCAGGCGAGTCCACAGCAAAGCCCTATCTGAATGGAAATTAAGGAACGGGGAGTGACAAAATAGGGCGCTCAAGTTCGACATCCTCCAGGCCGACAAAATGGCTAGCATAAAAACAGTTTTCCACATGAGCCAGCGCAAATCCACCGTCTGTAACGGTTCAAAGGGAGCCGACTGGAGAGCTCAGAGAACCAAAGACAGGTTCCAGTGACCCACAGGAGACATGAACTGGAGCTAAACGTGGAGAACTTCCTGATATAAGGTATGTACGTCTTGGAGCAGAGCTATTTGCCTTTGGAAGAGAACAGACAAGGTCGAAACCTGGACCTTCAAGTATGAGAGCCGGAGGCCAAATCCAGACCTGTCTGCAAAAAGGAAAGGATACAGAAAAGGCGGAAAGACCTGGGGTTAAGACCCCTAGTTGTACACCAAGAAAATTAGATACGCCAAACTCTGTGATAGATACGTGCCGAAGAATGCTTCCAAGCCTGCAGCATGGTTTGAATTACCCTCCTGGAGAATCCTTTTGCTCTTAGTCTCAAGAGACACCCCATCAAAGCGAGATGGGTCAGATCCGGATGAAAACATGGACCCTGAGACAGAAGATTCGGCCACAGAGGAAGATGCAGTGGTGTGTCAATGGAGAGACCCAGTAATTCTACGTACCACACGTGATGAGGCCAATCCGGTGCCAGCAGGTTCACAGTGCCTCCCTCCAGTATGAACTTGCGGAGAACTCGAGGAAACATTGATATCGGAAGACGTAAATTAAAGGGAAGGTAATAGGAACCACTAGGGTATCTACCAGGAGACCTTCAGGATCCCTGGTGTGGGAGCAGTATTTTGGTAGATGATGATTGAAACAAGACGCCATCAAGTCGATGTCCGGCAGGTGCCACCGGCTGACTAGCAGTTTGAAAACATCGGGATGAAGCGCCCACTTGCCTGTGTGAATGCCCTGATGACTTAGGAAGGCCGATTCCCAATTCTGAATGCTCAGGATGAACACTATGAACAGTGCTGGAAGATGATGCTCCGCCCAATGAAGAATTCGGCTGACTTCCTCCATGGCTCCCTGACTGCGGGTAACATCCTGGTGGTTTATGTAGGCCACTGCAGTTGCAATCTCTGACTGTACCTTCTCCGGACATCCCTGAAGGACGTGCTGTGCCTGACACAAAGCCCTGTACACGGCACGTAGTTCCAAAATTGTTGATGGAAAGCTGGCTCTCTTGAAGCGTCCAACGGTCCTGAAAGGTTAGGTGACAGGTTACTGCCCCCCACCCCCGAAGGCTTGCATCAGGGGTAAGAAGAACATAGTCGGGGCGTGGCCTGGCAGCCATTCGAGGAGGATGTGTGGTAGCAGGGCTCCTGTTCTTTCTGAAATATATCATCTACATTCCTTCCTTGCCTGGCCATTGAGACCTTGCCAGTGCCCTACCTGAGTTTCTCATCAGGCACATAGCAGGCAGCGGTAATTACAGAGCTTGGTGAAGCATCCTGCCTCCATAAAATATTGAGGCCTACTGTCCTCATTGGAGCCGTGACCTGGATTTTTGTAGAAACCCAGGCACCCTTTGCTGTGATCCCTGGCTCCTCAGCTGACTGGAGTCACTCAGGACTGAAGACCCTGCACTTACCTTGCAGCTGCTGGCAGTATCCCTGCTCCTATGTACTGTGTACTGGGTCTGGAGGTGCTGAATCTCCAGAGAAATCTTTAATTTATTCACTGCATTTCAGTCCTAAAAGTACTTATTTTGTCAGTTGAGCGCCTTCTTGTGGATTTTTACTGTAATTGCAGAACATATTAAAAACCTCAGAGCCATTTTCCAGGCCCTGGCAGCTGCCTGTGGATAGCAACTCAAATACACATCTATTGGGCTATAGCTCCCTCCTGTGGACACATTATACACACTACAGGCTATATATTTGTTTCAGTCTCTGTCATATCTACTGCCTGTTGAAGTAATTAGCCAGGACGCTGACTTGGTACTATATCAAGAGGGGATTAGTACTTGGTCTCCACCGATGCTAAAGCATATGGCAGCTTAGGCCACTTTTTTCTGGGGGATGTGTCCTGCGACAGTGTGAATGTCTTTACTTACTCAAACAGTCTATGTCACAATACAGTCACCTATTTAAATTTACTTAAAAGTGGATTTGCCAATGCCTCCAAGCTCAAAGAATAAGAAGGGATCCTCCAACGTGAACACCCCAAACCAACGGGTTCTTCACTCCACCCTGACCTCCGTCAATTTCTACAAACACCAGCTTTATCCTCCGGGATTATGGCGGCAACACCCCAATCTTTGTCTGTGTCGCCGGGCTCGACTTCTTTGTTGGGCTTGTCAAGGGCAGAGGATCCTACAGGCACAGGTCCACCGGAACCCACGGATCTTTCTGCCATCATGCAGCTCCTTATGTCTCTACCAACTAAGCAGGAGCTACCATCTAAAAGGGACTTTGAACTACTTGAAGTTAGACTCCAAGAAACAGTTTGCAAAGAAGTGGTGGCTCTTCAGGCTGATCTCTCCCAGCTGACGACTAGAATGGTGTCCCTGGAGGAGACTAGGGAGTCCGTGACCGAGGCCTTACAAAATCTATGTGATACTGTCCATGCTCACGCTAAAGGTCTGTTCCTCCTACAACAAAAGACAGATGATTTAGATAACAGGGGCCGCCGCAATAACCTACGGGTTCGAGGTATTCCTGAAGATGTGCCTACACAAGGAATGATTGATGTGTTAACCAAGATTTTTAACGAAATTCTGGGTAATGATCCAAGTGCACTTCTTACATTTGATAGGGCACATAGAGCCCTGAAGCCTCGTGATGTCTCCTCTGATAAACCAAGGGATGTTATCTGCAGACTGCATTATTACACCCAAAAGGAAGAGATCCTGCGGAAACTGTGCAACTTGGAAGGAGTGGACTTTAATGGCAATCGTATCCAGGTCTTTCAGGACCTTTCCTGGCACACTCTTCAACAGTGCCGTTTATTATGGCCCCTAAATGAAGTCTTACGTTCTAATGATCGGAAATATAAATGGCTCTTTCCATTCGGCCTCCAGTCGACAAATAGCAGCAGGTCTGCTGTGTTTCGGGACATTCCTGACCTTGATTCCTTCTGTTCCATTCTGGATCTGTCTTCGCCTGCTTTATCGGGTTGGGAGGATTCCTACATAGTTTCCCAATGCCAGGAGACCACCTCCCAGGATGGGGCTTTCCAAACAGTGAAGAACACCAGATGACGTCCTCAGCGTGGACGACAAGTGGCCTGCTCCGATGGGACATAATTAGATCTTTGTGGTTCATTACTTGATTCACACTTCAGTGGTAATGTGTTGAAGCTCTATCCAGTTTTTCAGCTATCTTTTTGAACGGATGTTCTCAGTAAGGTATTGACTCCTTATGCTCATTTGTGTTCTGTCACATATACATATATAAATATATACCTGCACAGGTTATATTGCCAGTTACTTATAAGTGGTTTATAGGTTAATATGTTGAATGTGAATTTTGTTTTTCTCTCTTTTTTCACTCATATTTGATGTCGACTATAAGTCTGTTTAGATACCTTTTAGAGGGTTCTGCTACACCTAGTTTTTGGTGATGTGAGGGAAGTTTTCCATATTAATGTTATTATAATATCTCTTAGACTGTTTGTGTTCATTATATTTTTAGATGAAATATGTCTTATATCCAATACTGTTCAATTATATATTTTGAATTGATAATATATATATATATATATGGTAGGATATCTGATATTGTCGTGGGCACCAACCCCCCAGAGCCCCTATACCACTGTTGTTTTTCCTGCTCATGGAGAGGGTGCTTTTCCCTCTTTCCATGACAGTCAGGAGCGGTATTCTTTTTGATGTTTGTAATTTGTATGTTATTTTTCTAAACTGTTTACTGTTTTATATTTTCCCTTCTTATCCATCTTTTCCCTTTTCTGTTTTTTCCTCCTCTGGGTGCTGGATTTGAGAACCGGACATTTCACTAACATTTCTTTTATATCTTATCTCTTTGTCATGGGCCCTGTAATAGGCTTGTCTCTCTGTCTGCCCCGATGACCTTAAGACTTAAGATACTTTCGATAAACTCCAAGGGTTTAAATATTCCAGAAAAAAGATCTCGACTTCTTCGGGAACTCCGGGCAGACAGAGCAGATGTGGCCTTTATCCAAAAAACTCATTTTCTGGAAGGTAGAGCTCCCCCTCTCGGTAATCGTGAGTACCCACAGTCTTTTTTAGTAATAATACTCTGTCTCTGGGCAAGACTTTAGGAGTAGCGATTCTTTTTAATCGTCACCTTCCCTTGTCTAATATTGAAACTCATGTCCTTATTGAGGGAAGAGGGTTATTGATTAAATGTATGATCCACAACCAGGCTTTCACTTTTATTAACATTTACACCCCGAATTTAAATCAACCCACATTTTTAGAATGTATATTGGAACAAATGTATGCGCTGAAATTGGGTATGTTAATTGTTGGAGGAGATATCAACTGGATCCTACATCCTTCCCTAGACTCATCCTCAGCATCCTCAAGTCGCCCTGATAGATGTCATCATAAAGTATGTTGTTTGCTCCATGAGCATCAATTAGTGGATACTTGGAGACTAAGAAATCCTGCAGATCGAGATTACACCTTTTTCTCTCATCCCCATAGTGTCTACTCTAGGATTGATTACTTATTCATGGAGCATAGACATCTTCATATAATTGAGGATGCGGAGATTGGGAATCTCACGTGATCAGATCATGCGCCCATATCCCTTACAGTTAAGATCTCTCACCCCCAACCTACTATACGCTCGTGGAGGCTTAATGAACCTCCTCCAGGATTCATATTGCAGAGACCAACTGAAGCAGTGTATTGCTGAGTATATCTCTTTAAATGAAAGCCCAGACATATCTGCTATAATGCTGTGGTAGGCACATAAATGTGTCCTGAGAGGCAAACTGATTCATTTGGGCTCTTATATGAAAAACAGAAAGAAGGACAAAAACTGTTGCTTTTACAGAAGATTCAGAAACTTGAATTGCTTCATAAGTCTTCCTTGTCTGGAGATGCTCTCGCTGAGCTTACTGAAGCTAGACCATCTTTAAATAAGCTCATGTTGGATAAAATCAAACTAGAATATCATAAATGTAGGAGTCGTTTTTTCCAATGGGGCAACAAGCCCAGTAAGATGTTAGCACGGGCACTGCGTGCACGAGTCTCCATGCATATCCAGTCGATAGTAGATGATTCTGGCCAGCCTTGTAATTTGACTTCTGAGATTGCAAAAGCTTTCCAGTCCTATTATTCTAGGCTTTATAACTTGCTGGGGACTCTTTGAATCCTGTTAATGGGACGGGAACTGCAGCGATTGCGGAGTAACTCAGGTATATTGACTTCCTTATAAGCGAGACAGAGGCACTTGACCTAGACAGCCCCTTTACACAGGAGGAGTTGGTTGAGGCGATCAGATCTTCCCCATCTGGAAAGATCCCTGGACCAGATGGCCTCCCGATCTCCTATTATAAAGCTTTTAATGATGCACTAACACCCATGATGCTTCAAGCTTTCAATGCAGTCAATGATAGTGACTACTTCTCTGCTCAGTCCTTGGAAGCCCACATCACTATTATACCTAAAGAAGGGAAAGATCCATCCCATTGTCCTAGCTATAGGCCCATATCCCTTCTAAATGTGGACTTAAAAATCTATGCAAAACTCATCGCAAATAGGCTTTAGCTTCTCTTACCAGCCCTAATTCATTCTGACCAAGTGGGTTTTGTTCTGGGCCGAGAGGCCCGGGATAATACCACTAAATTGCTTAATATGATTCATATTGCGACCCAGTCCACTGTACCTACTATGCTTCTATCAACCGATGCCGAAAAGGCTTTCGATCGCGTCAACTGGGGATTTATGCAGGGCTTGTTAGAACACATGGGTTTGAAATCCACCTCTTTACATAGGATATTGGCATTATATAAGAATCCCTCCACCAGGGTTAAAGTCAATGGAGATTTCTCCAATCTTGTTCAAATATTGACTGGAATGCACCAGGGTTGCCCTCTGTCTCCACTGATATTTATATTATGCATGGAGGCTCTGGCAAGAGCCATTCGAGCTAATTCTAATATTATCAGTTTGCGGGTATTAAATTCAGAACACAAACTCTCCCTTTTTGCAGATGACCTTTTGGCGATTATTACCAATCCTACGGTATCCCTCCCTAACTTGATGCAGGAATTTCGGACTTTTGGTGATTTGTCTTTCTTTAAAATCAACTATTCTAAATCAATGGCGTTAAATATCAACATACCCCAGATGGCTCTCATTGGGTTACAGCAAGCTTTCTAATTTAAATGGCATCCCGCATATTTGAAATACCTTGGTGTTCTTCTCCCCAATAACCTTTCCAAAATTCATTCGCTTAATTTCACTCTTATTTTAGGAAAAATTCGACATGAGCTTAGTTCTTGTTCCAGTAGGGGCATCTCGTGGATTGGGAGGGTGAATGTTGTCAAGATGAACATCTTGCCTCGCATTCTATACTTACTACAGGCTCTTCCAGTGTTGATCACAAGTAGTTGGTTCGCAGATCTCCATAAAATGGTGAGACTTTTTGTATGGGGTGGGAGGGCTCCCCGTTTCAAACATGATATTTTGTTTAGAAGAAGACATTTAGGTGGTCTCCAACTACCCCATTTTGGTATTTATTATGATGCAGTAATGCTGAGTAGAATATATGACTGGTCTAGGCTGAACCCCCCAAAACAATGGATATCCATTGAGAACTCCATTTTAGAGTGTTCACTTTCTACTTTACCTTGGTTATCTAATCTGCCCAGGGTCTCACATCCTACTATAGGCCCGACTCTTGCTGTATGGAAGTGTCTGAGGGGCTTGGGATGTGTTTCCTCACCCTACTCTCCCTTAACTCCACTATTTAATAACCCCAAATTTCCCCCTGGTATCTCAAACCGGACCTTTGAACTTTGGTCCAGGGCAGGTATTGTACGAGTTGGACAGCTATATGGTCCATCCGGAATATTGCCCTTTGCTGATGTCCAGGCCAAATGGTCCCTCCCTAATGGCGAGATATGGCGATATCTCCAGGTGAAACACTTCCTTATGTCAAACAATCTTCGATCTGTGGGATCTCGAGGTTTAACGCCTTTTGAGAAGTTGGTAGTATCTCAGTCACTGTCCTCCCACACATTGTCAATTCTCTACAAATTTTTTATTGAAAATTATTTTTCTACATTACCAAATTTCACTAGAATTTGGGAGAGGGACATTGGCATGGAGATCAGTGCTCCTCGTCAGTGGACGTCTATATTTGAGAAATCATGGAGTAGCTCCACACATGTCCTTACCCTTGAGACTCATTTTAAAGTCTTGTGTAGATGGTATAGATGTCCATCCATTTTATTGAAAATGTATCCTGGGGTATCAGCTTGTTGTTGGAGATGTGGAATGGATCTGGGAACCCCCTTTCACATTTGGTGGACCTGCCCTGTCATAAGAGTTTTTGGGACGATGTGATCTCGATAGCACGTGATTTATTGGGCTCAGATGTCCCTGATGGCCCAGAGTTTAGGCTACTAAACCTTCATAACTCTCCATTATCTGTTTACAAAAAATTGTTATTGAAGTATCTGAATAGTGCAGCCAAGGCTGTCATCCCTGTGTGCTGGAAGTCTACCTCCCCCCCCCCCCAACTCTTTCTGATTGGTTTCGAAGGATTGAGTTATACAGATCCATGGATGACATTATTATGTCCTCTCCTGATAAATTTCAGATGTACACATCAATTTGGAGAGAATGGTTGGAATTCTGCGAATCTGACAAATATAAAACCATGACACCTACGACTTGACTCCTAGTTTATAATTTGTTGGATGAGACTCGGCTTCTCGTGTCCTAGCCCCCAGAGGCACCCCCACCCCTCCTCTACCCTTCCTATTTAATTTATTTTCCTCTTTTAATTAGTTTATCTGTTTTCTGTCTCTGTTTGTCTATGACTTTGTTAAGTTTTTCCTTTATTTCTTTTTATGTTTAGAATTTTCTATGGAAACAATATAGCATGTGTATTTTAAGATTATATCAATGTTTTTTTGCTTTTGTTTGGGCTAAAGTATTAGGGTCATGCTTAGATTCCCAACTTTATGAGATAATTTCTTGTTTGAAGAAATTTTTGCCAGTGTGACTCGTATATATATTTCTTGTTTATATTTGTCAATGTATTCTAAAAAAATAAAAATAAATTTTCAATAAAATATTACTTGCGAAAAAAAAGAAGAACCCAGTCTATGATCCAAAAGGGGCATCCCTATTCCAGATGTGAGCGCTGGAGCCACCACAGTAGGGAGAGACGTACCTCCTGGGGTAGAATGAGAGTCTGTACCTTGAGGTTTGGGCCGAGACTTGATCCATCGCTTTAGAATGACATTTTGGAGAGGTGGGAGTGGAACTGATCCTACTCCACCATGTTGAACGTTGAGACCAAAGACCCCAGAATCTGTTTGCACAAATGTATGGCCACCCGACTCTGACTGACAAAAGGTGCATAATCTGGCTTGTAAGGTCAAGATCTTGTCTGGAGTGAGGAAGACTCTCTGAGCTCTGGAATCCAACAAGGCTCCCAGCTGGAGCATCTCCTGGTGCGAAGATAGCGTGGATTTCCTCCAATTGATTATCCATCCGTGGGACTGTAGAAGCTCCACTGTAAATGGATGTGATCTGTGAGAACCATCAGAGACTGAGCCAAAAGAAGCAAGTTGTCCAGGTACGGTAAAATTCTGTTGCCCTTGTGGCAAAGCTGTGCTGCCATTACTGCCGTGAACACACGAGGGGCCATGGACAGACCAAAGGGTAACGTCTGAAACTGATAATGGTTGGTTCGTATTGCAAACCTGAGAAGTGTTGGTAATTGGCTCGTATATAAATATGCAAATAGGTATCCTGGATATCCAACGGTGCCATAAAGTCCCCTGGTTCCAAGGCTAGGATGATGGACCGAAGGGACTCCATGCAGAATTTTGGAATCCAGAGGAATTTGTTCAGATGTTTCAAATTGAGGATGGGTCGAAAAGAGCTGTTCGGCTTCTGTACCAGAAACAGATTGGCATGAAAGCCAAACCCTATCCGGGACAGGGGAACAGGAATAACAACCCCCTGAGGCCATGAGTGAGCAAATAGACTCCTTGAGAGCTTCTGCCTATTCTAGCTTTGTAGAAAGGCCTATGAAAAAGAACCGGGAAGGCGGACACTGATGAAAATTGAGAGCGTAGCCCTGAGACACGTCTCTGACCCAAACGCGTGACATGGTCTGCAACCACACTGCCAAAAAAATGAAGAAGCCGGGCTCCCACTCTGAGGTCCCCCGGGAGGAGGCCCGCCCCATCATGCGGCAGGCTTCTCCACTGGTCTTGACAGCTGGACGTCTACTGGACAAGGGTTGCTTACCTCTGGGTTTGGAGCTTTTAGGGGCCGAACCCTGGCTTCTGGGAAATGGTTGATCTCTGGCTTTGCCCAGCGGATGAAAGCAGATTTAGATGCTGCTAACATGGTCACTATCTTGTCTAATTCTGAAGCAAACAGTATGTCACCCGAATAGGGAAGGGCTTCCAGGACCTTTATGGATTCCGTGGCCGACAGAGCCAGAGCACCTGCATTAACATAAATGGACTTTACATTTTTTTCCAGCTTCCTATCCGTAGGGTCTTAAGAGATGCAGTGTTAGGAAAAGGCAGGAGGGATGACCTAATAAGACGAGTAAGGTGAGCATCCACTGGGGGAGGAGATTCCCACTTTGCCCTATCTGCTGCAGGGAGAAGGTAAAAGGTAGCAATACGCCTCTGCTAGGAGGTCTTCTGACTATGCTGAAGATGGAAATTATGCAACTGTCTTCTCCTGCCTTTTAAAAACAGGTGCCTCGGATCCATTCTACTAGTGTCGTCCACTAGTAGAATGGATTTTACTTCTCTGATAAGAGCCTGTACGTCTACAGGGGACATAGGGCCATGTTCAATTTGAAGCGAAAAGGCCGTTATCGGCGATAATTTATTGCCGATGATGTCATTTTCGCCTATTTTCATTATCCCCGTATTCAATTACATTGACTTTTCGCACCAGCAAAAAGTCAATGTAATTGAATACGGGGATAATTTTTCGCCAGCCTTTAGCAGGTAAAAAAAGTGCAGAATTGGGGTTTAGGGGTGCAGCCTACACCCCTGGGAATGGTCCTTAAAAATGATCTGTGTCAAAAAAGTAAAAAAAAAAAAAAAAAAGACACCCCCAAAAAATAAGTTAATTTTCGGGGTAAAAAAAATAAAAATATGAGGAACAAGTTTTAAACTAATTAAATAAATTCTGGGGGGATCCCAAGTATACGGCAGTATGCGGCAGGTGTTTTAAAGAATGCGGGCGGTAGCGGCAGGTGCATTTTTGAAGAATTTTAAAAATGCACCTTAGGGACTTAAAAATATGCTTGCACCCATTTTCATGTACCCCAAATTTGATGCACCTACTTTTTTGTAAAAAAAAAAGCTAAGTGCTCTTCTTCACCCCTTTTTCCCTGTCGGAAAAAAAACACCTGCCGCGGCTATTTAAAAACCATACTTACCTTCCGCAGGCCAAAACGGGTGTACCCATAATGGTCCCCCATGTCAGGACATCATTAGGTGGGTCCCTGGATGCTTTCCCAAAAATTCCTGAATTTTTCCAAATACTTACCTTTTCGCCGAGTCCCATTTTCGCAGCTTTCAAATTGAATACGGGGATAAAGCGGGCACGTGCCCAATACTTTATCCCCGTCAAACCTTTGATATGGAGCGAAAAGTCCAACACAGACTTTTTGCTCACATATTGAATACCCCCCCATAGTCTCCTCTGGGATAGATGATGTCTCAACATCTGGGGTAATGGAAGAACTTGCCTCAACATTTGAATCCAAACCTCCACCTGATAACAGAGTGGAGCTTTCGCATTGAGCAGGCCTTCGTCTAGGAGCCCTATCATTAGCATTTGTTGAAAGGACGTGGACACCTGAGCCAGTTGACAGGACTAGCATTTCTTGAAAGGACGTGGACACCTGAGCCAACCCCTGGACTGACTGTGCAAACGTCTACATCCAGGGTGGCTCTGCCATGGAAAGCTATGGCACAGCAACAGGGACAAGTGGTACCGGAACTGTCATGCTGTCTACAAACTGTGACATTACCTGAGTTAGCCTGGACGCTCAAGCCAGTTCTTGGCTGGAATCCATGGGCAAAGTCTCCTGTTGCAGGGCCTAAAAGCAACTGACACAATGGACATCACGCTCCGGATCATGAGGAAAAATTACATTAAGACACTTCTTACAACTGTGCAATACTGTAGCATCTACCTCCTTGCTAGTGTTATTTCTGGACATCCTGAGAGTCACAGAAATCCCCAGACCAAAATAATAAGTGAGGTTATGTAAAGCAACAAGGATCTTTAATCAATATATATTAGAGTAAATATATAAGCTGTTCTCACCCCTGCAAGGGATGTTCACCCAGTGACCAGTAACCACAGCAGGTACAGAGACACATGTAAAAGTATACTTACTTACATACACGTAGACCATTCAATGCAAAAATGTGGGCTAATGAAACTCAACAAACCAGCCTAACTTAGCAAGAAGGAGCAATTTATCTAGCACAGCTGCTGGGAGCAGGCTATGAGAGGAGACTGGAGCCCAGCTTCTCTCTCCAACACAGAGACACGTAATGTGATGATCTGCCTGGGGCTTACTGGCTGCAGGGGAAAAATGTGCCCCAGGGTTGTTGGAGGGGCTAACAGGGAAATGCCCACCTCACCCATCTGGCATAACCCCAGGGAACATGGCCGCTGAGGCTATAAAGCAGCCCCCTGCTCCATATTACATCCCTGGGGGTCTAGTGGGAAGCACAGGAGACCGGGAGCCCCTGCTGCCAGCATTGCCAGAGGCCTCCTGCTCCGGTGGTAAAAGCAGGGAGCCGCCTTATCTGGTCCCCGGTGAGTGCTGGCTGCAGCTTGCAGCTCCGGATGTGTAGGAGTCTGTGGCTGAGTGCTCTGGCCACTATCAGTACAGTGGCAGTGGGGGTATCCTAAAGGATATCTTACACTGCCTGCTTGTTGTAAGAAGTACTTCAAGAAAATTAACTGTGGGGGACCACCTGAAGCAACCCCCCTATAAACTGGTGCCCAGCTCCTGCCGTCATCAAACTGATGGCCTGTGGCACGGGGCGGGGTGTAGATGAGAGGAGCCTAGGCTTGTGGGTCATTTTCATTAACTATTTGGTGTCCAGACTCTCCTCTCCAGGCTATACCCCAGTGTCATCCCTGTGCCTCCTAGTGGAAAAAACTTTTTTAAAAACTGCATTTTCATTTCAAGTGAAGATTTTATTTTTATTTTTGAGAAAACCTTCACATAGAATTGTGCTTTTTTACCATTTTGGAAAGGTGGGTTATTGGCAATACAAGAATCACAAAGTATTTCTATGTGGTGCTTGTAAAACATGTTTGCTTTTGCTCGACTTTCTTGAAATTTCAATTTAAAAAAAAAAAGAACACAAATGGCCCAAAATGTTATAATGAACAAAAAGCTTAGTGGTATTTAATACAAAGTCTTCTGAAAAAAGTATATGTGGGTACCACATAAAAACAATCATTGATGTTAGAATGTGAAGAGTGCAAATGTGAAAAAAAAATTACCTCAGCACAAGGGTGAGAAAACCCTCAGCAAAGAAGGAGTTAAGCTGTGACCATTTCACATTCAACTTGCCTTAAAACACCAGAAAAGGAGAGTTATGGTAAAACTTACCGTCATTAACTCTCTTGCTTCATAGTCCATAAGGTCCCATAGAAGCCAGGTGTGCCAGAGCGGGTGCCCTGTGGACTACGAAGAAAGAGAGTTAACGAAGGTAAGATTTACCATAACTCTCCTTTTCTTCTTCAGGGTCCATAGGGCTCCACAGGGAGACATTTCAGATGTCCCAAAGCAGTTGTTCAAGGACAGGAACGCTCCTGAGCTGATAGGAGAACCCTACACCCAAAGGAAGCATCCTGAGAGGCAAACGTATCAAAGGCATAAAACCTAAGAAAGGTGTGAACAGAGGACCAGGTGGCCGCCTTGCATAGCTGTTCAGCTGAGGCACCATGCCGGGCTGCCCACGAGGGATCCACAGCGAGTAAAATGAGCAGAGACTGTAGTCGGCACAGAAAGGCCAATCTGCATGTAAGTCTGTGAGATAGTCATGCAAATCCATCTGGCCAGAGTCTGTTTGCTAGCTGGCCAAACTTTCTTATTGAATCCATATAGGACAAAGGAGGGAGTCCAATTCCTGATGGAAATAGTACGGTCCACGTAGAGCTTCAGAGCTTGGACCACATCCAAAGAGGCTTCACCTGTCGAGAGGTCTGGTGAATTAAAGGCCGGAACCACAATTTCCTCATTCAGGTGGAAGCGAGTAACCACCTTAGGAAGGAAGCCTGGGTGTGTTTGAAGAACAGCACCTGTTGTGATGAAATATTAAAAAGGGGGAGCGACGTGAAAGAGCCCCTAAATACGGTACCTTACGGGAAGATGCTATAGCCAGAAGAAAGGGTTTTCGAAGTGAGCCATTTCACATCGACTGATTCCAGGGGTTCAAATGGAGGTTCCTGAAGTGCTTTGAGCACCAATGACAAATCCCATGCAGCCACAGGAGGGACAAATGGAGGTTGTATATGTAGAACACCTTGCATGAAGGTGTGAAAATCTGGGATAGGAGCAATTCTGCGCTGAAACCAGATAGACAAAGCAGAGACTTGAACTTTGAGAGATGCTAAGTGGAGGCCTAGATCTAGGCCAGCCTGAAGAAAGGCAAGAATACAAGAAACTTTAAAGACTTGAGGGTCATAGTTTGTTGGAGCACACCATTGGAAATATGTATGCCAAATTCTGTGGTAAATCCTGGCTGAGGCCAGTTTATGTGCTCTGAACATGGTCTGGACTACAGAGCTGGTGAAACCCTTAGCTGTTAGGAGTGATGTCTCAAGAGCTAAGCCATTAAAGACAGACGGGCTAGGTCAGGATGTAGACATGGACCCTGAGACAACAGGTCTACTCGTAGAGGAAGTTGAGGAACGTCTATGGAGAGCTTGTGAAGATTGGAGTATCAATGACGTCTAGGCCAAGCTAGAGCTATTTACATGACTGTGCCCCCCTCCTGTCTGAACTTCCGAAGCACTCGAGGAAACAGGGATATTGGAGGAAAGAAATATGCCAAATGGAAGTTCCATTTCACCAACAAGGCGTCTAAACGGTAAGTTTGTTGTTGTGTCTTTAGGCCATGAGATCCACTTCAGGAAGACCCCATTTGTCCACCAGAAGCTGGAAGTTTTCTGGATGTAGAGACCATTCTCCTGCGTGCATTTCCTGACGGCTGAGAAAATCCGCTTCCCAATTGAGAATCACTGGGATGAACACTGCGGAGATGGCTGGGAGATTGCATTCAGCCCATGTGAGAATGGGGGACACTTCGGTCATTGCTGACTGACTTTCAGGTAGGCTACAGCCATGGCGTTGTCAGACTGTACTTGTACTGGCCTGTTTTTTAGAATATGCTGAGCCAGAGTGAGAGCTCTGTAAATGGCTCGAAGTTCCAAGATATTGATTGGCAGCACTGCCTCGACTGGGGACCATTGGCCCTGGATGGAGTGCTGGACGGTTACTGCGCCCACCCTTGGAGGCTTGCATCCGTGGTGAGGAGAGCCCAGTCTGGGATCCAAAAGGGACAACCCTTGTTCAAATGGGAAGTCTTTAGCCACCAAGCTAGGGACAGGCGAACCTCTGTGGGGAGGCTCATCTTCTGGGATCTAAGCAGATGGGGTAGCCCATTCCACCTGGAGAGGATCAGGTGTTGTAGTAGCCTGGAGTGAAACTGGGCGAATTCCACCATGTCGAAGGTGGACACCATTGATCCAAAGGCCTGTATTGCAGAATGAATCAACACTCGCCAACTGTAGAGCAGTTGGTGATGTAGTGCGGAAACCTTGTCCGTCGTTAGGAAGATTCTCTGAACTCGATAATCCAGGGCACGTTTACTAGATTTAGTAGGTAAAGGCTTTTCCTTTTGCAGCATTTGCTGAAAAATCAGGAGGTATTAGCCAAGCTCTGTACTGAAGTAGATAGTATGTCTACCCATGGGGGAGGCACAGGATTTGCAGGGAGTACCTGCTGTGGCCATTCCACAGGGGGAACCCTACAGGGACTGCTATGAGGTTCATAAGTTTTGGCAGCATTTGTAAAAAAAAAAAAAAAAAAAGCCACCCAGGGTGGGTCCTGGGGGTGAGACAGCAGGGAGAAGGAGCCTGGTGCTGTGTAGCAATTAATACAAAGAACATCCTGAATGTGGTCCTTTAGAGCTAAGCCTGCTGAACAGGACTTACATGACAACAGAGTAGGGGCAGCAGTCTCAGGCTGCTTGTTATTCTTTCCTCTGCCAGACATAATCACAGAAATAATAGAATACACAGTAGTATACAGTGCAGTGAACACCCTGCAGTATGTGTACAACGTAGTGTGTACCAGCGCTATATATGGCACAGTGTAGTTTGCAACCGCGCTATATAGTATGTGATAGTCTTCACACTTATATAGAAAAATTGAGGTACAATGAACCCCCCTATATCTTAGTATGTCAGGGTATATAGACTAAAGGGACAGTTATAAACTGACAGTATAGAGAATAGTGCTAGCACAAGTCACATAGAAATGCAGAAAAAAACATTACATGTCTGCAATGGGCACTAAAATCAACTAAACAGACTGCAGTTGCTAGTAGGATATAGCACCGTATAACCTGGCACGTGGGAGATGTATACAGGGAGACTGAACCCACCTTTTCCGGGAGATCTGCTTGCTGAAAAGGGGGTGAGGGAGGAGCAGCGCAGGAATCACCAAGACCGCAGTGGAAAGGCGCCCTGAGCTGGGAGAAGGGCTGCAAGGAGAGCGCCTTTTCCCCTGGCTGACGTTAACCACTGGGTGCTCTGGCCATAACAATTGCCTCTGTGCCAGTATATTGTGCCCTGTTAGTGTAGTGGGCGAGCCAGTGTCCACATCAGCGTCTCCGGTCTGTCTGAGATTGGAGTCAAGACTCCACTAAACCGTGGGTCCCCGTCTTACCTGTCCCCATGATTCCGGGCTGCAGTCTGGGGTCCAGGGAGCCTGCTAGCTAGTCACCCTCGGAGCCCCGCCAGGAGTACCTAGCACAGGCTTGGTGTCACGGCGCCGTGGAGGGGTGATGGGGTGGCAGCACAGACGTCCAGAGGACAGTCTGGTGCTGCTCACTGTTAGTAAAAAATAGACAATTAATGAAATCATAAAATGAAAGCTTACAGTGCATCCGAAAAGTATTCACAACGCTTAACTTTTTCCACATTTTGTTATGTTACAACCTTATTCCAAAATGGAATAAATTTTTGTCCTCAAAATTCTACACACACAATACCCCATAATGACGTGTAAAAAGTTTTTTCGCGATTTTTACAAATTTTATAAAAAAAAAAAAAAACTACTAAGAAATCACACGTACATAAGTATTCACAACCTTTGCTCAATACTTTGTTGATGCACTTTTGGCAGAAATTACAGCTTCAAGTCTTTATGAATATGATGCCACAAGCTTGGCACACCGATCTTTGGGAAGTTATGCCCATTCCTCTTTGCAGCACCTCTCAATCTCCGTCAGGTTGGATGGGAAGCGTCGGCGCACAGTAGCGGCTCCAGGCACGGGCAAGCCGGTCTGGCGCCCGGAGCGCTACTGTTTCCGGAGGGTGCAGGAAACGCCCGCCCTCCTGGCACTATAGCACATATGTAAGCTCAGGGGGAGGGAGCGGAGGAGAGAAGGGGCGGCAACACAGGACATTGCTGGGCGCAGCACAGCCTAGCGCCGGCCCTGTTGGTGCACAGCCATTTTCAGATCTCTCCAGAGATGTTCAATTGGATTCAAGTCTGGGCTCTGGCTGGGCCACTCAAGGACATTCACAGAGTTGTCCTGAAGCCACTCCTTTGATATCTTGGCTGTGTGCTTAGGGTCATTGTCCTGCTGAAAGATGAACTGTCGCCCCAGTCTGAGGTCAAGAACACTCTGGAGCAGGTTTTCATCCAGGATGTCTCTGCACATTGCAGCATTCATCTTTCCTTCTATCCTGCCACAGAAAAACATCCCCACAGCATGTTGCCACCACCATGCTTCACTGTAGGGATGGGTATTGGCCTGGTGATGAGCAGTGCCTGGTTTGCTCCGAACATAACACCTGGCATTCACGCCAAAGAGTTCAAACTTTGTCTCATCAGACCAGAGAGTCCTTCAGGTGCATTATGGCAAACTCCAGGTGGGCTGCCATGTGCTTTTTTTTTTTACTAAGGAGTGGCTTCCGTCTGGACACTCTACCATACAGGCCTGATTGGTGGATTGCTGCAAGAGATGGTTGTTCCTTCTGGAAGGTTCTCCTCTCTCCACAGAGGAATGCTGTAGCTCTGACAGAGTGACCATTGGGCTCTTGGTCACCTCCCTGACTAGGACCCTTCTCCCCCGATCACTCAGTTTAGACAGCCGGCCAACTCTAGGAAGCGTCCTGGTGGTTCCGAACTTCTTCCATTTACGGATGATGGAGGCCACTGTGCTCATTGGGACCTTCAAAGCGACAGATCTTTTTCTGTACCCTTCCCCAGATTTGTGCCTCGAGACAATCATGTCTCGGAGGTCTACAGACAATTCTTTGGACTTCATGCTTGGTTTGTGCTCTGACATGCACGGTCAAGTGTGGGACCTTATATAGACAGGTGTATACCTTTCAAAATCATGTCCAATCAACTGAATTTACCACAGGTGGACTCCAATTAAGCTGTAGGAACATCTAAAGGATGATCAGTAGAAACAGGATGCACCTGAGCTCAATTTTTAGCTTCATGGCAAAGGCTGTGAATACTTATGTACATGTGATTTCTTAGTTTTTTTTTTAATGAGATTTGCAAAAATCTCAAAAAAACCTTTTTACATGTTGTCATTATGGGGTATTGTGTGTAGAATTTTGAGAACAAAAATGAATTTATTCCATTTTGGAATAAGGCTGTAACATAACAAAATGTTGTAAAAGTGAAGCGTTTTGAATACTTTTCGGATGCACTGTAGGCTGCTTAATGCAGCCCTCTGTTATAATGGTGATCCAGCTCCTGCCAGACACTAACAAAACTGAAGTGCCATCAGGCTGTGGGCGAGGTATAGGGGGGGGGGGGGGGACACCGGAGTATCCTGGAATTGAAAATCTTTGAGGTTGGTGTCTGGTCCTCCAGGTCCCACCTACACCCCAATGTATCCCTGTGGAGCCCCATGGACCCTGAAGAAACAAATGATATGAATTAAGAGTTTGGGTGTGGCTGTCTGAAAATCTGGTCAGCTAGGGACCTCGATGTGCCGTATTAGGGGAGCTGCACTAAGTCTTGGAGTGCGATAAAGTACCAACTAATCAGCTCCTGTCATTTTTTCAAACAAAGCCTGTAAACTGACAGATGATTGGCTGGTACTTTATCACTCTCCAAGGCTTAGTGCATCTCCCCATCTGGTCAGCTAATAACCACGATATGCCGTTATATGAAGTCAGCTAGTGACCGCTATATGCCGTTATGTCTGGTCAGCAGTCATTTATAGTAACTTGTCCCATGTGATCCTGTCGCTTAAACCAAGGTTTTTCCACCCCACCCAGTGCCCATCATGTATGGCTTACAGACAAGTCTCCCTCACAATATTGCGGTGATCCACCCACAGATTAAACCAATTGATAATATTTTGCAATAAAAAAATGCATTTGAAATTTTGTTCAAGAAGTGAATAAACATAAAAGTCCCAAAACATAATACTAGGAACAGGCTGACAAATTAAAAGTTTTAATAATTCCGGTGCTGGGAAAAAAAAAAAAAAAAAGCCAAAAGAAATAAAACATCCACATAAAAAAAAGACACGCCGTCATTTACACCATGACATGATGTAGGATATGGACAGTTTATGTTAGCAGCAGACAAGTTGGAATGATTTCTCTGCCGGTCCTTTCCCCCCATGAGGAGAACATGATGTGTTATATAGGACAGTCGTAGACATGGATTTCCTGGTCATCTCCAGCAGAGACAATTTTAGAGCCATTCCTATTGTACTGTACACCCCAAACCTACAAGAAAAACAAACATATTAGAGACGTTTTATTTTTCTTCTACATTTTAAAGAAAAAAAAGATAGGACAAGAACAGCACAAACTATGTTCTAGGTTGGGCTGGGGATGTCTCAGATTTCTGACCAATGGATTACTAATCTGAGGTTTCTGAAAATGGAGTTTAAAAAGGGAAAGAAAAACAAAAACATACATAAAGTATAAAGTGCATCAATAACAAGTGGAGGCAGCCATTTTGCAGGCAGACATTAAGAATAAAGTGTATCAATTCAGTACAAACTTGTAATGCAAGGGGTAACAATGTCTATAGATTCTAATAAATTGGCTGGCTGAGAAGTAATGTGAGGGAAAGAGAGAGGGCGTGAGAGACAGACTACAAAATGGCTGCCTCCAATACGTATAGGTGACAAATACTTGTTGAATCAAAATGATTGTATTTAAAAACAAACTAATGGCTTATTAATTTTACCTGTTCTTGGTGATCAAAGAATGTATGTACACACGTTCTGCTGGGAACATCCCACACCTTCACACTTTTGTCAGAAGAGCTGAGGAGAGATTAGACAGGAATTAAAATTACATTCTAGTCACACGGTTCCCAGAAACATGTCTCTGATTTGATACACATCCTACCTAGAGACAAAATGAGCATCATCAGGGGAGAAAGCCACATTCAGGACCCAGGAGCCATGTCCACTGAGAGTGCCAGCCAAACTGGCATGTTGCCTGACAAAAGCAAAATAAAATGTAATATATTACAAGTAGTTAATATTCAAATATATTCATAACGGATTTGCATCCAGCATACAGTATGTAACACTACTTGGTATATTAGACTATCAAGCTATTCCTACAACTAACCACCAATTATTTAGAAAACAAATTATAGAAAAATTGCACCATGGGTGCAGTGGATGCAGACACTTTGTGGGCTGAACGCAGTCTATCAAAATTCACTAGAATGCAGTGACATTAATGAGACATGGGCTGCATTGCTATGAATATCAGTTCACCCCACACTATGGATCCCGCTATAGGCCCGTATTCAATTTGAGGTGAAAAGCTGGAATCAGCGAAAAAGTTTTGGCGATGACGTAATTTCGCCAGGCAGAAAAGTATCGCTGTATTCAATTTGAAAGACTTTCCGCCTAGGCGGAAAGTCAATGTAATAGCCAAAAAAGTTTCGCCTATGAATAGCAGGCGGAAAAAAGTGCAGAATTGGGTTTTGGGGTGCAACATTGCGGGAACCCCCGTGCAGCCTTCAGACAGACAGTCCCCCAAAAGGCAAACTGGGTCAAATTTTTTAAAAAAACCATTTAACACCCCAAAAATTCCCTTTCATTTTGGGGGCGAATAAAAAAGTTGGGGGACAAAGTTAAAATCTAGCGAACTAGACTCCAGGGGGTCCCAAGTATGCCCCAGGTGTTTTTTTCATTGCAGAGGCTTGCGGCAGGTGGATTTTTCATGTTTTTTTAAAACTGAACTTTAGCAACTCTTAAATATGCTGTCCCCCATATTTGCTGGGATAAGTTATTTTCTGCAAAAAACCCTCCTGAATACTATTCTTCAGCACTTATACAAAAACGCTATTTACCAGCTATTGAGGCAGTTTAAAAACACCAAATACCTTCAGCAAGCCAAATCGGGGGGTATCATAGTGAACATCTTTTGGGGGGTGTCAGGCTGATTTCCCCAAATCTGACAGGACTTTCCGCTTGTTTAAGTTTCGCCGGGTCCCGTTTTCGCGTACTTTCAATATTGAATACGGGGATACGCGGGACGCACGCGATACTTTTCCGCCTGCAAAACAGGCGAAAAGTCCGGGAGGCGGAAAAGTATCGCGGGTCCGCTCAAACTGAAAACGGCTCATAGTGTGTAAGCAAAGAGTACACTATAAAACCAAGCTCTTATGTTTTATTTTTGAAAGTGTGGAAAGATATAACGTACCAAACAATCAGCTCCTGTCAGTTTTCAAATACAGCCTGTAAAGCGAGTTAGTAGCTGTCTGGTTGGTACTTTATCGCTCTCCACGGCTTAGTACATCTCCCCCTTTGTATTTTCCTATAACCCCCCCTCCCCCCCACAAAGACCCCATAACTCACACATCATAGATCTTGATATAACCATCATCAGAGCCTGTGACGAGCAGCTGAGAGTCCGGGGAAAAGGTTAATGATCTGATAGGCATAGCATGTCCTGGAGGACAGATTAAGAAGGAAAAATAGAGGAAAGTCATTTGAAACTTAGACATGCAATACATTTACAAAGAGGGGAGGGGAGGGAATATGCACAAAAACAGGATAAAATATTATGGTAATATGTAAAGCTCAAGTACAGGTATTTAGAACTGTAAGCAGGCCAGGTATTTTTTTATTTATACAGTGAGAATCATATTATGCAGTGATGTAGCAAATATGTGATCATTCACACAAGTCCCTTACCCACTAAAGCCTGCAGTCTAAATTCACTCCCATAAATACAATGCACATATGGCCCTGTTAGTAACTGAACCCATGACCCCCAGTGCTGTGGGGGACAGCAATACTAACCACCATGAAATTGTACTGCCCTGGGTTTTCTTGTAATTACTGGAGCTATGTAGTATGTATGTAATAATAGTGGCTACTAGTATGACAAACGATTACAGAAATAGAGCGACAAAAGCTGAAGTGTTTTTTCTTAGTGGAAACATGACTGACATGTTCTGCAGGTACGTATTCACATATCACTAAATCAGGATCAGGGATTCAGGTGCACGGTTAGGGATCAGTAGTGTTTCATTTAAAGGAGTCTTATTAATCAGTCTTTCGGCTAAATGAAGGATATTATATTTTATTCTATACTAGTTCTTTTAGCCATAAAATTAGCTTCAGGTTGTCGCAAAACACATAATTAAAGTTTATGCTATGTTAAATATTCCTGTTTAATGTAAATATCTACGCACTACTTAGATTATGTGTCACTTCATCCATGGAACCCACACAATTGTAGTAATGATTTAATGAGGCCAAAGTTGCCTTTTCTCCTGTTACATCAGTAAACCACATAGGGCTCTATTTATTAACATTATTTTTACTAAAATAAAGTGAAAAGGGGTGTTTTCACACCCTTTTCACATTATTTTAGTATCACCTACAGTTACTAAAGGGCAACTGGAGTAGAATTCGTAAAATTCTACTCCAACCCCTAAGTATCACTTATTTTTAGTAAGCAGATCGCATTTCCCATAATTGTAAAGTTACTAAAAATAAATTGTGAAAAAAATACCGGGGAAAGCCCTGTGATAATAACACCACTAGGAGGTGGCGTTATCCAGGGTCTCCCCTGGTTGCCGAACTCCTGCTCCGCCCGCTATAACGGGCAGAGCAGAGCCCGGAGCCGGCACCAGTAATCAGCTATGTAGTCTAAACAGACCACACGCTGATTCACTGTAAAAAAACAAAAAAAAACAAACTTACCTGACTCTAGGGACCGAAGTTCGGGGCTCCGGTGATGTCCTCTCTCCGGTCAGCTGGTCTCCCATGCTGCACTGCGGCCCGGTCATCACCTGACAGGGTCCCAGTGCAGTATGGGATGTCAGCTGACCGGAGGACATCACCGGAGCCCGGATCATGCAGGTAAGTGTAATTAAGGGAGTGGAGGGGTCACGGGGTTGGGGGTGTGTAGCAGCGGCTGCCGGTCGAAAATATCGTGACTAGTGTGCGGAGGGGATTCGCAGGGACAGAGCTTTCGCGCAAGCTCTGTCCCTGCAAGGGATTTGTAGTAAATCCCTGTGATATTCGCAATGCGAATTCACTCGGTAATATCACACTACAATCTGCATTACCAATGCAGATTGTAGTAAATAGAGCCCATAATCTCTTACCACAGTTCTGAGTGAAAATATAATGCGAATAATAAAAAGCAATACTAAAACAATAAAAAGCAATGTTACTACTCTGAGACAATGAGACCCTCTGTATGCAAGGACAAAAGGGTCTGGTGTAAAACAGATTAGCAGGTGGTGGACATGTCCCTCTCCCTATCCCCATACAGTAACTTCCCCTCCAGATAAGCATCCTAACAGAGATCACTGCACCCCAACTCATCTCCACTCCCACCTTCCCATGCTCCGGTTCCACACACAACACCCTTCCAATATTATAGTCACCCACATTTTCTCTTTTCTGACAGTGCCCCAGCAGAGTGACGCTAGGGAGTTATGATAGAACTGAAATGAGGGGTTCTATCGTATGGTGGAACTCCTACATTTCATCCATTTGCACCCCTAATTCTGAGTTGCTCTTGCATTCAACCACAAGTCAATGACAGCAGAAAATGATTAGGTGACATACTGTATACCGTCAATAATAATTACTTTGTACATTTACTATCTCTTATTATGTTCATTTTATTTATTTATATAGAAGAAACATATGAGACAGTACTTTCAATCCCTGTCCACTTGGAGTTTACAGTCTAAATGATCTACCAGACAAACAAGCACTATGTCAATTTCCTTCCAAAAAGTTTTTGGAGTGTGGGAAAAACCAATGATGCACCCACCGCCAGTTCCTCTGAATTACCAGATGAGGAGATCCTCTTACCTTCCAACGTGTGGAGGAGTTTCCCAGTTGCAATATCGAAGATATTAATAATGCCGTCAATGGCACCGCTTGCCAAATATTTCCCATCTGGACTCTGTCAGACAGATACTTAGTCAATAAACGTTAAGCAAACGAAATGTCGGTGGCCTATTAGACAACCTATGTTTAGCCTGTGCAGCCACTAAAACTTACATAAGCAATACTGAGGATAAATTTGCCTCTGGTGTCTAGTGAGAATTCCTTCTTGCCAGTCTCCACGCCAAAGATGTTCACTTTCCCTACGTGACTGCCTGTAGCCAGGTGTTGTGAGTCGGGTGAAAAGGCAACAGACCAAGCATCCACTGTGGAAATATAGGGGTAAGAGCATAGACATATTCTTTTATATGGCCATGTACCAGGAAAGCATCTGTTATGGCTACTGTAGCAAGAACACCACATTAATAAATTACAGTATATTTTTTCTAAAACATATCAATATAATTGTCATATCTAAGTAATAATATACTATGCAGGATGTCACACTGAATTACAGAATGATAGACAATGATAAATGTCCCATAAATAGATTGTGAAGCTCTTCTAAGCTTCCATTACTATATAATGTATATGGGGTATGTGGTCAAAATATCGGCATTCATAATATTGACAGTTATGTTATCGATATGGTTGAAATGTTGACATTGAACATATTGGCATTTGCAGAATCTTGACATGTGAAATGGTTAGGCTGCAGCAGAGGGTAAGATTGAGGCTACGGAATGGAAGAGATAGGATTGTGGGGGAGTAGCATTAGCCTACGGGAGGGAAGGGTAGGGTAAGGCACTAGAGGAAGGGTTAGCATTAGCCTATGGGGGGAGGTTACGGCTAGGCACTAGGGGCGTTAGCATTAGCCTACAGGAGGGAAGGCTAGGGTTAGGCAATAGCCTGCGGGAGGGAAGGGTAGCGTTAGGCACTAAGGGGGGGGTTAGAGTTTAGGCAAAGGGAGGGAAGGTTAGGAAGAGGCACTAGAGAAAAGGTTAGCGGTTAGGCCACTGGGAGCGCAAGGAGTCATCACGGCGTCACTGCCTGACTCGGAAAACATCGTTGGAGCCGCACCAGGTAAGTCACCACTAGACCGCCAGGGGCGTATTGTCGACATTCTAAACATGTTGACATTTCATCAGTGTTAAATTTCGACATGCCAAGCATGTTGGACATTATGAATGTCAACAAAGTATATCACACACATTTATTACATAGCAAAATTAGGTCAGATATATTCCGCTCATTACCTCTGTTTCAAACAACTTTAGCATGTAACATACAAGTTATTTAAATAGAGGCTTATACCTAGCAGTACAGATTAGAAAACAGAAGATTTATACAGTCTTGAACCCCATAAAAAAAAAAAGGGAGTACAATTTCTGTAACTAAACATAGTAACAGCACCAATTACACAGCATGGTAAATAGTCTGTGCAACTCTATTGGGGCATTTCAGTTGGGGCATTTCAGTTGTTAGTGCCAGCGGCTGTAAGCCCAACAGAGCAATTCAAGTGTGGCTCCGTTCGGCCGCCGCGGTGCTAGCATATCTGCTTGAACTCAAGCAGAATATGCGAAAAGTTCGTGGTTTGGGTGCCCTAACCAGGGCTTTAGACGGGTTTAGCCAAAATATACAGCTAAACCCCATCTAAGTTGGTGTGACAAGTGTAATAATTAGTGAGTGCCCAAAAAAGTGTAATTGCTAGAATGGGCACCCATTCATTATTGGACCACCCAAAACAATTGAATCGCCCCCTATGTGTGTGATTCAGCTCAGTGCATTATGGTAATCCCCATAGTGTTTCATTATGAATAATTATTAGTCAGAAAAGGCTGTACCTGGCCCAGCATCAATGGAGCTGATTTGCTTGCCAGAGTCAAGGTCCCAGAGGCGAATATGTGCATCCAAAGAACTAGAAGCTGCAATGTTACCAGTGGGACTGACATCGACAGATACAACACCCAGTTGGTGGCCCTCGAGTGTCCATTGCAGGTCTAGGTGTTCATCAGACCTGAAAGGTATCAGGGGTGATATAACATAAGAATCAAACAAGGCCGAGGCAACTAGCGAGTGGAAACAGTTTTCTGCGGGCAGACAGAAAATATAAAGGGAGCTTTCTTTCCAGCTCCAAAGGGCAGTTAAAAAAAAATACAGCTTGGTTTCTTCAGAAAATACCATTATTCTGCTTATTCTTTATGACACTTCAAATAAAATCTACACAAAAACAGACAAAAAAGTGTTTTGCTTTTTTTAAATGAAATTGCAAGATAGCAAAACTTGTGTATTCTTTTTCCTCATCACCACAATGAAAAAAAAATAAAAACTTTGTAGTTTTTTCTTCAATATTAAATCACATTTCCAAAACACAAAGCCAGATTCTACAACTAGGTTTTCATAATAAAATCTTCACTTGAAAATTATTCTGCATTTTTGAAACACACATAGGGCCTGATTCAGACCCACTCGCGAGCGGCTGTCCGCTCGCAAGTGGGTCGATGGTGCGCATGCGCGAGACGCGACGAGCGAAGGACCTTCCTTCGCTCGTTGTGTCTGATCAAAGGGGGCGTGCTGTCGATGTTGATTGACAGCACGCCCCCTTTGGTGGGCGTGCCTGCCAGACGGAGGCGTTCCCAAGGGAACGCCTACCGTCAGAAGCCGGCCCCACTGACATCACTAGTGATGTCAGTGGGAGTGATTTTGGCTCTGATAGAGCCAAAATCACTCCTGGCTTTGCGGTTGAGAAACTCAACCGCAGGCTTCTGCTCGCACTGGCGATGGTCAAGACCATTGCGACCATCATCCTGCACACTCGTATAGGCTGTGGGTGGTGACCCACAGCTATACGAGCGTCCAGGAGGACGCTCCATATTTATGGAGGTGGGCCCTGATTCAGAGCGAGCGCTCTGGTCAGAGCGTCCCGCTCTGAATAAGGCCCATAATGTGCACAAAATATTATAGTAGCCTAACTAGACCATTTTGAAAACCTACCTCACCAAACATGAGGAGCCCATGTTTTTCTTATTTGAACCAAGATGGGGGAGATCTGAGCTTTGCAACATTCAACTCCATCTGGAAAAACCTAATGCTATCTGTAGTGCAGGATGATATTGTTTGGTAGCCAAAAGTGACCCCCAGTCAATAGCTACTAATGGAGCACATTCTTTCAAAGGAGTGTACCCCTGAATTAATGGAAGCCTAAATGGGGGGGGGTGGATGATCACATAAAGCTTCTGAGGTGTTCAAAGTTGGAAAGACAGGAAGGCAGAGATTGCATTCCCTATAATCGAATAAGTACACAATTTGTGTGCCAGGATTGTACTGGTTAGTCGTGTGTCAAAATGACAATGAACAGCTACATAAGAGGGAAAAAATATATACTTGAGCGCTCCTCCTCTGAAGTAAATGTTCCTAATAATAAAGTATTTCACAGAAACTAAAATAAATTGTTCAAAGTGTCTCTTTAACAATATATCTGAAAGGCACAGTATGAAAGCAATAGTTTTTTTGCTTCCCTAAAAGCAGTTTACCTTTCCCTGTTAAGTGACAGGTCCCTCTCAAGATTTCCAGGTAATGGTAAGCTCCCACAGGTAACCAACACGTTTCAGCTCATTAGCCTTTGTCAAGGTGTACCTGTTTTCTCAAATCGTCCGTTTATATAGGGGTATACTAGTGGTCCCGCCCTTTCCCTGTGTTGTGGGTGTGCGGTATAGAAATGATAGAACATGTACCTCAATAAGTCCTAATCATATTCCGGAGCTAGCCTTATTTTTTTGTCTTTTCATACTTATTCAGTGACGTGTGTAGGTCACTATTTCTTGAGCTGCACTCCTGTTTTTTTTGAGCGCGGGTGTTACATATTTTGCTCTAGCTATATAAGAGCACTTATGTAACATACAAATATGTTTAAAAAGTAACTCTGTATCTGCTGTTGCCCCAAATTGCATCTCCAAAAAGAGGGAGACCACTTAGATGGTCAGTAAGAGTACAGATAAATTACAGTGTATAAGTGAATTGTTTGTGAGAAAGGTGACACTATGTGTCTGAGATGACACTCCTCCATTCATCTCTTTGGCTGTCAGTCATGTCAATCTATAATACCATTTAAGTGATTGGCTGAACGTCATTATTAACACTTACCCTGGTCTCAAACCAGAACTGACTTGTGACCAACATTCAAAAAAGAAAGAAAAAGACGACTCTTGTTTGGGGGCACACTTATGTAATAATGATGTGATTAAAACTTAGCTTTTAATAGCCAACATTAAAATAAGTGGAGTGCAAAGGAAAAGAAAAATGAAATATAAGAAAAAGTCTTTGTTTAAAAATGAACATAGTTGCTTATGTGGTTTAGTATCCCATCAAGCAGTGCTGGTATTGGCAAGGTGAAATATTAACCGTAAGTATACACTTATAGGAAACTGATAACTACACTCTTGTGCTGCAAAGTCAACACCAAAAAAAGAGAAAATATCAATAACAGTTTTATGAATTCCTCCTAGAATTAATCCAGAATATATGCTGTAAGTAATTATACCCTTGTATTTGAACTATATGGGGAAAAATGCCAGTCAAAAGCAGTAATATATATCCATGTATTCGTCTTAGGACTGTACGTCCAGAGAGATCACTGTAATAGGACACCTGCACCACACATGCTCCCTGCTGTCAAGTTAAATGAATTATTTAGTAGTAAAAGGTCAAGGACATTGTCAGTGAAATCTCATTTATCAAATTTTGAGACAGTATTAGCCGGTCTCAGCCCAAGATGTTATACTTTCACCACAGAGAAGAGAGAGAAAAAAAAAAAGTGGCTTAGTCAGAAAATATACATTTATATCAATCAGTAACTACTATGTAACTCTGTATTAGAGTCACATAATGCTCAGCTGATCCCATTTTGATGCAGAAGTGTGGCAAGCTATGTTCAATTAACCACCGGCTGAGCTTCAGTATATCTTTTCCAAGATTTTATGATCGGTGATCCATCACCAATCTGTTTAGGGATGCCAGTGATTATCCGCAAGTACAGAGTATTATGCTGATAAGTGAGGAACCTGTTATTTTATTAGTTCTTTAATATTTGTAGCTCACGGCGGAAATCAGTAAATTTAACTCAAGTTTATCAGAGAAAAATAGAGAGACATTCTGTGTAGCTCTAATTTCATCTACTAATACACATTTTACGGGAAACATTTATTCAAATCAGTGTTATTTATCCAGTAACACCGCAGTCAGGCAACATATGTTCAATTAGCCCACAGCTGGACATCAGTGTGTTACTTCAAGGAATATTCAGATCAGCAGTAGGGCAGGCATATATTTACAAAGTAGAAGTGATGCACATAATACTATACTAATAAGTGATGGGCCTATTATTTAAACAGTTCATAAATATTCATAGTTTATGACAGAGCATCAATTAAGTCAAATAGTTTCCAATTTACATATCAAAAGTAGATGGACATTTTGTGTAACTCCAATTTCATATTATTCATACACTTAATAAAAAAGCATTTTTTATGAACAAGTTTGTAGAGTTAGTTCGAAGAATGAATATTGCTATATATGAATAAGGTCCGAACAGGTGAGCCCACCTGCTTCTGCTTTCTTACCACCTTGCCTTGACAGCAGAGGGTGAAAGATGAGAGAGCACAGTGGGGTCCCGAACGGGGGTGAAAGATAGTAACAGCGGCACTTCTGCTGTCGGGACAAGAACCCATCTGCCCGCACCGATACCAGTTGGCAGTGCAGCACGGATAGCTGAGTCTGGATGAGAGAGCGCGAAATGATATGAAAGGTAGTCTTCTCCGTACCAGACAGTGTGTTGCTATCTGTGGCAACAAGGAAACATTAGTAACAAGGCAATTGATATGGGTAGAGGGGTCCTAATATTGAATCACCGCCCTCTCAACAGATGTATCGTAATGAGATTGCAGTCCAGAGGTAACGGTGGCATCGCAAAACCAGCATATATGCATTAGGGTAACTAATCAGACACTAGAAAAAGACTTTCTAATATTGTTATATCACCGTCCTCTCAGCATATGTAGCATTCGGCGGTTTAGAACACAGAGGTAGCGGTGGTGTTTCATATCACTGTTCTGTAGCGGCAGATGACAATCATTTTGCCTCCTAGGCTTGGTCACATTCTGGCCTTGTCACCTCCTGTGATCAAGCCAGTCCTGGCAAAACGCAGGTCTAACAATGAGCACACAGGGATCCCTTCCAGCGTCCTGGACAGAAGAAGTCACTGCCACTAAAACAGGTAGGCATTCCTCTTCCTTCTGTGCACTCTCATTGGTGTTGGAAGTTTTTGTCTTTCACAGGGAATTGATACTCCTCACTAAAAGTAGCAGCACACTAAACTATGGAGCATACACCCAGGTACTCTCATTGGCAGGTCACTTTTTTCACAGTTATTTCTTCCTTTACTTTATCTTATCGTATCCACTCATTTACATATTCTTCTGTTATGGATTTTACTACCAATAGCCTTATAACAGTGCAGTGAATTGGGAAACCTATTTGATATACTACTTATTATTCGAATCTTGATCCAAACGCTGATTTTGATTCTAGAATTTTGTACCTATACTATATGTATTAATATATATTTACCATATCCCACATATATGCTATTTAATTGCTGTATTCTATCCATCTATGGAAAGTTTAATTTAGATTATTGTGGATATTATCTCTACTTACGGTAGAACTTTTGTTGTGTCACCTTTCTCCCACACAAGTCACTTACACACTGCCATTCATCTGTACTCTCATTGACCCTTTGGGGCAGATTCTGAGTCACACGCAGACGTGTCATTTGCCGCAGCCACATTTAATTCTGTGGCTGATTTTGGTAATACTGAGACACCCACTTGCAGCATCTTCCGGTGCTGCATTTCCATCTCGGTGCGTCTTTATACGCCCCATCAAAACTTGCACCAGCCCTAAGGCAGGTGCAGTTTCTTGCTCTGACCATGGCCTCCTGTGTGAGCGGCTGTACGTTTTTGGATGCAGCCGCTTACAGCAACACACCCACAGTTGCTTAGCTACCCTTGTTACCTCCCAGAAATGCCCACTGTCCTGCATCTCTGAGTGCTAACAACCAAGACACATGCACAAACTTAAAACATTGTTCAACTGCGTGCGACTCATAATCAGCCCATTTAAGTGGTTTCCCTCTTTTGAAAATACAAATAGGACCAACAGCAGTTCATTTTTCCATATATTTGTATGCTACATTACCGCTCTCATTTAGCTGTTCACTGTAATTTGACACACGGCTAAACAGAATCCAGGCAAACAAATTATATACTTTTCTATCTATGCTTTTTTTTTTTTTTTTTAAGGAATTACTATTTTTATCATAATCAATTATTAGATGTTGTTTTGTTTCATTAATTGGTCTTGGAGTACAGCTTTGTATTTGATGCTGTGCCAATTACATTTTGGCATCTACATGTGGTTAATATTACAGCATACCACCTGTTTGGTACATTCATTACGGCATAAGCAAAGTAGCTTCTGTCCAGCTCTAAGTCAGGCCCATAGTTTATCATCATTGCACTGAGATACTTTATATATTTCTACTGTGCTATCAGCATTGTATTCAATGAGAAGCTTGTGTACCAGGAACATGGAAATAAACATCTTCATGATGATATGGCTAAAAAGCAGAGAAGGAAGCTAGTGATAACAAGCAGTGTATGTAATAGAACACACAGGAGGGCTGGCTACAGTAAATAAAAAGGTAACTGAAGTTGGGAACCCCTGTAGCCAGTTATTTTAGTTTGCAGATCATGCTACACATTTACTTTCTACCAAATCAACTTACCATTTCCACACCTTCACCAAATCATCCAAAGAACCACTAACCACAGTCTCTGACCCATCATTGGTGTTTTTTCCCCAAGCTACGGACCATATGGCATCACTATGGGCTGAAATAAAAACAAATATCTGTAGACATTGCATTGATGACATGACCAGGGATATGATAAACAATTTCAGAGGATTAACTTATGCCATATTTTATCCAAAATCAATTTACATGCCAGTCATATAGTAATGGCCACACACAATGTGATCAGTTTGGCACAACAACATGATCATTGTTCAAGCACTGGATAGGACCAGATTGCTAAGAAAATCATGGATCTATACTCCACTAACAAACTGACCAAACAAAATCACAGAGAGTGTGTTGAGTAACCCATGCTGCCTCTTTATATCATGCATGCCCATTTAGTAAAGTGAGACACAGGTCACTCCAATGGGACATCTGCCATTAGCTGGAGGTAGACCGAACCATACACCTGAATGCAGTGGCTATCAATTATAGCAGAGGTAAAACCCTTCTATCATGCTCTATTAAATAGGATGCAGTTAGAAAAACAGCATAGCACGGGGTACCAAGGCAAGGAACCAATCAATCTGCAGGGCCTAAAATGGGAAACCCCTCTAAAATAAAGTCTGTTTGCACATTTCGCCTGATTTTATACCCCAAGAAGTTTGCATCAGACAGTATTAGCTCAGGGGTCAGAAATGTAACACCAGTGATGGCATAATTCAACAAAATATCCACACAGCAAGAAAACAGAAAAGTAAGAAGAAATGTGTATGTGAGCCTACAATAGAAATCAATACATTTTATTTTCATCTGCTTTCACATAAAACTGGACACGGTTAAAAGTAGCTTCTAGGTACATTTTATTTATTAATTGTGGCCCTGAATAGAACATTCCTTATCATCACATATGGATTAGGAATGTCTTCTCTGGGTTATATATCAATGTAGTAGCGTCTGTTTACACTAATGGGTTATGTCCCAGCAGTGTTCCTGAGCATGCGCACTAAAGCTGGGTACAACAATGCAATATATTGTTACATGCTTAATGTAACACTACCACGTCATCCATGGCATTGTCACATCTAATGTGCAGTACATCAGAATGGAAGATGCGACCACCAAATTAATCAAATGATTAATTGGGTGGGTTTGAGGGAACATACAATACGAAGATCCATCACGGATCGCAAGATTGGACAATATATTATATACACTGTGTACCCAGCTTTAGGAGTAGATGTATCAAGCCTTAGAGAAGTTTCCCAAAGCAACCTATCAGCTTCTAACTCCCATTGATGTAGAACAGTCTTTGAAATGACAGTTAGAAGCTGATTGGTTGCTTTGGGAAACTACTCCACTTTCTCTCTCTCTCCAAGGTTTGACACATCTCACGATCTGAAGAGATCCTTCTTCGCACTCTGATAGCACTTTCCAGTGGAAAGAGAATGCCAACGGAGGGTGTTAGCTATTGTAAGCGAGGACCGTAAACTCTTCATTTTCAGAACATGACAAATAGCACAATAACAATGCTCCCATATATTGTATGTGGAACACGGTGTGCTCCAATTGTGCCATTAACGCAGGAAATAAAGGAGTTGATAAATAGGAAAGATACTGAATTGTAAGAAAATGATAGGGAAACTGCAGTTTCTGTAGGATTATAATGGAAGAATAGCTTACTAAAAAGACCTTTATATATTTTAACATAATGCATAAATCACACACACACACACACACACACACTTTCTTGCACTCATCTGGTTCAGATTTCCAGGTATTACATAACTGTACTCAAACTTACATAATGTACACCACCATAATAATACAAGTACATAGTGAACTGTGCATTAATTTTTAAAGTGACACGTTACCTTGCTCTTGCTTGTAAAGGATGCTGTACTGTAGAAACAAGAAAGCCAAATGGTTAAAAAAAAAAAAAAAAAAAGTCTCTATGAACAGTAAAGAGGGAGAGCAGAGATTGGGACTAGTGCTTCACATGATGTGTAACCACAAGCTCTGGTTGTCAGGGTATGCACTGCTGCGACTTGTAGTTCATAGCTACAGAATATCTAGCCGTGCTGTAGACAGTGTTCTAAAGAGCCTTACCTGTGTGCTCATGTCCAGGCGTCAGGATGAATGAGAGATTATAGTTACCTAGGGAGTACAAGCAGGAGTCCGGGTTATTACAAAGACACTACTGCGCCTCAGCACTATGCCTCCTGCCTGTAGTCTTCTCTAGTTGCTTAGAAAAGAAAAATCAACTAAAATTCCAGCGCTTGACATAAAAGTCGCTTCTAGATGACGTCACATGGGAGCCGGCGCACAGCCATCTAACACTAGAGGGGAATTGTAATTAATTCCGTGTCTTCAGTGCTGGTGCTTCTACGCCATCTTTAGTAGGCTTTACGGTTCTAATCTGCTCTGTTCGAATTAGACCTAACGTAACGTGCTGTCGTCATTGTACATGATGCACCAAGGAGAATAAGAACAGGCTCATTTTGTAAATGAACGAGATAGTAGAATAGATTGAGCACTGAGTTTGTGCTACCGTCGGATCATCATGTCACATGAGAAGAGCAAATATGGCTTCTTGCAACAGGTGTCCTGTAGCTGTGGCAAATTCATTTAGTTTCAACTTCAACCCAAGTTCATGCCATGGCCTTTTCATTGAATGGATATTGGGCACAGGAACCCTGCACTATAAAGAGGAGACCTTCCTGATAACTTGATTTAATTTTTTTAAATAGCTCAATAGTATTTCAGCACTAGAGTGAGAGTCCAGACCATTATGGTTGAGGATAGATCCTCTTCACTAGATAGAACTTGACGTCATTAGTTACTATCCAATGTCATCAGTTACTATCCATGTGGACATTAGAGTGGGAATAGAAACCTGTGGCGAGCGAAACGAGCCAGCGAGAGTACAAATTTCTTCTTTTGGTGGCCTTTAAGGTCATGGAACCTCACTTCCGCCCTCACTCCACGTCATTTCCCGGTATATGTACTTGAAGGGGAACTATACACAACCAGACCATTATTTACCCTGCAGGCCACATACAGGTTGTGGAGGGATAAGCATCAAAGTTGCCTGGGCTTTATTTTGCCCGGGAGGGTTAGGTTTAGGGAGCAGTAAGAGGGGGCTAGGATTAGGCAGCCCCGGGGGGAGGTTAGGGTTAGTCACTAGGTTAGGGTTAATCAACACTTAGGGGGGGGACAGGGGAGGGTTAGGGTACTTACCTGCCCCAGTCGGGATCTTCATCTGTCAGGCATCCGCTGTCAGGATTTAAACAGCCGCCGGTATTTCAATCCCTTTCCGATATAAGTGCTGGCTGAACATTTACAGACCAGGACTCTGCCATCACGCAGGTAACAACTGAGGGCCTGATTCAGAGCCGGACACTCTGACCAGAGCGCTCGCTCTGAATCAGGGCCCTCCTACATGAAAATGGAGCGGCCTTATGGACGCTCGCATAGCTGTGGGTCTCGCTGCCGCAAGTCCTGGAGTGATTTTGGCTCTATCAGAGCCAAAATCACTCCCACTGACATCACTAGTGATGTCAGTGGGGCCGGCTTCAGACGGTAGGCGTTCCCATAGGAACGCCTCCGTCTGGCAGCCATGCCCCTAGCACGCCCACCAAAGGGGGCATGCTGTCAATCAACATCGACAGCACGCCCCCTTTGGTGCAAGACCCGGAGCAACGGAGAGCCCGTCGCTATCCGGGTCTCGCGCATGCGCACGACGGAGCTCCCTCCATCATGCGCATGCGCAGTGGGGCAACATCGACCCACTTGCGAGCGTCTTGCACTCGCGAGCGGGTCTGAATGACCCCCTGAGCTCACAGGGGTGTGTTTCACTAACTGCTAAGAAAAATTATTGCATGATCAGATTATGTCTTTCATATCTAGGCTTGCCGTGCCATTCCTTTATTTCGTGACATGTGAATTACACAGGTTCTGTGGCTGATTAAAACCATGTGAAATGCAGACTTGAAGTCAGCCAGCAACAAATAGAATGTGGCATATGTGCCCTGAATGAAAGGGATGGTATGAAAAGATTGACTTCGCCACTTGATACCATTGCTGCTCCTGGGCACAGCTGGGCATCACCACTCTGCCTGAAGAGGCCAGGAGAATTACACATCTTTCATTGATGTTGGACAAGTCTAACGATGACAAGGTCCCCCTTACAGAGATAGTCACATAGGTACCCAGCTTGTGTATTACAAAATGTGATAGTGTTCTCTGGCATCTCTTAATGTTCTGTTCGTAAGTGTCTGTGTGATTGGCCATTACCTGTAGCTGTATCAAGAAGGATGACCAAAGGACTGCAAGCTGATGTTTTAGGAGTTCAGGCGCAGCATGGAGAGGCAGCTGGGACCACTCTTCCCATTCTGTAGCCGAGCTGCTGTTGAGAACCGGTGGCTTCGGGAATAGGTGGAGAGGCTCAGCTGCCAGTTGGAAGAAGTGAGTCGGTCTATAGGTGGCAGGACAGAGTGGGGAGGGGCAGACCAGGTTCTCTAGGTGTGCTCTGCTTTCAGCATCCAGGAAAGCATGTACTAGGTATGTATGCAGGCTCCATCTTAGCGTCCCTCCAGGGAGGCTTCGTTCCCTGTACCAAGAGGGCTGCCATATGTAATACTGCTTATGCGCAGTGTGCTATCTTGCCCCTGTGTAGAGTGACATGGTGGGAGACTGATATTTCCTACTTCTTGTGTGAGACCTGGTGATATACGTACAAACGCTGTTCCAGTGTTCTGAAACGCTACCTGCAAGATTCATACACTCACCTGCTGGTGAGCTGTATGAAGCCCCACTCAACTCCTGACCAGTGTATATGTACCAGTGAGTATGGCTATACCTGCTAATGCTGAATAAACCACAATCATTGGTTAAGTACAAGGGCTGTTCACAACTTAAGTCATCCGCTGGTGTGTGCCTATCAACTCTGCAGATTACAACACCTGCACACACATAATTTCCAACATGTATGCATGAACATATATACGGCAGCAGGTCACACAATCACACTGAAGGGTTAACAGGCGCAGATTAGAAATGACAATGCTCTAGAATTGCAACCTCATATCCTCTGCTGGATCCCAGATCAGTGTGATAACTGCACATCATGTGCATATCCTGATCTGCAATCTCACAGTGCAGCACAGCCGTAGCATGACTGATTTCCTGCGTCTGTTTGGGGGGGAGAAGCGTAGACAGTGATGGGGACCATTCTACAAAACTGGCATTTTGCCCCAGCTTTGTAGGTGTGGTCAGGGTCTGCGTCTACCGACGCAGATCTCCTGGCCCTGGCTGAGGAGTTACGGTACCCATTCTCAGTAAGCTTTGATTTACTCAGATGAGCGACGTCAGCACATATCATGCCGATGGCCACAATGGTGATCTGATACTGCATCTTCAGACGCAGGTATCGGATCTGCGATGCCGGCAGGAGGTGTCTTTTTCCTTCAGACGCCTCCTGCAGTTATTAGCATCATTTATCAGTAGTGGCTGCGACAACCATTGCAGCTGCTACTTCTTACTGCAATACTCTGAATCAGGCCCATAGAGTAGGAGGACTTGCACTGTAAAATAAGTAATCACTTTTGCCAGTCAGCAAGTTCTGTATCAAACAGGTGTTTTTATCCAGAGTTAAAGTTTCTCCCTACCAGTTGGCAGGGCAGCGAGAGATGTGCTGCATTAAAATCAACTGTGAGGTATTTCAGATCAGGATGAAGTGAAATTGTACATTGCATTGTGCAATTGCCTCGTTTAGTATAGGTAGGAGGATTTTCTTACTAACAGCTGTACTCTAAGCCATTTGTATTCCTTTCTGTATCCATAATCAGTGCAAATGAAACACACACTTTACACTGCAGTTGTGGGTATCCAGCTGTCCCTGGTGCTAAATGGTTGGACAATTACCATAAAATTATTAACCACTGTTTTATATGATGTAATGGACGATAAACTATACTGCTCTTCTTTTCTTTGGGTGAGTAAAGCAGTCATCATTTAGTAAATCACATATAAGTTGCTTATTGGTAGAGATGAGCGGGTCCGGTTCTCCGAGAACCGGACCCACCCGGCCATAGCCGTTCCAAGTAGGATCTGAGTCAGGCTCAGGTTTTCCCATCTGACTCGGAATAAGCGATGTGTCATTTGTGAACAAAGTTTCAAATAATCTTAAAGTTAAAATTACAAATTTTAATACAAATTGATATATATGCTGTACCCCACTTCCTTCGTGTTTGTTGATATGCAGAATGATCAGTCGAGAGCAGAGCAGGAACCACATACTAGTGCTGGAGCTGCTGCCACCAGTGACGATACTAGTCCATCAACGTCATCTACTAAAGCCGATGCCCAAGGGCAAGGAGGGCTTAAGTCAAGGCATCTAAAATCAAAGAACCAATCTTTTACAGTGGTAAAGAAAAAAAAATGGAAGGGAAAATTAGCTGCAGAAAGACATAAAATTTGCAATATGCCTTTCACCACATGAAGTTGCAAGGAAAGGCTAAGGCCTTGGCCTTTATTTATGACTGGTGGTTCTGCCTCTTATGATGATGTAAGCCCTTCTCCCTATAGAAGTTTAAAAAATATGAAAATTGTTTAGGCACAGGAACCAACTATGTGCTAAGAAATGTCACAAATCCCTGAATAGAGTCTAAGGCCCTCATTCAGAGCCACTCGCAAACAGCAGTACGCTCGTTGCGTTCCGATGTTGACTAACCACGCATGCGTCGGTGTTACACTGCGCATGTGCGTACGGCAGTTTGCGAGCTTTTTATCTGTCATTCCTAAAATAGCGTACAGGAAGTGACATGTCAAATGTGATTGACAGAACAGGGCGTTTTTGGGTGTTGACGGGGGTGGAGATGGAAAAACGCAGGCGTGGCGAGGCGATTTTGGGGCGTACATACATTAGCAGATGCGAACGTCAAATGTGTTCGGACCGTCACATACGTCACTGGAACATCCTCTTTCCCTTCAAAATGCTCGCACAGTTTAGGGTCTGGATTACTCGACCACATTGGCGATGGCCTTCTCCTCCGTCCCGGGACTCCACGATGTTGCAGCGATTAATCGCGGGTGGTCACAAAAGCAATTAGTGTTGTATTGAAAACCGGCTTGGTATGTGTTTGGAAAGCAGTTTATTGGGATAGCACAAAACCGTACGCAGGTGGAAATCATACCTGCTAATCTCAGGATTACACAATCAATTGGCGTACATTTTTTGGGGGTTTTTTTGGCCTCAATTTGTTGTTTATGGCCTATTGTGACAATAATGTCATCATGTTTTAATTAGCTCCCCTTTTTTTTTATAATGTGCAATTTGCATCGTTATGTGTTTTTTTAAACGTTCCTTCAAGAGGGCTTTTTTTTATACAAATGAAATGGTTTTTGGTGTCCTTTTTTGCCTTTAGGGCCAGGATTAAATGTAACCCATTTGTCCAATAATGTCACAATACAATGTCAGATTTTTTTCATAAATTTATTGTTTAAACACAAACCAATTGGCATAATATTTTTTTTTTGTTTTTCTGCCAAAGATACTTTTTATCCAAAAAAAAAAATCAATAACTGATAACATAAACGTACAAAAATAACTTAAAAACATTTCACAAGAAAGGAGAGGGAAGTTTTGACCAGAAAGGAATATGAGCCAAGCACAGAAGGAGTGTGGGAAAAGTCGCCATTGCTGTCACCGTTTTTTCGCCCGTTTGGATGGGGGAGGGTGGGCGCCAGACCGGGTCCGGGATGCCATCGGGCTGGCCTGTCCAGAGGCAGATGTTGTGGCCTCTGGACTAGGCACAGGGCTAGGCACATTTGGAGGATTGGCTGATGTTGTGCCAGAGGTGGAGGATCCAGATGTTCCGGCAGGAAGGGAGGTCGGCTCCACCATGTGCTGGCGAACGAGCTGCTCCAGGGCATCGGCGATGCGGATGTTGGCCCTGGTATTTTCCGCCAGGGCCTGACCAATGGTCACGTTGGCCGCAGCATTTTGCTCCAAGGCCTCAGCCACCCGTAGCAGACTGGCGTCCATCCTCTGCAGAATCTCCGTATGGAAATCCGATTTGAAATTGAGTTCTGTGAGGAGGCCCACTGCCTGCGAGGGGGCACGCCCTGGACTGGCTTCTGCAGGGTCCTCAGCCGGATGTACTGGTTCCTCCCCTGCAGAGCCAGCAGAAATTCTGCGGCCAAGGCTTCCCTCTGGAGCAGACTCATCCGCCTGTGTCTCTGTTGGAAAAATGAGAAAGACTCACATTAGAATCCACATATTGGCACAATAGCATTTCAGAGTTGGTGACATCACAATACTTACCTGGGCCAACATGAGGAGCCGCAAAGTCTGGCATGTCCGTATCCATGTTGGACACGCCAAACACCTCCACAGGCTGCACACACCCATGTGCCAGCTCTTCTAAATCCGTCAACTCCAATGACACAGGGGTGGGACCCCCACCTGTCCCCCTTGCATGCCTAGCCCTGTCCGCGAGTTTTTGCTTTAGGCGATATTTGAAGTCGCCCCATCTGTGGGGAAAAATGGAAGCCATTATCCTTTGGTTTAAAATGGGGTTTGTTTTTAGGGGGGGCAAGGGTTTACTTACCGCCGTTTGACATCCCGGGCTAGACGGACATAATCACCCACCGTATTGACAGCAACGGCTACCTCTTCCCACATTCTCCACTTCTGGCTTAGACTCATATTCCTGTCTGCCTGTGGCAGGATGTCCACACACTTCTGGATCAAAACCTCCATCTCCTTTCTTGTGAAATGTGGCTGCCTTTTTTTTTTGGCCGCTTTGGCCGGAATACTGGGCCCAGCAGCCTCTTCCATGTCATCCTCCTCACCTATTTGTGTAAATTTACAGAATTCACAAAATCACAACTTGCCTCATCTTATGTTTCAAATTAATCGTTGATAGAAAATGCATGAAAGACTTACCGCCTGACTCTTGGGCATTTTTTCCCTGGTCTGTCGCCATGTCTGCGGTCCAAACAAGAAATACACCAGAATTTGAATGTGTTTTCGTGACGTATTTATACATGCGTCCTTATTTTGCGGCCGCATCATTGATTGTGCGGCCCTATGATCCCTCCTTAATTTGTGCGGGAAACGAAACACTATTTATGGCTTGGTGTGTCTCAAGTCGAGGTGGCGTTTTTGGGTTGTTGGAGGTTATCTTGGCTGGAGTTTATTGATTGTGTAGAAAGGAGTTGGAGGTTGGAGAATCGTTTGTTGGTTAGATTTGCGTTTTTTTTTCCGTTATCTTTGTTGGTTTATATTTTTGGGACCTCGTTTGTTGATTTGGTAAGTTTTGTGAAGTCTAACTTTTGTTCAATTGTTGTTTCATTGTGTTTCGTATATTTTGTAATTTTTGGATACCTAATTTATTCTATTTTAGATTTTGTTTATTTTCGACCCCAAAGACCTTTTGATTTTGCATCTTAGATATTTGCTCTTGGTAAGTCCATTTTTTATCTTGTATTAGCGAACTAATTAGCGCATTTTTAGTAGTTACTCTTGTGACTTGTATTAGCGAACTAATTAGCACATTTTTAGTAGTTACTCTTGTGACTTGTATTAGCGAACTAATTAGCACATTTTTAGTAGTTACTCTTGTGACTTGTATTAGCGAACTAATTTGCGCATTTTAAACAGCTTAATAATCATTCTAACTTTTTGATGGTTTAGCTTTCGCTTTTTGAGCCAACATTTCGACCCGTTTTGATGTACTGTGTTAAATGTCGCTTTGCGGTTTTGCTAAATGGGTGTTTGGCATATTTGAACTTTGGTCTAGCACAAAATGTATCCACAAAAATGCACAGAGTGAAATGTGTCAAGTAATTTTGTTGTTTATTTTCAGTTTGGACGTATCATGACAATACCCCGGCATGTAAGCAGCAATGGATGGTATCATCAAGCTAAGTTGTTTTAATATAGTTTGGGGGTGGGTCAAAAGCCTTACTTTTAAATTTTGGAATTTCAGGTTGATCTGGGGAGGATTGTTCTGGCCATGCTCCCGGAAGCCGACCAACCTCAATCTCATCCCAGGCGTAGGCATCGTAGGCATGCAAGGCCCCAGATATTTCGAACACATGTCACCCTTTTTGGAATGCCCGATGATGAGGTTTTAAGACGCTACCGTCTACCTCCCAAAATCATCATAGACACTCTCTCATTAATAGAAAGTGATCTTGAGCGGCAAATTGACAGTCCAACAGCAATACCACCACTGACGCAATTTATGGCGGTGTTACATTTCTGTGCCTCAGGATCGTTTCAAACAACGGTGGGAATAGTGGCGGGCATCTCCCAATCCTCCTTTTCCCGGATCCTGAGGGCAGTGATGGAGGCACTTTTCAAGCACCTCCATCATTTTATTCAAATGCCTTTGGATATGGGTGCCCTTAGTGTGGCCAAGGCCAATTTTTACCAAATAGCTGGCTTCCCACACATCATAGGGGTTGTGGATGGTACTCACATACCACTTCAGCCTCCAGCACGGCTGGAGGCAATATTTCGAAACAGGAAACACTATCACTCCCTGAATGTAATGGTGGTATGTGATGCCTCCCTCCAGATCCTGTCCCTGAATGCTAAGTTACCCGGAAGTGCACATGACTCCTTCGTCATCCGGCAATCAGGGATATGGCAGAAATTAACCAACCTACAAGCTGGTGATGCGTGGCTTCTGGGTAAGTGGAGACCTTTAGTACATAACAATGTTAAGCTTGATACACAGTGTTCCTGATGTTGTCTCTTATTTTTCACAGGAGACAGTGGATACCCTTGCATGTCCTGGCTGCTCACTCCTTATTTGGCTCCCACACCAGGCCCACAAAGTGAGTATAATTCCGCACTTACAGCCACCAGGCAAGTGGTGGAGCGCTGTATCGGCCTTTTAAAAGGCCGATTCAGATGCCTCCACCGCTCTAGTGGCGAGCTCATGTATTTGCCGGATATGGTGTCGAAAATTGTGGTCCTGTGTGGGATATTTCACAACATCGCCATAAGGAGTGGTGTCCCAATGCAGCCAGAGGATGCCTTACCTGAGGATGGCCCCCCCGAGGTTGGTCGGAGGTCAGTATGTGGGGGGGCCATACGCGATGATGTGGTGGCCAGATTTTTTAGGTAAGTTTCACCCAAACTACAGTGTTTATACCTAATGTGTTTGTGTTTGTTTGCGAACATCTAATTTATTTTTATTTTTTCACCATCTTCTGTTTGTTCACATAATCTTTGCCACTCCAACGCTCACTACTTCCTGCTACCCTTACCAAACCTGGATCTGGTGATTTTGTCCATATATTCTGGAACCCATATCGCAACGCCATGTTTGTGGAATCATGTTGGCATGGTCCTTTGTCAACCAGTTCTTGATTGTTTTTTTAAATTAAATATTTTATTTGTATGTGTTGTATTTGAGATTATCACTGTTTTTTTGTTTTGGGACTGACCACTTTGATTTCTCATTTAAGTTGTGAATAAATGTTTGGAGAGTGAAATGGTCTTCCTTTTTTTGGACGTTAACAGCAAGTGGAACCAGGTTAACACACCTTACAATTGACTAAGGGGTAATCCAGTACTGACACCAGTTGATGTAAACTGAAATATGTTTGCAGGTTCCCAACCCACACCAAAAGGAAGCCTGTCCAAACCTTTGGATTTTGAAGATTGGCCTAAGCAGCTTGCACACCAACTAGGAACCTGTAAAATGGCGAAATATCTAATTGACACTACACCCAAAAAGGGAAATGACATTGTTACTGTTATGTGTTTCTTGTGGCTGTTTAACATACAAATACAAAATACAATCTAACTTTTAAAAAATGGAAATCCGTGCAGGAACAGTCTACTTATGTCAGGGAAAACTATTTGTGTTTTAGGAAAAAAGAATGAGCCAGAACGTATATTAGAACTACAAAATTTATTTACAAAACGAAAAAAAACAAAAAAAACTACTGGCGAAGGATGCCAGACAGCCGGTCAAGGGCCACAAGAAGGCCAATTACATGTTGCCGCATCTGGCCAACACAATCCTCCACCTCTTGACGACGCCTCTGTTCCTCTGTGGGTGAGAAAAGTGTGTGGATTAATAAAACAATAGGGAATCCACATTAAAAAAACAAAAACACAACGAAATCACTCCTAAACCGAAATAAAAAAAACCAAAACAAAAAGGGGGTGCTGGCAAAAATACAAGGCCTATGTACAAATTCACACAGGTGTGATATGTGTATGTTGAAATCAGCAGGAAGAGGTAAAGGCAAACTGCTAAATCACCAAAAGTAAACCAAACAAGCACGAATAAAGGCACGACACATGATTACATACAAACAGTTTGTGGTTAAAAAAAATGAGAAATAAAAACATACCGGGAGCCAAAACGGGAGCTCCGGAAGTCCCTCCATGTTCCTCCTCGGAGGAGCCTTCATTCCCCAAAGAACGGGGAGGGGTAATGATGGACTCCGGGGAGGGGGTAATTGGAAGAGGGGTGGGTGGAGGAGAGGGGGAAGTGGGACGGAGGGGAAGGAGGCCCGACAGTTCAGGGAGAGGGTCTGGGAAGGCTGGGGAGGAGTGGGGTATAGGGGAAATATTTGGGGTGGAGTGTTGGCTGGGGGTTGGGGATAGTGGCCGGGAACGCCGTCTGGCCGGACGGTGACGGCGTAGTCTTGGCTGTCCTCCTAAAATATGTCAAACAAATTGAGGTTAGTTTCTGGGCAAATCCGGGGCCCAAATTAAAAAAAAACCAGCAACAAAAAAACATGCAAAAAGGAGTAGAATGAAAAAAACAGAAATAGAGGGAAAACAAGCACACGCTGATATGAGGACAAATAATTAATAGGACAGACAGGAAAACATGCACACGCAGATATGAGGACAAATAATTAATAGGACAGACAGGAAAACATGCACACGCAGATATGAGGACAAATAATTAATAGGACAGACAGGAAAACATGCACACGCAGTTTGCCCCATAAACATAAACATGGAAACCACAATACATAACACTTACTTTCAACGATCTGCATGCGAAAGCATGCCAGCAAGCGGGGCGTTCGCCGTTGCAGGTCTGACCACCTGCGCTCAAGCTGCCCGATGTTGCGGCGTGAACCCATCGACCGCAGGCGGGACCGTGCCTCCGCATACGCGGAGCGCTTCTGCCGGTTGGTGATGGGTGGAGGCTGGCTGGTGATCCGCCTATCCATCACCTCCGTAAGCACCAGCAGCTCGCGCCTGGTGAATGCGGAGGCTCTCATGATGGCAATGGAGTTTTTCATACAAAACATTTTTGATAAAGTGTGGCCAAAATTTCTGATTGGCTAATGTATTTTGGAAATTAACAGGAGCAATTTTATTGGTTAGTGTATGAGTCATGTGTTCAACAGGGCCACAAATCTCTGGAGAGTTATGATAGGCTTGATGCAGTGACATGCGTTTGCAAATTTAAATAAAGAAATGAACCCCGGAAAATATGCGGGGATCCACAGCAATAGAACAATTGTTTAATTGTGGTTCACATGTTTTTTGAACAATAAAAGCTAATGTTCCATCCGTACGTATTCTGCGGGTAAACACAAACATGGACAAGAGTAAAGTTTCTTGAATTGTGTTGAAAAAAATAAATAAATTAAGCTAATTGATACATTGATTGGCATGATACGATTGAGGGAGGTAGGCAGAATAAAGGAGCAGGTAATCGACATCTGACAAGGCCACTTCCGGTTTCACTTGTGCGTGCGTTCCCTTCAAGCCATTTCGGGGATGTACGCTCGCTATTTCGCACGCTCGTTAGTTAGAGGAGGGGTCGCCGGAGTTTAGGGAGGAATTTTAGATGCGAACGAAAATACGAGCGAGCCATTGAATTTAAATATTTTTGTACGTACGCCTAACGTACGTGCGCCCGCTTGCGAGTGGGTCTGAATGAGGGCCTAAGTGTGTTCGCGGGTGCCATGTGTGAGCCTGACCTTTCCAATACTGTACTTCAAGAGGAGCCTCCTTGCACCATTTTTGTGCCCTCTGCAAATGTGGGAATGAGCAGCACAAGTCAACATGCTGACATAGAAATCGAGGATGCTGCTGTGAAAGTGCACCAGGATGAGGAGGATATTTGTGTAGCTGACGCTAATATGGATGTTGATGAGGATGTTGTTGATGAGGATGTTTGTGGAAACAGTTGTTGCCCATGATAAGGAAAATACCATTGTCATGCCTGAGCACGAGACAAAAAATCCACTTCTCATGTGTGGAATAATTTCTACCCAAATCCAGACAACAATTGTCAAGCCATCTGTACCCTTTTCTAAAGCCAAAGTAAGTAGCAGTAGGGACCTTAACCATCTAGAAACCTCCTCCCTGTTACGTCATTTGCAGCGAGTTCATGAAACATTTTTGGGAAAATCAGAAACTGGTGCTAAAAAAATAACAGACAGTCCAGCATCAGTTAGCTCCCTTCCCTCAGCTAGATCCCAGCACCTGCAATCTCCATCGCCAACACCTTAATCATCAGTATCCTCACTAATGATCAGAGGTAGTTCTGCATCCAGGATAAGGCTAGGTGACTCCTACCTTATCCAGTATTCCTCAGAAGAATCCTTGAACGCTAGGCCTGCTGCTGCTGGGGGTGGATCTTCATTACAGAAAGGGACCAAGAAGACTACTAGTAGTAGTAGTTTAAAAAAACAATTGATTGTTAATCCTTTGATAGAGGAAACAAGTATAACAGCTGTTAGCCAGTTGCTCAGCAGTTTACTGACACCATGATGGCTGTGCTAATATTATATGGTGAAATAATTGAAATTGAGGATGATAGTGTGGAGGAAGTGCAAAAGAAGGATTAGGGGGATATTTGTATCCTATCTGATGCTAATGAGGATGTTAATGATGAGGATGCTGTTTGTGTAAACCAGCCACCAGTGGAAGCAGTTCTTGCTCATGATAAAAATAAATATATTGTCATGCCTGGGTATAAGACCAGAAAAGCCATGTCTTGGGTGTGGAATTATTTTAACCCAAATCCTAAAAACAGTTGTGAAGGCATCTGTACCATTTGTAAAACCAAAGGTAGCAACGTGAACCATCTAGGCACCTCCTCCCTGTTACATCATTTGCAGCGAGTTCATGCAATTATCAAAATTGTAATAATTTGTTAATTAATAACAAGCAGTCCAGTATCAGCTTCCAGCAATTTGGACCAGCACATGCAATCTCCACCATCAACACTCTCCGCTCCGGGGACAGTGGCAGGTGGGGAGTTTGATTGGGGCGGTACACCTGTAAAACCGTAACGCAGGTGTGCTAAGGCGAGCTCAGGGAGGACAGAAACCTCCCGTGGAGCAGAATAAACATCAATCTCTTCGTTAATAATTGAAGGTAGTCCTTCCAAAAAATTATTTTGTGGGGGCCCAAACAAACCAAGAACTTCAGCCACAAAAGTGTCAGTCCTTGTCGCTAATGTGCTACCTGCTTTACCTCCCCGGCCTTCTCCCGGGGAGGAAGATTTAATAGTCGGCAAGTATGCCACAGGTCCACTAACACTCTATCACAATTGTGCAGACTCGACGACACAAACTTCAACTCGGTTGATCTTACAATCAATATTAGTTCTAGAATAACCTTAGCAATCTAATAGCTTCTTCACGAATGGGTTCTGGAACATCTATGGAAAGACTAATAAAGGAACAGTCTATTTACAAAAGTACAATGCTTACTTACAGAAATGGTATCAATTTAAATGTTACAGATTACATAGTGATAATATAAAATCTTCATTTAGACAGCTTGTAGTGAAACAAAGGTAGATTTATTCAGCAGGACCAGTCACAAGATTGTGCGCACAGACGTGGACAATGCACATTGAGTTATCAATAAGATATCCTATCTTTCATTAGGTTACAATACATTTTATGCACTCCAATGACAATGATTAATGAAAAAGGTGTACATAATTACATTGCAATACATCATATTACAGAAACATGATTTGTTAGTCCGTTATCAGAAGGTGTGACAGGGAGGTGACAAAGGAGGTGAGGGGATAGCAAGGGGCATTCAGGGGAGTGGGCAAATAATTCAAGTCCAGGGGAAATTACTGGCCTACGTGACGAGAAATGCAGAGTCTTCACTTTAGGGGGTATAAAGTAGTTCATTATAGTTCATAAGAGTCTCTAGTCAACAGGTCCATTGTCCATCTTGATTTTCCAGGTGGCATGATCATTTTAATCCTTTTTAATCAATACGGTATCAGGATAAGTTTCTATTACCATCTCCATATCTCATACTTCCAACGTGTCCTTATAACTCATAGTCCAGAATAAAATGAAATCACTTCTTATTATGTGGTTAACCCATTCCAAACCTTTGTGGTCACTGCAATAGTTAGCTCAAGACAGTTTAATGCATTCACATAAAATCACTTTGTAAAAAGAATATTTTGAAGCAATACAGAGGTATTTCATTTCAGCCTTAACAGTCCTCCCTGTTGTTAATTTACTTAACACCATAATCATCAAAATTAAGATACTTCTTCTTTCTTTGTGGGATAGAAAAAAGAAATTAGAGTATTATAGGAGATAGTACTATACCTGAGTGCCTACGCCTGATTCACTCCCGAGTCATTGAGATGGTGAGGGGCATACCATCTTCCTCAGGATATAGTAAAAGAAATACGAGCGACAGTGGACGTGAAAGCTTTTGTTCTCCCTCATGGTTCTCAGAGGAGGTGCTGCCTTTTGGACTAATGTTCCAGGTATATGTGCGTGCAAGAAATAAGCAGGAAAGAGGGGAATAGGGACTGAATTTCACTCATTCTTGTTACTGGGATATATATATGTACCCAGTTTCAAAATCAACTGCTGTGTTGGTGCACTATGGCAGGTAGGCACCTAACCCTGACATACATTAAGACAAATACTGTTTTAGCCCATCATTACAGTGTAATATATGTATAAACCCTCTGGCAAGAACTTGATTCATCCTACTAAAAGCATTCTAGTCAATACATGTTATTCATACTTTCTGGTGTATCCTAAGATGATTCTCTTTCTTTCCAATGTGGTTATAATTGTTAGTAATATTAAAACAACACATTCCTCCAAGATGTTCACATACACTTCCAACTTTAGTAATAATTTAATCAATAGCTACCCTGTTTTGTAGCATCCCTTCCCTTAGATCCTTAAGTTCTTGAATTACAAGTGATATCAATACTGGTTATCTCATATATCTATTTTCTCTTGTTATGTCCTGGTGAAGTGGAAATGAGCAGTGTCAACAGTCACATAGGAATCATAGGTGGGTGTTGCTACCTGGCTTACCACAGCACTCGACTCCAGATCTCCAGGCATTCGGGCAATTTCTACCTTCCATGTTACTAAAATCGAGCTTATCATAAAATACGGTCCCATGATCCTTTATCCTATTTCTTCTTTGTGGGGTTCGGGTTGAGCAGGACAGCCTCACCTGCCCCACTCTCCTCTATCACCCCCTTACCATACCAGGCCATTTCTTATTCACTGTTTGAACAGTCCCTCCAAAGCTGGGTCAGATTAGCCTCCTCGTTAGCTTCATCTTGTAGAGAGCTGACGGGTACAGATTCGGTTACCCTCTTACAGTGTGAAACATGATCCAGGTAGGCTTCTCAGCACCCTTTTCTGCAGTGGATGTGGTCAGGAACACCAGGTACGATCTACAAAGGAACCCTGATCATAGAGAAATTATGTGCTATTAGAATCTCACCAGGCTTCAAATCATGACAGTTCATCTTCTGGGAGCAATATGTAAGTCATTTCCCAAACAGTACATTAAATGGAGGCCTAGGAGTAACCCGGATGCTGTGTGTTTTAATTTGAAAATAAGGAACAATTTACACCGAATTACACTCTGCTTTTTCTGGGCTTCGGGACTGGAGGGCATGGCAGGAAAGTGCAGGTCCAGGCTTCAATTTAGAGTTGATCCCCCAAGCCTGACACAAAGCAAAATGCTCTCACACTTTTTATCAAACCCCCCTCCTATAATGATATCCCAAACCATACACCCTAGGGACTCACAAATCACACACAACCTGTGTACAGACCTCAGGTACATCTCTATTATGGTGAGAATTCCTAGCTGTGGTGGAAATAATTTTTTTTTTAAATCAAAAACAGATAACATGGTGAGGCCTTTGCTCTCTGCCTATGAGTAGACTGCTGTTTAACAACCCCTGCTGTTTCTTAGTGCTAGCTATGCATCCACCAGTAATCTATATGTAGACATAGACAAAGTCCTTGTTTACCAATGTCTTGTCCATGTAATTGCTTTTCCCTGCTCACAGGACGGCATAAGAGATGTACATTTTTATGAACCTACACCGGCCCCCCTCAGGTTTCCTGAGTGACTTACATGCTAATGAAAAACCATGTGCTCTACATTCAATAAACTTTGATATTTCTTTGCCCCCTCTTTGTTTGTGATAATGATGACAGATATGGCGCAGCATATTATTACTGGTACCAGATTCAGATCAACTTTGTATGCTTGGATGCAGATATGTCTCATTATATCTGGCAGGTATGACTAACTTTTATCAGGCAAGTGCATTGATAATTTTCTGACATCTCTGAAGTCCCAAAGTAACTTTCAATCTTCTTTTCTCTAACTTATACGCATACAAACAATTATATAGTACAACTTTGAGATCATATAAGTATTACCTATATTATTACATAAAGTACATATAATACTACTGGTTGTTGGAAAATTACAACTGTATTCTAATGTATCCTCCTGTGAAACCTTATTCTTCTGAGGCACAACACATCAAAGTATTTACAGGCACTTCAGTATGAAGTTAACATTAAGTTGGTTGATGAAAAAAAACAACACATATTCTATTAACTTATGATACTAAAAATGATGTCTGTCTGTACAAATAACTTTGTGATAGGCCATGATAAATTAGTTTAAACTATTATTATAGAGTTATATTTACAAGCTATTAAGGGGTTACTTGTACATTTTCTGATTCTAAAGCTAGGTATATACCTGAAAGATTGCAAAGCAACCCTAGTGACTAGACAATTTTTGGAGCTAAAAAACGATCCAGAGAATATTAATTTTCAAGCTTACAGACTACTCAATTATTGTTCCATGTGAAACGTTCGTCTGTCCTTAAAATCATCGCTCCGATATCCTGTTACCACCCACAGCTTTAGCGAGTGACTAGGTGATGGTCGAGACCATCGCGACCATCGGGGCTTGCGACGAGACCCTTGCGGTAGGGTCTCGTCTACCGCAAGTCCCAGGGAGCTTCCTGCTCTAACATCACTGGTGATGTCAGTTGGGCCGCCTACAAATGGCAAGCGTTCCTTCAGGAACGCCACTGTTTGTCCGGCCACCCCGCCTACAAAACGGGGCGAGGCGCCCCTTTTGTAGTGAGCCCCGGAGTGAGAGAATTTCTCTCTCGCTCCGGGGCTTGCATGTGCGCAGTGCCCCACCATCGACCCACTTGCGAGCACATAGGCGCTTGTGAGCGGGTCTGAATGAGGTCCCTGGTGTGGTGACCAGTCAGTTCCTTTTATCCAGACACCTTAATTTGGCAGTCACATAAACCCCAAATAGTTTCCATGTCATCAGTCCTATTGAACACTCTGCTAGCTGATTGCAGTACCTGGAGGGAGATTTATCTAATATTGGAGATAGAAAAGTGGTGTTGTGGAGGGAACAGGAGGTGAGGGGCCTGGATTAGTGTCTTTCTCATCCACCAGTATTGGATGTTGGTGAGACCTGACCAAAGGCCCCCTCCAAGCAGGAATTGGGCTTAAGCTGCACCCATTAGGCAGGTCGTGGCCCTTTGGTCAAGGATCCGGCACAAATAGGAAAAAATGGAAGAACACTACCACAGGGAAGGCACAGGAGAAAGATATCGGAGGATTGTACTGAAGTGATGTACAGAGAACAAACTTAGTGGTTTCAGTCGCAATGCTGGTACAGGATGTCCTAGCTGACCCCCTAGGTATAATCCTCAGCGCATCACGCGCCGCCGCACCTTGCGTCTGATCACTCTAGAGATCAAAGGAAGCCGCCGCTGAAATGAGTACCTGCCGAACCTAGGCCGCAACCTGACAAGTGGAGAGTGATAAAGTACCAAGCTATCAGCTTCTAACTGTCATTCAAATTCAGCCTTTAAAATGGCAGTTATAAGCTAATTGGTTGGTACTTTATCTCTCTCCACTTTCATCTACAGCCACAGGGGACACTGGAGCTAGTACTGTGGGGTAAAGACAGGTTGTAGAGAGGAGCCAGCTCTTTAAGAAATTAATAAGTGTGACAGGCTCCTCCCCCTCTATGCCACCTCAACCCCAGTTAAGATTTGTGCCTCGAAGCCGGTTCCCTGGGCAGCAGCTTAGATTTATTTATTTTCACTATTTAGTACAGGCAGACAGTTGGCCCCTGTCTGCCTGTACCATTGGAGTCTGCTGGAGGACCCGCCGCCACTGCTTGCAGCGCATGTCCGGATCCCAGCTGTGGGGACCTGCCGCAGTTGCTCGTGGTTGGGTCTGGGTCCCCCCTCTACCGAATCCCGGCAGACACGACTGGTGGGTATATCCAGCCTTCCAGACACAGAGCGGGAATGTTGGATTGGCGATAGTGTCTCACAGCTTAGGCTGTGTATTATTGTTATTATTATTCCGCAACACCTTACAAAGTACATAAACAAATTGTAGACAAGCAACTTACAGAATAATACACTACAGGACCAGGACATGGATAATATACATTGCTACATTAGCGACCATAACACCCAGATAAGCAACAGAGCATAAGCATCCAAGTGTTAGGTGCCCTAGTGGTGAGTAAGAAGTAGATGAAACTAAATAGGGAGAAGCACTATACAGCGCGGTGGCCATTGCGGGCCAGAGGCAGTGAGCAGCAGAAGGGCGGAGCTTCCCCTTCATTCCAGGAGGCGGGTTACACTAGAGAAGCGCGCTTCTCCTTTTCTCCCGCACTCAGGTCCTGCACAGCAAGAGGTCAGTGTTCCTGCCTGCAGTCTCCGCTGGTTCCTGGGCACAGCAAGGCTCTTCAGTCGCCATTTTCTACCTCCCAGCATCTGGGTGTACAGCTTGGGGGGAACTTCGTAATTTTGGGGAGCCATTAATTGGGGAGTAGGGGGTTGTGTGACACTCCTCTCTCTCTATTGCTGTGCTTTTCTGTTATTTCTGTGTTTCTCCTCACTGTCACTGTGTCTTTGGGTTGATTGTTTGGCTGTATTTAGTCCTGTGTATACAACATGAAAGGCAAGGGAACAGCTTCAAAGGTCTCACAGAAATGATTTGCCTGTAAAAAGTGTAATGTCAAGTTCACTCAGGCTCACCCTGAGGGGTCCTTATTTTGTGATGGGGGGGACCCTGTCCCTGATGGTCCTGCCCCTGCACAGGATATCTCACAACCTTGGGTTGCTACTCTAACTGGCAATATGTCAGATCTCTCTACCGAGCTAGCAGAATCTCACAGAGAGAGGGAAGCATCTAGTACGCAGAGTTCTAGTGCTGGGTCCTCTCAGGAATTACAGACAGAACCAGCTTGGGTGCGGTCCCTTACCCCAGTCCATGGAAGTTTGGGCTCAGGTTATGGAGGTTTCCTCCCAGAGTAGAGGGGTTCCACCACAACCGCCATTTAAGAACAGGGCTATGCCAGCTCTTTTACAGTCTGGCAAATCTGATGATGACTGTGGTTCTCAGGTTGAGGAGACTAGTAGTGGTGGAGAATTTCTACAGGACTCTGAGATGGACCTCCTGGCGGATGATGATCCACAGGATTTGGACATAGGTCCTCAAGGGTTAGATGCTCTCATTCTTGCCGTGCAAAGGGTGCTTAAGGTAAAAGACAAGGAGGTTCCTGCTCAGTCGTCTCTTTTTGCCATTACACAGAAGACATCCTGTCACAGCCTGGGGAACTTGGAGTTGTGTACCCGAACTGGGGTGTGAGACAGAGACACCTGAATCAAGAGATGGTTTAAAAGTAGATGGTTTAATATAGTTTCTGCTCATACAGCAATAGAGAAGACTATGAAATAAGATGTTATACTATAGTTGTCTATGCAGAGATAATGCAATATGAAAATAGAACTTGAAGAACTTGGAATTTTTATCTGGACTGGAGTAATGTGGATTGAACTTGAATAACTTGGAAATGGAACTTGACTCCTGAATGGAGTAGCATAGGTTTCACACAGGGAGCTCAGGAACATAAGTCATGCAGCAGCAATGGACATTGTTGCACTGGCAACCAGCACATGTTGCAGGGAGGTCTTTTATACCAGCAGGCTGAGGCGGATAGGCTGAGGCAACTTGAGACTGCTGGTGACTGGATGCATGAGTATCACCTGACCTGGACCAAGATGGCCGTGCCCATAGTCCGGAAGACTTGTGTACTGGTGCGCCATACGCACATGGATCTGCGGCAGAGGAACACAAGCAACAGCGGGGATGTTGCAGACAATTCTCAAGTGGAGGCCCAGCATTGGAAATCACGCAGGCAGCAGGCCGGTGGCACCGTGGACCGCTGACCGCGTTGGCACAGGCGCATGGGAAGATGCAGGGGTCTGAGGTGGAGTTCTCTAGCACGGTTTGTGACACATCCCTTACTTTTCCGTTTTCTCAGCAACTGGAAGACCAGCTGGTGGTTGCTTGGAAGAATCCGGACAAGACGTACCAGATCTCTAAGCATTTTCTCTCATCCTACCCTTTTCCCACAGATAGCAGGGCCTGATTGGAGTCTCCCCCGCCAGTGGATTCGTTGGTATCTCGACTTTCTAAGAAACCTACCCTTCCGGTGCCAGGGGCGATTTCCTTGAAGGAAGCATCTGACTGTAAGTTAGAAACTACTTTAAAGTCCAATTTTTTTGTTGGAGGCATTCTTCTCCGTCCGGCTTTAGTAGTATCTTGGATCAATAAAGCCAAGGAGCGGTGGACGGAGGAGTTAGTCAGAGGCCTGCGTGCGGGGACTCCAAGGTCCGATCTTATTATCCTGGTGGAGCACATCAGGGAGTCCATATATTTAGGACAGGCTTCTAGAGATATTGGCTTGCTCGGCTCCAGGATTTCAGCTTCGGCCATTGCTGCGCGCCGCGCACTTTGGCTCCGTTCTTGGCAGGTGGATGCAGAGTCGAAGAAGGTGGTGGAGGCTTTACCCTTTTCCGGAAATATGGTCTTCGGTCCGGAATTAGACAAGTGGATTTCTCAGGCCACTGGTGGTAAGTCCACTTTTTTGCCGTCTTCCTCTGCTACTTCCTCGACTTCTAGGAGGCCGTTTTCTGGAACTTTTCATTCCTTTTGAGTCCCAACTAGATTTTGGGATCGGGGAAGAGGTTCTTCGACTGTAGCTAGAGGAACAAGAGGTAAGGGAGGAGCAGTTGCCCCCTCTTGCAGTCAGGACCCCAAGCCTGTCGATAAGCCTGTGGCATGACGGGCTGCCAGCCCACCTGGGGGCCCCCACGGTGGGAGCTCGACTTTCTCGTTTTCAAGGCAGGTAGTTTCAGAATTGCACCGACAGTTGGGTTCGGAATGTGGTCTCTCAGGACTATCACATAGATTTCACATTTCCTCCTCCTCTTTGTTTCTTCACGACAGGTCTGCCCTCATCTCCAGAAAAAGCGAAGGTGTTACAGCAGGCTATCAAAAGGCTACTGCAGGTGGAGGTCCTGATTCCAGTCCCTTCACACCAATGAGGGGAGGGATTCTATTAGAATCTTTTCATTGTGCTTAAACTGGATGGCTCTATCAGACCAATTCTGGACCTAAAATCCTTGAATCGTCACTTGGTAGATTACAGATTCAAGATGGAGTCCCTCCATTCAGTTATTGCAAGTCTGGAGCCGAACGAATTTCTGGTATCTTTAGATATCAAGGACGCTTATTTAGACATTCCCGTATGGAGACCTCATCAGACTTTTCTCAGATTCACCATTCAGGAATCTCACTATCAGTTTCAGGCACTCCCATTCAGACTGTCTTCGGCCCCCAAAGTCTTCACGAAAGTAATGGCGGTCATGGTTGTTCTACTTCATATTCAGGGCGTGACGATAGTACCATACTTGGACGATCTTCTCATCAAGGCTCCGTCTTCAGAGAAGCTTCTTCAGGATGTCTTAACCACTTACAACCTATTGTTACAACACAGTTGGATTGTCCATTTTCCAAAATCCCAGTTAGTTCCTTCCCAACGTCTCCAGTTTCTGGGAATGAATTTTGACACTTCAGTACAGAAAGTTTTCTTCCAAGACACAAGTCTGTGGCAGTCAAGGAATTAGTGCGTCTCGTTCTCCAGCCGCGGTGGGTTTCCATGCATCTTTGTATTCGGAAAGATGGCAGCTTTCGAGGCCTTGGAGTTCAGTCGCTTTCACTCCCACATCTTTCAGCTGGATCTCCTGTCCCAGTAGTCAGGATCTCATCTTCACATGCACAGTTTAGTCCATCTGTCTCCGGAAACGCTAATTTCTCTTCTATGGTGGCTACAATCCAACCATCTATTGGCGGGGAAGCGTATCGGGATTTGGGACTGGGGGCTGATTCAGACCTGGACGCTAAGTTGCGCTCACTCACTCTGAGCGATGGTCGCCCATCTGCAAATGCGTATAAGTTGCAGTGCATGTGCGCAAATTAGTACGAGCAATCGGATTTTGCTCGCTCGCCCTGAAAAGACTGCCCAGTGGAATGAGTGACAGATAGTGCCGTTTGTGGGTGGTAACAGGGGAAGATGCTTATGAACGGGGGAGTGGTGCTGCGAATGCAGGTGTGTCTGACCGTCAGAATGGAGTTTAATGGGTGTGCATAATTAGCAGAGTAGCGTCATTGAACATGTCACTTAGTTGTTTTTTATCCTGACCTGCTCGCAGTGCTTGCAGGAGGGTAAGGTCTACCTCAAGCACTGCCAGCAGCTCCGATGGCTCTCGATGTTACCGATTAATCCTTCAAATACCGGAGATGATGTGTGTTGCGAGTGGCAAGGGGGTGGTCTTTATACACTAGCAAGCGCTTATTGCCAGGGCTCGCTAAGACATAGAGGGCGTCCTTACGAGACACAGTGTGAGCGCTTAATTTAAATATCCGGCCCCTTTTTGCCAGTGAGCGGTCGCAATTTGTGAGCGGGTCTGAATCAGGCCCTATGTCCTTTTGACAACAGATGACAGTCTTCGGGGCTAGGGTCGGTAGTTCTGGATCAACATTTCCAGAGCCGTTGGTCTCGGCAGGAAGCTCTTCTTCCGATTAAACATTCTGGAGCTCCGGGCAGTTTTCAATGCCTTCCGAGAGTCATTTCCTCTTCTATGAGGGCTTGCCATCTCGGGGTCCAGTCAGACAACGCGATGACAGTGGTATACATTAATCGACAGGAGGGAACAAGAAGTCAGGGCCCAATGCGGGAGGTCTCTCGCATTCTTCGTTGGGCAAAAAGACATGCGGCAGCTCTGTCGGCAGTTTCCATTCCAGGAGTGAGCCACTGGGAAGCGGATTACCTAAGCCACCAGGACTTACATCCGGGAGAATGGGGTCTACATCTGCAGGTTTTCCATCAGCTGGTACAGCGCTGGGGAGAACCCCAGATCGATCTTATGGCGTCCAGGCTCAACCACCAACTTCCGCTTTACTTCGGGATCCGGTGGCAGTGGATGCGTTACCAGCTCCGTGGAATTTCCAGTTTGTTTATCTGTTTCCACCTTTGCCTCTTCTGTCTCGAGTGCTCAAACATCAAGAGAGAGAGGATTGATTGCATTCTCATAGCTTCAAACTGGCCTCGCAGGGCTTGGTTTTCAGACCTGCGGTTACTTCTAGCAGAGGATTCCTGGGTTCTTCCTCTGCGACCCGACCTCCTACAGCAGGGTCCTTTTTATTATCCAGACTTACAGCATTTATGTTTGATAGCGTGGCTGTTGAAACCGCGCTGTTAAAATGTTAGGGCATTCCTAGGACTGTTATTCTTACCATGCTTCGAGCCAGGAAACCAGTTACTTCAGCTCACTATTGTCAGATCTGGAAGTCTTATGTGGCCTGGTGTGAAATCTCTTTCTACCTCCTCTTTTTGGTTGGGTTGTTTCTTGAATTTTTTGCAGTCATTTTTGAGCCTGTATTTGGGATTTTTAAGGTACAGGTGTCGGCCCTTCCATTGTAAGTTAGCTTTACTTCCGGAAGTTCAGACTTTTTTGCAAGGAGTTCTTCAGATTCAGCCTCCTTTTGTACCTCCAACAGCACCTTGGGACCTTAATTTGGTACTGTCTTTTCTCCAATCTTCATTTTTTGAACCCTTAGAGAAGGTGGATGTGAAGTACCTTACCTGGAATACGGTCCTTTTGTTGGCCATGGCTTCTGCAAGACAGGTTTCTGAGCTGGGTGCTCTTGTCATTCCCCTTACTTGGTTTTTCATGAGGATCGTGCGGTTCTCCGTACTTGTCCGACCTTTTTGCTGAATGTGGTTTCCTCTTTCCATATTAACCAGCCTATCCTGGTTCCAGTGTTGTCTGGGGATCAGCCATCTTCCCAGTTTCTGGATGTTTTTCACGCCTTGTGTATTTATGTGGATAGGACGGCTTTTCTGTGGAGGTCTGACTCCTTATTCATTATGTATGATGGGGCCAAGCGTGGATGGTCTGCTTCTAAGCAGACTTTGGCACATTGACTATTCATCAGGCTTATTTGTTTGCTTCTTGGCCTCCGCCCATTTCCATTTCAGCGCATTCTATGCGCTCAGTTGGCCCCTCTTGGGCGGCTGCCAAGGGGGTCTCTCTATCGCAGCTCTGCCAGGCGGCTACTTGGTTGGGGGCTCACACTTTAATTAGTTTTTATAGGTTCGATACCTTTGCAGATTCTGACTCTCAGTTTGGCCGTGCGGTTCTTCAGGTCTCGCAGCGCTCTCCCCATGTCCCCACAGTACTAGCTCCAGTGTCCCCTGTGGCTGTAGAGGAAAACAGGAATTTGGTACTCTCTGATAATTCTGTTTCTTTGAAGCCACAGGGGACACAGGATGCCCCCCTGTGCTGCTCTCTGATTGGTTCTGGTGTGACTGCCAGGTTCCAGGCTGTCCTTGCTGTTCCTGTTTCCATATGATGTCCCTACTCCTATCCTTCAGCTGTTCTTCTCTCTGTCTCCTCTCGGCTCAGTTCTTAACTGTGGTTGAGGGGGCATAGAGGGGGAGGAGCCTGTCACACTTATTAATTTCTTAAAGTACCCGCTCCTCTCTACACCCTGTCTATATAGCTCCAGTGTCCCCTGTGGCTTTGAAGAAACAGAATTATCAGTGAGTACCAGATTCCTGTTTTATCTCTTTCCAAGGTTTGATACCTGTCCCCCTTGGATTGTGAGTGCCTCTGTCACATCTCCCAACTCTCATGATTTCTGTCACAGCACGCCAGAGTGCGTTATTCACTTACCAGGTCTGGCGACCCAGGTTTCCTGGGTCTGCCGTGTTCCGCAGCAGGCAGGTGCTTCAGCCGGCAGATCCCTTCTGACTACTGGCTTCTCCTGGCGACTGACAGGTGTCTGCAGCTCCAGTAGGGATGCACGCACCACTCTGTCTTACATTTAAAGGGCCAATTTCAAACTCAACCCTATAAAGGAAGGCTCTGAGCACAGATCTGTACCAGAGTATTAGGCTCCAAACCGGACACTAGCTTCTTGTTCCCAGTGAACTCCCTGCATTTATTATTAGTAATTTCTGGTTCTGACTTTGGCTATTCCTTTGACCTGATTTGCTCTTTCCTTGGTACTGCAATACCTAATTCTAACCCATTCCTGACAACTATGCTCCAGTTCGGCCTAAGGCAACTGGTCTTCACCTAAACTCAGTTCCTTCACACATCAGCCCGTAAATTGGAACCCAGACTGAGGGCCCGACCTCTGTATCAGGCACAGCAAACCCCAAATATGTTAGACTCAATGCCTTAGTTCTGGGTCTTCGCAAACTTCAATTGTACTGTCAGCATCCTCACTACCTGTGCATGAGCTGCAAATGTATACTCTAACCCAACATGGATGCCGCTGGTAATCCTTCACCGAAAGAACTTTTGGAACACCTACATTCCTAAGTGGAGCTACAAGAGCATGACCAGGCCCAGATCATGTATTACCTGCAGACTCTCATACAGGGGGTCGACGCTATACAGCTTCATCAGGTGCAGCCTGTGCCACCACCTAATCCTGCAATTTGATGGAGATCCCAAAGATTGTCAGGATTTCCTAAGAAAGTGTGCAATCTCGTACCAATTTCAAGTTGGCTCCTTGTTTTTCAGTTTCTCTTGTGCCTTCGGAAAAACCTATACAGGTGAGGAAACCATGCTTCCCTGCTGAGAGAGAAAGGAGGTTCGGAATCAAGCTTTGCATGTATTACGAGGATCCATAACACCTTCTAATTGTCCCAAATGCCTGGGAAACAAGAAAGCCTAATTGATCGAGGGGTGATCAGATTAGGTGCAGTTCAACACACCCAAATGAAAATGTTCTATCACAGTTCTCTATCAAAGTGATCTTACTGCTGAATAAATCTTCAGTTGCGCTTAAGGCCTTTCTAGATTCTGGAGCCAATGGGAACTTCATCACAATTAGGAAAGTTCAAGAGTTTTGGATATCAACTGTGCAACTGTTGAATTCCCTCAGTATTATCAGTGGATGGGGATAAAATCCCAACCACTTCATAATATTTCCTACTGCTATTAATCTGCGGACTGACAAAATTGATTGGGTGGTATTGGCCTGTTGTGCCCTTTAACTTTTTGAGGCAGACATTTAGCTCTTGCAGGCCCATCTATATCTCAGTTAGATGAGTCAATGTAGTACAGAGAGGACACGGAGAGATGGACATCACTGGAGACTGGTCTACTGAGAGATCACTCAGAACAGGTGAAGAACAGCATAGAATAATACCTGACCTATTTCAATGGAATTGGTGCATTAGCATGGCAGAGTGAGATGGTACTATAAATGCAACACATTTCTGTTTGGTTAATAAAAGTTTAGATTTTTTTGTTCAAAATGACTTTCCTGATCGTATTTGTACTTACCATGCCACTTAATGATATCGTCTCCTTGTCATTCACTATCTGCAATAAACAACTTGCTCCCAGAGTGACATTAAGGTTGGTATTCCTGCCAAACTAACTTATCCATCTTTTCTTATTCTTTGAAATATTTTTGATTGATCTATTATCCTTTAGGTCAACATTAATTCCCTTTGATTTCCCACTTTAACTCTTTCACTACACGTTACATTATCATGTGATGAACCTTATCCCTAATATCTTTTTGATCTTACAACTTTAGATGTTACTCGTAATTCTAATCTGACCACCTACCTTAGGTTTTTTTTCTTTAATTCTTGACATCATAATAGTATTTTATATTGCAGGGGACAAAGAAAGCAGATGCACACTAAAATACTAAGAACAATTATAGTCAAAATAATCCTGATAAACTCTACAATTAACATGGAGTATTAGAGAGGTTCTTTGTACATGTTTGGCAAAATATGTTTGCCCATCCACCTAAGATGGGTCCCTAACATCCCTAATACTAACACACATTGGGGCTGATTCAGCAAGGATCGCAAGTAAGAATTTGCTTGCAGTTGGCTGATGTGTCTCTGTGCGTGCGCAAACCAGTCATTGCGATCAAGTAAGGGATCACATGGCATACGCAGTTAGCACGGAGAGACCTCCGATGTTGATTGACAGGAATTGGCATTTGTGGGTGGTCGTGTGAACGCAGGCATGCCTGTGCATTTGAACTGTGTTACTGGGGCGTGCGTAATTAAGTTCGTGCGGCGGCATACACAGCCGTATGTCTCAATGTACACAGGAAGCTGCCACAATCCTGCGGCAAGTTAGGGCTACCACAGTTGTGCGTATGGGTTCGATGGTTCTCGATGTTTTCGCAATCCTGCATACTGATCAAGCATACAGTAAAGGGAGGTTGGCTGGTTTTATGAAGTGCTGGGCATCTGCATCTTGTGTTGCGATTGTCGTGCATATGCATTCATTAGCATATTCTCACAGTGGCCAGGTATGTGCAATCTCTTACTTGTGATCCATGCTGAATCAGGCCCATTGTCAATTTATCCAGGACTTACCTATATTAGTGCCCATTCTAATATGTAGACAGCAATGTAGTAATCTGTAAATCAATTTATAGGTGCATGCCCAAGCGCTCTAAGAAACATATATATTGTGGTGGTGGCAGCTCCAGGTATAGGAGGTAACCACCCTCAAATCACATAAGGATTTAAAATTATTGATCTTGGTAATACCTTAGCGCTCAACCTGTATGCAATAAATTTTATAAATAAATTGATGAAGTCTGAATATCTCATTAAATTCGGTTATTCCTTAAAATATTAGTTCCATCATGATTATAAAATTGAAAATGGTAAATATAACCTGATGGTAATGCATAAAATACAAGATCAGTAAATTAATTGAAAATTAAAGAATTGCGTGTTGCTTGTTCACTAAAAACCGGCCAGCTGGCAGTGTAATGTTTATAGGACATCAACATGTAACAGGACAAAACGTATAAATAAAGTATAACAAAGGGAAGGGGTGAATGTGTGGGAATGTGTAGACTGGACAGTTGCAGTGGTGGTTTGTGCACGGGTGAAAATGGAAGGGGAATAAATTATAGGGGGAAAAAAATATATATATATTGGGATTCAAATTTTGAGAACTGCCCTTGTGTTATCCAAATAATATGTCCAGATGAAGTCTTAACAGGTGTATCCCGTAAAACTTTCTGTAAATGATTGATTTTTGTGGCTGCTTCCCGTTTAAGATTGGATGGTAACTGCTGGGTTTCAGCCGCTTGCTGCCCCGTGGGTGACTTACCCTTCCTGGCCAACCCACCCACATTCAAACCCGGGCTCTCCCGTTGGGCCAGAAAATTAGAGAGTTCTACCAGGAAATTAGAGGGGTTATTAGGTGCATAAAGATTTAATAAAGTGTATTTGGTATTGTAAATTACTATATCAAACACCCACCAGGCTCTAGGCATTGATCTGTAATAGTGTACTGTAAAAGACAGCTTAACAGTATCGCCAGACCCCGTAATTTAGATCAGATAAGGGCAGAAATACAATAATTAATGCAGGTGTCCCTCAATGCAAACTCATCCCCAGGTCTCAAGTGTGTTTTCTGCAAAAAAGACAATGTGAGCTCTGGGGTGTTTAGGAAAGGAAGCGACTCTCTTCATCTTCACGGAAGAATTAAGGGGTCGGTTCAAACACGGACGCTAAGCCGCGCTCTCCCGCTGCCAAAAGAGGCCAGGTATGCAACTTCCGCGATTGCACTGTCTGGTGTAAGGACGCCGTCTATGTCTTAGAGAGCGACTGCAGAGTGAGCGCACGCCGCAATAAAGACGCCCACTTTTCTTTCTTAACACACGTCATCTCCAGGAAGTGTATGATTAATCAGAACCATCGAGAGCCATCGGAGCAGCACGCAGCGCTTGAGGTAGATCCTACCCCGCCGCAAGCACTGCGATCACCGCAGGCTGAAATACAACTAAGTGACATGTGCAATGATGCTTCCATGCTAATTATGCACACCCATAAAACTCAGTTTTGACGCCCAGACACGCCTGCGTTTGGAGCACCACTTTCCCGTTCACAAGCACCTTCCCGTTACCACCCACAAATGGCACATTCTGTCGCTCAAAGTAGCGTCTTGTCCAGGGGCGGATTGGGCCGCCGGGACACTGGGCCGGCCCCTGTGTTCCCTCTAGTGGCAGCCACCCTTCCTTCACTCACCCCTGCTCAACTGCTAGTGGCTGGGCTGGCGCGATCGGAGCTCAACTCCGAGGCAGCTCACTGTAGTAAACAAAAAAAATGGCCGCCGGGGGAGCTGCTGCGCATGCCCAGCCACAGCAGCTCCTCCCATAAGCCTTTGCAGAGCCCATCAGTCACAACTGAGGGCTCCGCCACAGCCCGCCCCACACAGATCCTCTCTCTCCCGGGTCCCGGCCATTCTCCACTCTCCACCACAGTCCAGACTCAGTGCCACTGCAGGTGCACTGTCAGTCGGAGGCTCCTCAGACAGAAGGGGCAGGCACAGGGTTAGGTCGCGGGCGGTCACATGATACGTGACGTCCGCGGCCCGCCTAGACCACAGAATGTAGTGGAGCCAGAGGTGGAGCGCCGCTGATGCTGATTGGCGCTCAGCTCAGCGGCTCCTCTGGCTTTCTATTTACAGTAGTAAGTGAACAAAGCCGGCCGGCGTTACTATAGGTGTAGTAGGTGCGGTGGAACGGCCGGGCAGTAGCGTAACTAGGGCAGGGCAAGCGGGGTGCGTGCCCTGGGCGCCGTTGGACCGACCCGCCCGCCCTACTTAGCCAGTGTAGCGCCGACCGCAATGAGTGCGGTCAGCGCTACACATTTACACAGGACTGGCGCTAGGCTTCCAGCACCGGTCCTGTGCTTCACACCTGAGCCCATTCCCTCCCCCTGAGCGCTTGCCCAATAGCGCTAGGAGGCGGGCTCAGGCTGTGCATAACACACGCATCGCCGCCGGCGATGCGTGTGTTAAACAGCAGCCAATGAGAGTCAGATAGACTTCCGTCTGGCTCCTGCAGTGGGTAATGGGACTGACGTCATGACGTCTGTCCCATAATGCAGGAACAGGAGCAGGGATTCAGGTAAGTATATTTTTATATATATATATATATATATATTTTTTTAACCTATCTGCACAACAGGGGAGGGAGGTGGCTACTACTGGGGGGACCTCTACTGGGGGAGGGGTGGCTACTACTGGGGGCCCCATTGGGAGGACCTCTACTGGGGGGGGCTACTACTGGGGGCACTTAATCGGCAGGGGGAACCTCTACTGGGGACTACTACTTGGGGGGGAACTACCACTGGGGGCATTATAAAAGGGGCCTACTACTAGAGGCACTGCAATCGGGGGACCACTACTGGGGGCAATAATAGGAAGGGCCACTACAGGGGGCACTGGATAGGGGGGATCACTACAGGGTGCCTGCATAAAGGGACCACTACTGGGAAAACTGCTTGGGGGGAGGACTACTGCTAGGGGCACTATATAAAGGGCACTGCATAGGGGGGGGACTACTACTGGGGGCACCATATAAAGGGCACTGCATAAGGGGATACCGCTACTGGGCGCACTGCATTGTGGGGATTGCTACTGGGGGCACTGCATAAGGGGGAACACTACGTGGTGCACTGCATTTGGGGGAACTAATTGGGGGCTGTATAAGGGGGACCACTACTGGGGATACTGTATAAGGGGCACTACTATGGGCCTGCATAAGAGGGACCACAACTGCATACTGGGGGTACTGTATAAGGGGTACTACTGGGGTTAAGGTGCATATGGATGGGAATGTTCAGTTTGAAAATAAAGGGGCGTGTCATGTTGACACGCCCCATTTTAAGTGACCACGCCCATTTTTTTTTCAGCGCGCGCACATCGGGGTGGAGGGACTCCCTTTTCAAATTTGCCCTGGGCTCCAAATACCCTAGTTACACCACTGCGGCTGGGACCCTGGAAACAACAGAGCCAGATGCCCCCTTCCGGGCTGGCGCCCGGCGGCAACTGACTCCATTGTCTCCGGGAGTTCCGCCACTGCTCTGCCTACTACATTTCCCGGGTGCCCGCTGAGATTTTGTTACCAGCAGGCGCCCAGCAGCTCTTTCCCTGAAACGGCTTCCACATTGGGTGAAAGGAGATACGTCATGACATCTTTCCCATTTTGCCCAGCACGAGGACCGAGGACACAGTAGTTAGTACCGGACGCAGTAGCAGGGCTTCAGGTAAGTTTAGTATTGAGTTGTGTGTGTCTGTGACTTTATGTGTAAGGGGCACTACTACTGGGGGTACTGCGTAAGGGGCACTAATACTGGAGGCACTGAGTAAGGGGCACATATACTGGGGTACTACGTAAGGGGCACTGAGTAATGGGCACTAATACTGGCGGCACTGCATAAAGGGTACTATTACAGAGGGCATTGCAAAAGGGACACTATTACTACAGGGTGCATTGCAAAAGGAGCACTATTACTACAGGGGGGCATTGCAAAAGGGGCCTCACTACTACTGTGGGCATTGCAAAAGGGGCACCACTACTACTGTGGGCATTGCAAAAGGGGCACTACTACTACTGTGGGCATTGCAAAAGGGGCACTACTAATGTGGACATTGCATAAGGGGCACTACTATGGGCATTGTGTATAAGGGGCACTACTGTCATAACGGGAATAAGGGACACTACTATGTGGTGTAATGTGAATCAGGTGCACTATGGGCCTGATTCAGACCCGCTCGCAAGTGCTATGCGCTCGCAAGCGGGTCGATGGCAGGGCAGTGCACACATGCGGCATGCGCACTGTGTGTGCGCGAGCCCCGCAGCGAACAAGAAATCACTCGCTGTGGGACTCACTACAAGACGGGGCGGCTGTCGATGTTGATCGACAGCTCGCCCCGTTTTGTAGGCGGGGAGGGGGGGTGGCTGGCCAAACGGAGGCGTTCCCGAAGGAACGCCTGCCATTTGGGGGCGGCCCTACTGACATATAATCATCTATTAGAGCAGGAAGCTCACTGGGGGAACGAGACCCTACCACAAGGGTCTCGTCGCAAGCCCGATGGTCGTGATCATCACCTGGCTGCTCGCAAAAGCTGTGGGTGGTCCGGTTTTAAAAAAAACAAAAAACGCCCTGATTCAGAGCGAGCGCTCTGAAAGAGCGTCCGGCTCTGAATCAGGCCCCATGTGTGGTGTAATGTAAATAAGATTGTGCTACTGTGTGGTTTAATTTGAATTGGGGATACTATTGTGTGACCAAGCCTCCTTTTGTGAGACTACACCCCTTTTGCACCGTATGCCTGCGGTGCACACTGTCCGTTTGTAGAAAACTGGAAGGGCGCAAATTAAATAGTTTGCAGGAGGGCGCCAAACATCCTAGAACTGGCCCTGGATGGAATATCCCTTCTCCCTTCACAGAACCCACCCCCTCAACAGACTCAATCAGGCCCTAAGGCTTCACACATTACAGTTATGGACAGAGAAATTAGATGAGTGAAACAATGTGTGTGATGCCAACCAATCCCCTGTGTGGCAGGCCATTACATGGAAAGATAAACAAGAAAAAGGTGTTTCCCTGTCCCAGCGTTCAAGGAAACCTAGTTAAGGGGGTGGGGTTGGGGGGAATCCGCACAGCACACAGAATAACATAACAATAATCACAAAGCCAATGGAAGATCAAGATAATGAAAAGTGACATAAAACAACTGAGAGTCTAAGGGTAACAATTCGGAATATACGGCATTTTCAATTTTCCAACCAAAAAGCAAAAAAGTGGCATCTCCCAGATAGTAGGGAGGTGCACACTGAATTAACACAAAACCAACTATAAGTATGAAGAATGAAAAATAACGGAAATTGGGTAATCACCAAAAGCCAGTAAGAAGTATTGAAATTTGGGTCATTCACAGGTTAGGTGACCAAGGTGGGCAGCGACTATGTAAAAAAAGCCTTGGCTTTGTCAGGATCTGTGAAAAAGAGTATGATCGTCAATGACCATGTGAGCAGGGCGAAATGGAGGTTACTGTCCACGAGATAGTGGCAAACTGGTGAAAACGCCTTTCATTTTTGTGCTACAGAGACAGAGAAATCTTAAAATATTAGGATGCATCTATCATCCACAAATAATTGAGGACACTTTTTCTAAACAGCAGATTCTTGCTCTAAAATCCAGGAATCAAGCTATAACCAGGCAGAGACGATCTCCAGTTTTCTCTCTCTCAGGGCCTGCTCAATTTGTGGCGGGGCCATGTTGGCAGGAAAGTCCAAGGCTCGGGCAGAGTAACTCTATGATAATCCATCAAATGTTGGTTCTTGACGGAGTCCAGGATTCCAATAAATTGCAAATTATTTCTCCTATTCCTGTTTTCAAGGTTATTGATTTTGTTGTACATCCGGTTGCAAGAAGTTTTCGATTCAATGGTAGCTTGAAGCAAATGAATGGTGTCTTCAAAGTCACGCAAGTCGAGGCTGTGTCAAGTGAAGTCTGCATGGCTTTGAACTTTTTGTTAATCTGGGGCATAAGAGCTTTGGATTTTGCTGCTACTATATCAGTGATAGAGGTCAGGGCTACCACTACCCCTTGTTCAGCTGGTGCGGTCTTTTTTTCATCACCCACCAACAGATTGAGAAAAAATAATGCGGTCACATAAGTTTTTGCTAAATATTAATGCAAATGACATTTGGCGTGAGGTGAAAATGAAACATGGAATAATTATCCCCACAGATAACGAGAAATCGTCACATTGGCATTAAGTGCCTAACAATACACACAGAGAAAATCATGAAATTGCCAGAAACACACAGGAATAAAAACAGTGCAATGTCAAAAAGAAGAATACAACAGGTACTAAAGACCACAGTATAACAGCACGGGCAAGACTCAAATAATAAATGATATGTGAGCAAAAAAAACAAAACACTAGGCAGTATTAAAATACCATTTGGAATATAAATGGAGGAAATGTATAAATAAATTGCTGAACAATAAGCCTAAATAGCTAAGTACCGTTATTACAGAGATGAGGCACTAGGTGGCAAAAGGAGCTAGAGAACTTGAAATGATTAACATTCGCAAATAGGGAAGACAGTTTGCAGACCTAAGGGTAAAATGAAAACCCTAATCAAGTTATACAGTAATCTACAGTGTACAGTTGGCAACACTGTAATACAGCTATACACAGAAATAGTAGTGCAATTATCAAAAGAAACAGAAAATTAAAACTTCCAGAGAGTACCAGGTATAATAATGCAAAATACAGCAAAATTAACAAGGACACACAGACTATAAAAGTATTAACATAAGCCGAAAATACAAGACCGTTCCAGTTCGCAGGCAGATTAGTTCCTTCCAGCACTGCAGATGGGTCATCCACAAGGTCGGAAAGTCCAAATAGTAGTGTGTGGTATAGCTTTCAATAAAAACAGCGATCAGGCTGGTTCTCAGAGTAATACGATCAGATGGTAGGGCAAAAATGGTAATAGATAGTCAATGTCCAGGGAGTTAGCAGTCCTAACAGTGGCAGGCGATGTCCACTATATTCCCTTTTTTACCTTTAGGTGACCTCAACACTATGTGATCCTCAGTTCTTTGGATCACATAGGTCTAGATACCCTTCACCGAACGGACCCTGACGTCATCAGTTACTTTCCATGAGGACATAGTGGGGGAATAGTAACCTGTTGCGAGCAAAGCAAGCGACCATGCCTGTAGCAAGGCGAGCAAAGCGAGCCCGAAAGGGTACAAATATCTACTATTGGTGGCCAGCTGAGATAAAATAACAGTGCTGTGAGGGCATGGAACTGCACTTCCACCCTCACTCCATGTCACGTCTGGGTCCTTAGGATGAAGAGGCAATAGAATCAACCCTGGCAATGATTCAGCTGAGGTCAAGGGGATGGGAAAACAGGGCCAGGCAGCGTCAGAGCTCCACAGCATAGCCCAGACTGAGGACAACCGGCAGAGCAGATGAGACAACCCGGAGGTGAACAGCAAATGGAGGGTATGGAAGGGGGGCACAGTGTGCAAGTACCTGCAGTGTAGAGTAAAGCTGTGCTTTGAAAAGTTTGTAGGGCACTGCCCTTGGTCATAGAAGCCATCAACCACTCTCACACATGATGTGTTTGCCTGCCAGGCAACGGCCAGTAGGCGAAAACAGCATGAGGAATCAGTGTTGAGGCAGCTTGTTGTAAGGCACCTATAGCAGCAATATAGCACTGGATACAGTAGCTTTGCCCTGGCAAAAAGTGGTCACCAGAGTGATCTGTATAATATCCCCCTCCTGGTGTTCTATAACTCATGGTGGTAAAATAGTTTGGGAGGGCACAGAAAACTTAATTGCAGACACCAGGTATGGGGCACATCTAAAAAGTGGCCATCAAGGCCTACCCTCAAACATGACCCATTCCATTAGCTACAAAATGCTCTGCTCCTGGACTTCCCACCTAATTTATGATTGCAGTCACCTGTGTTGAACTAGGTAATTGATGATACAGGTGTTTCAATTCAGTTGGCTGCAATCATACATTAAGTTGGAAGTCCAGGAGCAGAGCATTTTGTACCTAATGGAATGGGGGGTCTGTCAAGGATGCCCCGTCCACTGGAAGTTCTGGCTGAATGCTAATTTATAACACTGTGTGGTTGGGAAAGAACAGCCCCTGTATCTGTCACACCTCCCTCTTCCCCAGGCCCTGTTTGTCACACCTCCACCTCTTCCCCAGCCCCTGTATCTGTCACACACCCCCTCTTCCCCAGCCCTTGTATCTGTCACACCCCCCCTCTTCCCTAGCCCCTGTCTGTCGCACCCCCTCTCTTCCCCAGCCCCTGTGTCCTCCTCCCCTTCATCTGCAGCTCTTTAGTCCCAGCCCGGCCCCAGTCAACACTGTTCCTCAGTCTTCCCTGGTGGGCGGCCCATACCCGGCGGCTTCTCTCTGATTCAGCGGCGCAAAGTCATGACGTCACGTACGCTGCGCTGACCCGGCCTCCCTGTCACTCGGAAGGATCTTTTCTTCTAGCGGCTCTAGTCGCAATCTTCGTGCTGGGTGCCTTGCATACACAGCAGGTGGCAGAGGCAAGGGGCACACGTGAACTGGGCTCCCGAATTTCCTGAGGGTTCGGGGCCCATCAGAATCTCGGGGCCCGGTACAAGTGTCCCCTTTGCACTCCCCTGTTGCCAGGCCTGCCCACAATTACAATTTCAATGCATGTGTGAACTCTATTCATGCCACTATGTAGAGTGTTGCAGTAATTAGCACCTTACCTGAGATACAGTATGTTGTTACTGCTGCCACAGTTATCACCTGTTTAATGTTGATAACCCTGTGCCTACTGCTACTATCACTGTCACTGCTGTTGACCCTGTGTACACCACTGTTACCAAATAAACTATTCAGACTGGTTAAGTACATCTGTGTGGACTAACAACCATTTCACATTCCACTGCAACCTATTGTAAACAAACAGGTTCTACCAATAGCTTTCACAAAATATATGTATAGTGATATGGGAGCTAAAAGAGCTTTATGAAATACAGCATTATAAAGAATTAGGAATTTATTTCTTCCAACAAAGGTAATAAAACATATCATACAGTAAACAATGATAAACAATGGAAACAATAGTGATTAGCTTCAAATGAAGCAGATGTTCATAGTAAAAAGGTAATAATTAGTCTAAAATGAAACAATTAGACGTACCAGTCTATGGTGGTGAGTGTCCTAAAGTAATAGAGCAACAGGGGTTTTTCCGGATTGTATCCTTGCTGGCACTCACATGCATAAACAGGGTCCTGGGGTTGTAGTGGGCTGCACACAGAACGCCGATGCGTTTCGCGCAATGTTGCTCTTCCTCAAGGCTGTTTCAAGACAGTTTACAAACACACAGCCACCAGCGGCAGCTGTGTGTTTGTTATAGCAGCCATTAAGATTCAGACAGACTCTCATTGGCTGATGTGTCATCCATGGAGGGAGCCGGCAGGAGCTCACTCGTGAGCTTCGCCTTTCAGCTTCCCCTGCAGCGGGTGATGGGAGAGACATCATGACGTTTCTCTCCCATCCCATAGTGCAGAGCGAGAGAGGGCCCAGAGGAACGGACAATGGCGGTCGTCGGCAGGAGCAGGGATCAGGTAAGTTGTGGGTTTTTTTTTGTGTGTGTGTGTAAGGGGGCACGGACTCTGGAACAGCATGGGGGGGCGCTGCTATTGGCACTGTATGGGGGGACGCTACTGGGGGCACTGTATGGGGATGATGGCTGCTACTGGGGGCACTGTATAGGGGGAGGCGCTACTAGGGGCACTGTATAGGGGGGCCGAAACTGGGGGCACTGTATGGGGAGGGTGGCCGCTACTGGGGGCACTGTATGGGGGGGACTACTACTGGGGGAAATGCATAAGGAGGATTACTACTGGGGGCACTGCATAAGGGGGACTACTACTGGGGGCACTGCATAGGGGGTTTACTACTGGGGACAATGCATAGGGGGGACTTCTACTGGGGGCACTGCATGAGGGGATTACTACTGGGGTCAATGCATAGAGGGGACTACTGCTTGGGGCAATGCATAGGGGGGATTACTACTGGGGGCACTGCATAGGGGGGATTACTACTGGGGGCACTGTATAGGGGGGACTACTGGGGGCACTGCATAGGGGGGACTACTGGGGACACTGCATAGGGGGACTACTACTGGGACACTGCATAGGAGGATTACTACTGGTGGCAATGATAAGAGGGGAACTACTACTGGGGCCACTGCATAGGGGGGACTACTAATGGGGGCACTGCATAGGGGGGGACTACTGGCGGCAATGCATAGGGAGGACTACTACTGGGGGCAAACGTAATAAAAAAAAAGTTTGAGTGACAGAAACAGGAATTGTATATAACATGCTTTAAGTTTTGTACAAAAAAATTGTAGTGAAATCTTTTAACCTGATCCTCTTTTCATGCTATAAAGTGCCCATCTGTCAGATACTTGTACAATCTGAATGACTTATTGATTGCCCATTTTGTCATTATGCCATAAAGCTCTGTGGGCCTGATTCTGAGTGGGAAGTAAGTCTGAATGCAGAGGTATTACACCATTGTTAGCAAACTGCGCATGCACCACAGCCAACATACTGTAGGCAACTCAGAGCAGCTACGAACGATCTCACACACATCTCAGTTGCTTTTTACTGATGGCTGAATGGGCATTACTTGATGGCAACTGAGCGGCATCAGGGTGAGTCGCCTATATGCGGAACGCATGCCATCTTCAGTTGCATCTTCTGCATCAAGCATGGGGCAGGTGTAAGTGCTGTTACTAGTGGCCAAGGGTCTGGGCTGTATGACTAGATATGTATGACACCGAATATGGGTGGATATTTGCATAGGACACACAGAATATGGGTGGATAATTTGCATAGAACACACAGAATATGGATGGATATTTGCATAGGACAAACAGAATATGGGTGGATATTTGCATAGGACACAAAGAATATGGGTGGATATTTGTATAGGACACATTTCACTATTGATTCTGTGAGGAGACCTGGAAAACATGCACTGTTTGGTGTCCTGAGGGTCGAGTTTGAGAACCTTTGGGCTAGAGTAAAGACAAGAAAATTTAAGGATACATCTATCAAGCTGATGATCCAAAAGTGACGCAAGGATCTATTAGGAATCCATTGGTCATACTTCAATAAGAAATTGTGAAAGGCTTGATCCATCTACTAAAATGTGAGTGACCCATTTGTCTAAAAAATTGGACTTTATAATCACCACAGTATTACACTATCCTCTGTTTTCTCTCTTTTCTTGGGAGGTATAAAATAATCTTGGAGATAAGAGTGGTGATCCTAACACAGCAAGAAGAACATTTTTGTGTTTTTTAGGGTACAACCGAACTCTTTATGAACTAATCTCTTTATGGACAGCGCCATTGTGAGACTCTAAAATTTCTTGTATTTGTATTAAGGAAATTGTAAGGTGTCCTTTGAGTTCATCACGGGCTGCAGTCTTTTATGCGCAGTGAAAAGACAACCATTATCTTTGATTATAGGACACAGGGGCAGAACTATGGGAGACAATGGAGGCGCCTGCCGCCAGGCTCCAGCACTGAGGGGGCACCTCCTCCATTGCCCAAAACATATTCACCCCACTTAGGGATGTAACTATATACCCAGAGTGTACCGTCATGGCCACCCAATACATGGCACCTCTTCCAAGCACCTGAGAAGCCACCACACACTAGTAGAGAGCTCCGTGTCAGCTGCCACCTCCGTCTATCTATAGCCTATATCTATACTCATTGGTGTTGCTGCTCCTCAGCAGCTTCTTTTGTCAGTGTGACACGTCCGGCGCCCCCGTCACCCACACCTCTCTGTCTTACTCCTCCATGGCATGTCTATAGTCTGTGCAACTGCCGGTGTATCTGCTTGCGAAATGCTACATTACAGTGTTAGCGGCTGTGACGGGAGGCACCAAATTATAACTTACCTACGGGCATCTGGGATGAACTTACACCACTGATAGGACACACAGAATATGGGTGGATAATTGCATAGGACACAGAATATGGGTGGATAATTGCATAGGACAAACAGAATATGGGTGGATAATTGCATAGGACAAACAGAATATGGCTGGATAATTGCATAGGACAAACAGAATATGGGTGGATATTTGCATAGGACACACAGAATATGGGTGGATAATTGCATAGGACACACAGAATATGGGTGGATATTTGCATAGGACACACAGAATATGGGTGGATAATTGCATAGGACACACAGAATATGGGTGGATATTTGCATAGGAGACACAGAATATGGGTGGATATTTGCATAGGAGACAGAATATGGGTGGATATTTGCATAGGACAAACAGAATATGGGTGGATATTTGCATAGGAGACAGAATATGGGTGGATATTTGCATAGGAGACAGAATATGGGTGGATATTTGCATAGGACACAGAATATGGGTGGATAATTGCATAGGACACACAGAATATGGGTGGATAATTGCATAGGACAAACAGAATATGGGTGGATAATTGCATAGGACAAACAGAATATGGGTGGATAATTGCATAGGACAAACAGAATATGGGTGGATAATTGCATAGGACAAACAGAATATGGGTGGATAATTGCATAGGACACACAGAATATGGGTGGATAATTGCATAGGACACACAGAATATGGGTGGATATTTGCATAGGAGACACAGAATATGGGTGGATATTTGCATAGGAGACAGAATATGGGTGGATATTTGCATAGGAGACACAGAATATGGGTGGATATTTGCATAGGACACACAGAATATGGGTGGATAATTGCATAGGACACACAGAATATGGGTGGATATTTGCATAGGAGACACAGAATATGGGTGGATATTTGCATAGGAGACAGAATATGGGTGGATATTTGCATAGGACAAACAGAATATGGGTGGATATTTGCATAGGAGACAGAATATGGGTGGATATTTGCATAGGAGACAGAATATGGGTGGATATTTGCATAGGAGACAGAATATGGGTGGATATTTGCATAGGAGACAGAATATGGGTGGATATTTGCATAGGAGACAGAATATGGGTGGATATTTGCATTGGACACAGAATATGGGTGGATATTTGCATAGGACACACAGAATATGGGTGGATATTTGCATAGGACACAGAATATGGGTGGATATTTTCATAGGAGACACCTAATATGGGTGGATATTTGCACAGGACACAGAATATGGGTGGATATTTGCATAGGAGACACCTAATATGGGTGGATATTTGCATAGGACACAGAATATGGGTGGATATTTGCATAGGACACACAAAATATGGGTGGATATTTGCATAGGACACACAGAATATGGGTGGATATTTGCATAGGAGACATTTGCATAGGACACACAGAATATGGGTGGATATTTGCATAGGACACACAGAATATGGGTGGATATTTGCATAGGACACACTGAATATGGGTGGATATTTGCATAGGACACATAGAATATGGGTAGATATTTGCATAGGAGACACAGAATATGGGTGGATATTTGCATAGGAGACACAGAATATAGGTGGATATTTGCATAGGACACACAGAATATGGGTGGATATTTGCATAGGAGACACAGAATATGGGTGGATATTTGCATAGAAGACACAGAATATGGGTGGATAATTGCATAGGACAAACAGAATATGGGTGGATAATTGCATAGGACACAGAATATGGGTGGATAATTGCATAGGACACACAGGGGGTGGATATTTGCATAGGAGACACAGAATATGGGTGGATATTTGCATAGGACACAGAATATGGGTGGATATTTGCATAGGACACATAGAATATGGGTGGATATTTGCATAGGAGACAGAATATGGGTGGATATTTGCATAGGACAAATAGAATATGAGTGGATATTTGCAAAGGAGACAGAATATGGGTGGATATTTGCATAGGAGACAGAATATGGGTGGATATTTGCATTGGACACAGAATATGGGTGGATATTTGCATAGGAGACACAGAATATGGGTGGATATTTGCATAGGACACACAGAATATGGGTGGATATTTGCATAGGACACAGAATATGGGTGGATATTTTCATAGGAGACACCTAATATGGGTGGATATTTGCACAGGACACAGAATATGGGTGGATATTTGCATAGGAGACACCTAATATGGGTGGATATTTGCATAGGACACAGAATATGGGTGGATATTTGCATAGGACACACAAAATATGGGTGGATATTTGCATAGGACACACAGAATATGGGTGGATATTTGCATAGGAGACAGAATATGGGTGGATATTTGCATAGGACACACAGAATATGGGTGGATATTTGCATAGGACACAGAATATGGGTGGATATTTGCATAGGACACACAGAATATGGGTGGATATTTGCATAGGACACACAGAATATGGGTGGATATTTGCATAGGACACACTGAATATGGGTGGATATTTGCATAGGACACATAGAATATGGGTAGATATTTGCATAGGAGACACAGAATATGGGTGGATATTTGCATAGGAGACACAGAATATAGGTGGATATTTGCATAGGACACACAGAATATGGGTGGATATTTGCATAGGAGACACAGAATATGGGTGGATATTTGCATAGAAGACACAGAATATGGGTGGATAATTGCATAGGACAAACAGAATATGGGTGGATAATTGCATAGGACACAGAATATGGGTGGATAATTGCATAGGACACACAGGGGGTGGATATTTGCATAGGAGACACAGAATATGGGTGGATATTTGCATAGGACACAGAATATGGGTGGATATTTGCATAGGACACACTGAATATGGGTGGATATTTGCATAGGACACACAGAATATGGGTGGATATTTGCATAGGACACACAGAATATGGGTGGATATTTGCATAGGAGACACAGAATATGGGTGGATATTTGCATAGGAGACAGAATATGGGTGGATATTTGCATAGGACACATAGAATATGGGTGGATATTTGCATAGGAGACAGAATATGGGTGGATATTTGCATAGGACAAATAGAATATGAGTGGATATTTGCATAGGAGACAGAATATGGGTGGATATTTGCATAGGAGACAGAATATGGGTGGATATTTGCATTGGACACAGAATATGGGTGGATATTTGCATAGGAGACACAGAATATGGGTGGATATTTGCATAGGACACACAGAATATGGGTGGATATTTGCATAGGACACAGAATATGGGTGGATATTTTCATAGGAGACACCTAATATGGGTGGATATTTGCACAGGACAAAGAATATGGGTGGATATTTGCATAGGAGACACCTAATATGGGTGGATATTTGCATAGGACACAGAATATGGGTGGATATTTGCATAGGACACACAAAATATGGGTGGATATTTGCATAGGACACACAGAATATGGGTGGATATTTGCATAGGAGACAGAATATGGGTGGATATTTGCATAGGACACACAGAATATGGGTGGATATTTGCATAGGACACACAGAATATGGGTGGATATTTGCATAGGACACACAGAATATGGGTGGATATTTGCATAGGACTTCCAGAATTGTGAACACGCTACCTGCGATTTAAATTCAGGCCTTGTATTTCCTTTGAACTGGATCTATATAACCTGATTGTAATCTAACAGAAAACGTATGAAACTGTTTCACAGTTTAGATGTCTTATTGCGTTTGTGTGACTAAATAAACTCTCTTCTGCTTATATACCACAATAAGTTAATATCTGGAGTCACAATTCACATGTAGTTTGTAAGAGCATTATTACATACCTCTCAGCATGTCCCAATATGAGGGGACTGTCCTGCAGATCAGAATTATTTGTCTCAATACCAGGACAGTAGGGAGGTGTGTTCATATCCAACAGCCATCCAGGATAAGGTAACACATATTTAAGTGTATCTTTCTTTATATCTTGTTTTAAGTATGTTGTAAGATTAAAAAACAAACAAACAAAAAAGTTTCTTAAAAAGAATAATTTATTTTTTTATTAGTTTGAAAACACAGTGATAATTTCCTAAATCATGCATTAAAACACAACGAAAAATATTTTGGCACTGTATAAGTAACTAATAAAATAAATTAACTTACAGTAACATTCAAACATACAGCTTACAGTAGCATTCAAATTACATTCCAAAGAGAAACATCCAGAGCAAGGAACAGGGCACATGGTCATACAGTATATACAGCTCACATTCCAGGGCACCATCGCCCACCAGAATTCGGGCAGGAAATGGCGAGATCTTCATTTCCATCAGGGATCATCATTTTATGTAACGTAGGTATCAGCAGATGGGGCTATATATTTAATATGAGGTATCTTTTCATTAAATGTGAGAGTTCTTACATTCTGGAGTTGATGGGAGATATTCACTAAATAAAGAGAAAGTAATAGTCCCGCACAGAGGAGTGTTACAAAATTGTTTCTATTTGTACATGATACATTATATCTCTTCCATACATGTAAGGATTTATCCTGAATATATCATTTATATTAATATGAATATTGTAATTAAAGGATAAATGGGGTGCAGCCTAAATTCACTGATCAACATCAGAAAATTAGTACAGAAAACGGAAGAATGTAAATCAGCGCACTCAGAGGATAGTCATAATTATTGTTCAAATAATCAAAACTTTATTTAAGGTGCTTGTGTATCAACATTCATAGAGTGAACCCCTTGTGGGAAAATCAACATTTATTTGATATGCAATAAAAATTGAGCGTCATATACAATATGTTCAGCGAAGTATAAAATTAAAGATAGACAGTGTATCTCAAAGTATGATAACTGTATTAAAATAAGTTTTCTGCTGTGTATTATTTTTTGTGTAGTGGATGAATCTACAGTATATTCCTCAATAGGTATTAGAATGTCCAATAAAAAGTTAAATTCACCTCTGAGAGTGCTTTATTATTATTATTATTATTATTATTATTATTATTATTATTATTATGTTGCTTTGGGCAACTACTGCACTTTATCTCTCCCCAAGGCTTGATACATCTTCCCCTATGACTTGTTGAAGGTTACTGTGGAGGAGACTGAATCATTTTAAACCAAGAACTATGGCTGCACTGGCACATAGCAATGGTCTATAAATGTATTTTTACTCAACAAGTGTATTATTTATGTTTAAATAGGTATGTATATGTAGGTATGTATATTTGTCTATAATCTAAGTTATATTCAAATTGTGGTACTTTACATAAAGTCAGGTATTTAAGGTTATTGGGGTTCAACAGGTAGAAATAACCTGGACACAGGCTGTTAGTAATAATTTCATGGCGACCGATTGACACAATTCCCCGTTTTGCTGTGGTCAGGGAATTGGGGATATTCAACATGTTGAAAAATCTTGATTTGCTGATCCCAACCCAAAAATAGTTGGAATCAGCAAGTTGGGAATTTTTTACATGCTGAATTTCACAGATCCGTCAACACATTGCCGATCATCAATGGGCAACAATCCGCGTTTCGGGTTGGATCAGCAGGGCGGGAAATCAGGGCGTAGATGTATGCCCCACACAACAGATAGTTTTCAATGATTTCCAGATCATTTTTAGCAAATAACAGATTTGCTAATCATGAAAGGCTAGTAGTAACGGTCTGAAAATCGGCTCATCGTTACCATACACTAGCAAGCTACAGCCCCAATTGGTCAGTGAAATCCAAAATGTTGGACAACCTGATTCACTGTTTCCAATCACTTTCTGGTTGGCATCGACAATCAGCGAACACTATTCATTACAGATATCTTTACACAATCATCTGCAAAACGGGGTGTTGCCCCAATTGATTGCTGATGTATAAACCCTAAAAGAATGTTTGCTTGGCTTATAAGTCTTTAATCACAGTTGTGCTGGCTCCTAACTCCTGACCCTTGCTCCTAACTTTTGGATACATTTATCCTAGACTGGCTAAAATAATGTGTCCTAAACATTCAGTAAGCAGTACATGCAGTGAAGATATAAAAACTGAACAATAAATATATTCAGGCTGGTAATAGCAGCTAACTTGAAGCAGTTATTTCATCACCGGAGAGTTCTTTAGGATTCTTGGGGGCATATTCAGTTAGGCGAGGGGAAAGCTCTGGGTTTCACGCCTGGAGCTATTCAAGTATTTGACACTTTCTCTGCACGGTAACCCAAAGATTCCACGCAAAATCTTGGGATCTATGGGCCTGAAACCACAGAGGCTGCATTTAATGCAGATTTTTTCCTCCCAGCTCCTGGGGCTGTAGGACTTCATTGAATAGGTCCGGGCTGTCAATTAGTCGCGGGGTAAACCCAGCAGCTAATTGTATATGCCCACTTGTGTATAGCTACAATAACGCCTCACATGGCTACAATGCCGAAGTGTTCTACTGTCTGAATAAGACCTATCATTCTTATCTATAATTGCTATATTATTGTGTTTTTTGTTTATATGTTATGTGTTTTGCAATGTGATATTTTATTTGTTAATTGTTTATAACACCTATTGATTTATTTAGTGCAACCAGCGCAGTTTCTCTTGCATTATGTTTTTGTGTGTGTAACATCTGTGGAAACAATTGTATACATATATAAACACCTATACACAGTTTTTTATTGATTTTTGTGTGTGGTTGCAAAACAAATTTCCCCTTTATGAAACAAGCGGTAGGGTACTTACCCTTTTGGGCTTTTTAGAGCTGAGATTTTTATTTTTTATAAATTAACATAATGTTTGCTTTGTCTCTTACTATAAAATCTTTAAAGCAATTTTTAATTTAACAGGAGAGCTTACTATAAGCTTAACGTTATGCCAAAATTGTGTCAATTTCTCATAAGTGAAGACAATTCGCTGCCAAGATTGGCGTTGCTCATGAGTAGCTCCGATAAATCAGTTTAGTCCTCTCTTATATCATGTACTTGTGCTGTGTGTGAGGCTAGCGAGGTCCTTCTCTCACTGGCCACTTTGTCTGATGCCGTCACTCTGAAGACAGTTCTGCAGATAGGAGACTATTGACTGGTGCAGGTTGCGCTGACTGCCCTTTGACAGGAAGAAATGGTCCTCATCAGGATAAATCTGCAGAGAAAAAAAAACACTTTCCATTTATATTACTTTATACTAGTAATTGGATTAGATTTTAGGGGCATTGAGTGCCACACAATAATGTCACTGGATTAGAATTAGATGTTTGCACTTTTCAGGTAAAAAGAAGGGTATCAATTATACACTGTACCTTTAGTTGCGCTGATCTCTTTGACCCATTTTACTTCCTAAAGATGGATGCTCTTAAAGGTGCTGAAGTTACTCCTTTGCTCAGTTCATTGTTAAATTAATAATATATAATGTTCGATGCATTAAAGGATTTCTTAATCCATAATTGAAAACTCTGTTTCAGTGTTCATTATGTTTTCCTATAATTATGACTAGAGATGATCGATTCGGTTCTATTCTGTTCTTTCTGACAAATTTAGCTTAAGTTCGGATTTATCTTATTGGCTATCAAAAACACATGAGATCTGGAAACCAATAAGATTCAGTTTTTCAGATCTGCACGCAACCAAGCCACAACCGAACCGCTCATCTCTAATTGTGACTAACCTTACCTATGTGCAGCCCTCCCCCCGATTTGTCATGTACTGTGACGTCAGCAGCAAAGCACCGAGGCCTCCTTACACCTTCAGGACAGTTGTGTGACCTGGCATTTACTAAGGCCATGAAACCCCATTCTATATTTTGGCTCTAATTAAGATTAGAGTTATCAGAACCTGTATTTATCCTGGGTGTGTCCATGGTCTGAGTAATAGGAAAATAAGTGAGAAAGATTTTGGGTTAAGAAAAGGGCACTGTCTTGTAAAATCAGACACACATAGCTAAATTGCATCCAGTATTATACTATAACTTATTAATGGCCATTCAGTAGTACATTTCAGTTTTGAGTGAAATTTTACTTTTACATTTGTATAATGCATAAAAAAAACAAATTCTTATGATAAATAATTTGATGGTAAAATAATATGTTACACAGCATCAGGCACTACTGGTACCTGAACTACAGTGACTTTTGTAGTTTTCATTATAAATTATATTTGTCTGTATCTGCCTCCTCTGTACATGTTATACTAGTATTTGGGCCCCTTTAGTTTCCTGGGGAAAAGCTAAAAGGTTCTTTTTTCTACTCTCTTCACTTCCTCCACCGTCCCATCTCTCTTTTGTGCCTCTGTCCTCCCCCGTGTCTCTTTCTCACTCTTCTTCCTCGTGTCTGTTTTTCGCACTCCCTCCCTGTGTCTCTCTCTTCTTCACATTTCTTCCCTCTGTGTCTATCTACCTCCCACCCGCTTGTCATTATCTCTCCCTCCCACATATCTCTCTTTATCCCTATGGGCTTCGTGTACTCTTAAAATAAAGAGAAAATGCCCCTCCTGCTTTGCCTGTTATCATTGCAAAGCAGGAAGCGGCCACCATGCTGTTGATTAACAAGTGCCTTGCCAAAGAGTGTGAACGTAAAATCACCTCTCAGCGGTATCCGCAGAGAGACGCATAGTTCGTCTTGAATGAGTTGTGTGCAACACTGCTCTTGTGCCCAGTACTCCCCTTGTTGGCTTGCCAGAGCCCCTGAATTCCAGGCCCTTCTGGCACCGGCGGCTGGTGCAATACAGGTTTTTTTTGTTATTGTGGCTCAGCACGCATGATGTAATGACGTCACACTGCGCTGCACCACTGAGAAGCAGAGAGACACAGGGGGCTTGTAGAGACACAGAGGGACTGAAATTGGAGAGACTTGAGGAGGTGGGGAGGCTGGAAAGGCACAGGGGTGGATGAGGCTGGAGAGAACTAGGAGGCAGTGCAAGGGGTTAGAGATTATCCACAACTGGCAGGGTTAGAAGAAAAGGCTGGAAGACACCAATTAAAAACAACAGAAGACTTCCGGTGGGCGGGGCATCTGGAATGGCCGCCTTTTAGCTGTCTCCTTGGTAGTGGCTTGTGAAATTCTCTCTAATCCCCCATTATAAACCCTATTCTAGGGCTTTTGATTGCCCCATTCTCTAGCTTGTAGAAAGGGGATTCTTTTGGTGCCCGTATTGCCACTACTACTCAAATTCTACCGGATTTCTGCCACGAATAACTCTGGCCTACAAGCCAGCCGTGTGTTTGGCGCGTGGGCACTGTCATGGCCGCTTAAGCTGCCTTTCCTGTGGCAGCCTGTTATCTGCACCGCACCTGATGGGACCTTCTTGTTTGCGGCTAGATCTCAGCTGGGTGTTTTGCAGCTGCCCGACCCACCTATGAAGAGCCTTCACCATGGTCATCCCTGAACAGCCGGCTCCCTTACTTACCTGGGTCCCGATTCTATGGTAGTCACTACACCAGTGACTCATGTCTGCACGGCCTTCTGCTGCTGTCGGCCAGGGGGCTCCTGGGCGCCGCCAGATTCCTCCACAGTTGCCGCTGCACCTGGGGTTCCGGTCCTCTCCTCCGGTCCTTCTGCAACGATTCCACGTGTCCCCTTGGAGACCGTCCGCTTGTCTGCTGCTCTGGGGCGGGAGTCTCTGATGCTGGCTCTGACCTGCCACTGCATCACGCCGGGTTTCTCCCCTGAGGCTGCTCATCCCGCTGCCTGCCTGGAGGCCAAGCGCTTGTGAATCGGCTGTTCCTGCTTCGCTGGTGGTACCCTGGTGCCGTCAGAGGTGACTGGTCTGACATCCCTGTCTGTTCTCCTGGCTCTCCTCTGCAGCACTCACCATTGAAGACTGACACCTTGGGAGTGGACTTCACCATCCTGACTCTGTGCGGCTTTGGTGGTGGTCATCCGACATCTTTCCTGGAGCCCTGGTACTAATATTGTTTGTCATCTTTCATTCTACTAACTTATGTGCATACTCTCCTCTTCCTCCCTTTAGTTGATCCCTGCCATCCCAGGGCCTTCTTTCCATCCCTTGCATCCTACTTACCCTATCTCTCTTTTTACCTAACTTCTTCTTATAATAGTCCTGGGCTCATTTTATGGACCTGGTTTTTGCAATACCCAGCTCCTCTGTGACAACTGTCCTTTTCTCCATCTGGAACCGGATATTTCAGTTATCAGCTTGTCCGCTTACCTGTTCATCTTCTATTATATGGACTTTCTCTTGAATGCATTTACCCTACTCATTGTTTCACAAGATTTTGCATTTAATCTGAGAATTCTATATCTAAGTATTACACCTAATAGTGTTATATTTTTCTAAGTCTTTACCTGCTTAACTTGATTTATTCTGTGTACCAACATGTCACTTTTGATACTACATTAATGGCTAAGGCCCTGGCGACAGAATTGCTTGATATATTACTGCCCGAATTATTGAAACGATTTGATCGCTTAATATCCTCTCTTGACCATGTTCTGACCCTGTCATCTGACCATCTAACCTGCTATGATATACAGGAACAGGGGGTTGATGATTTCAAGATTTCGTTTGCTCTTCAACATGACCCAGACCTGGCATTTGCTCATTTTGCAGATGAAGGTACTGACAAAACACTGAACCCAATAACCTACAGTCACCGCTTACTGCTCACCTTGTTACTGCAGGACTTGTGGAGGCTTCCACTTGTGAGCTGCGGCAAATTTTGTATAACCCACTCTTCTCAGAATTAACCCAAATCTCAGTCCTTGATTGGGAGTCGGGAAAACAAAGCTCTTTTATTGCTCAATGGGGATGTGGGGGGACATGGTAGTATTAGCCTTGTCCAAGCCCAATTCTTGAAATTACCAGATAACAGTCCGAAAATACTTCTGCACAAACAACAATGGTACCTACTTATTGCAGAACACACTGTTTTGATGCTCAGCCTTTTTGTCTTCCTAAGCCTCCAACTGTATATTTCATTAGTGCTTCTGAACACCATTGGCTTTGTGACATGAATAATTATGTAAACAATTTGTTCTATTGGCCTGTCTACCAGTGAACGACCTCGGCATGATTTCTCTAACGATCCTATGATTTGAATACATTGCCTTGTGTTCCATAGCTTATCGCAGTTGTATTTCTCATTTAAGCTGGATGGTCCTGTCGGGCACTTAATATTAATATTTTGTTGCCTGTGCTTCCCCCCCCCCCTTTTTTTCCCTTGGTACTGCTATTTTTATGAATACTATTCAGTTTCTTAGTCGAGTATTTTCCAGATAACACTTTCATTATTTCTATGCAGTCTTTACTATCGAAATTATTAACGTTTTATTATATTGCAACAGACTGCAGCGTATATCTCCTGTTTCTCTAGTTAAGTGGCATGCCCTGCCCCATCGATAGTTTGATTATCGCTATAGCCCATCTAGAGGACTTTTGAATGTCTAATAGTCTGCAATCTATATTGGCTAACTAACAGTACCATATTATGATTTTTATGCACTTTAAGTGCTGTTTAAATTACCCAGAGGCTTTTATGTTAGGTTACTAAAACGGACTTGCTGAGAATTATAAGAAGGATGTTAAATTGTTTATCCCCCGTTCTTTGCATTATATATTCATAACCTTTTGGTCTTGGTCTCTGGGATCATTATATTTGAACTGAGATCGCTTATTATTCTCTTTAGTATCAGTAAAGTTAATTGTATAATTTCACTTGGGAGTAGTTTACGGTGAAAGCCGTGACTCCCCCCTTTTGTTTTTTTGGTTGGGAATATTACAAAATGTTTGTGGAAGAAGCTTGGTATCACAATGCGCATTATATCGTATGTTTTGTATTACAATATTATTGTGGATTTACATTACTTGTCATTTTTAGTGCTTAAACTTGGCATCACATTATGCCTATGCCGTATGCTTTGCATTTTGTTGTGGTTTTCCATTACATGTCATATGTACCGTAACTTTTTTTTTATTGTTTACTGAATTGTTTCTGATATCATTGCATTATTTTGACCTTTGTACTTATCTTAACATGTAATGTATAATGTCCTTACTAATTTTGATGTTAGATTTTGGTGCTTGTGCTTCAATAAAAATAAGTTTAAAAAAAAAACAAGAGAAAAGAACTTTGGTATTATTACGGATACAAATTATACCAATTAGAAAATAGTTTAATAATTACAATTGTTTAATGAGGGAATTCACATTTTGCCCTACACCAAAACTTCTATTACTGTCGGGGTGATTCAGAGTTATACAATAATAGTATCTGTGCTGTGTCTTTGGACGCAGCAGCGATGCTAAAATATGCTAATGCTGCAGGAGGCATCTTGTGTAAATAAATGTCTCCTGCATGATTCTGTGATAAGCTGCTGGGTCCAAGGATGCAGCCATCGGATCCTCTACAAAAACATCATCCGTGGGATCATCTGCAAAAACATCGGCCATCTGTGTAACCCTCGGGTTATTGAGGAATGCTGGTGTTTTCACTCTGCCGGGGCCAGTAAAATTGCGCCGGAAAACACGGCCACTGGCCTCAGCACATCAGTCCAGATCCTGCACATGTGCCAATCATTAAACATCGCAAACTAGTGGGTGCTAGTCTGTATCTGGCCCTAGTATTATCTGGTTGAACCTCAGTTATATGGTGATGGCTTTGTTTATATTGCTACACAAACAGGCATATTTCAGACCATGTGATCTCCTACATGAATAGTGAATACAGACTGAAGACACTGCCCAGTGAGGCACAAAGTCTTCAGCTGTTGCAGAGAAACCACCATATAGGTAAGAGACTCTCGAGCCAACTGGCCTATACCTGGTGGGGAGGTCAGAGCTCAGTTCAGGCAGCATTTGGAGCCTCTCTGCATGGTGCAAGTTTGAATGGTGCAACCGATGGTGGCCCCCTCCTTAGACCCAGTCCCCTCAACAGACCCACCCCCATTAGGGCTGCTTCCAGAAATTTCCTTGGATGGTTTTCCATCTCATTCCGCCCCTGACCACACCACTGCCTTCCAGAGTGGATGCAGCAGAACTCGACTAACGCACAATGCGCACCCATTTCAGCGCACAAGTATTGCACATTAGTTGAATCCTGCTTCGTCCAAAAAGGATGGAGGTGGTGTGGTCCTCTTTGGATTTTCTTGCACATCAGAAGAGAGGGAGGAGTGTGGGGCTTGGGCGGAGTACGTTACCAGCAGGCAGAGTTGAGGATAGGGGGAGGTGGGCTGTTGCCAGAGAGGTGTGCTGCTGTTAAGGAGAAAGGGAGGTGGGTGGGGATGGCTGAACTCAGTGGCTTGTGGGTGGACCCCAGAAGGGGGAGGTGGGCCAGAACAGAGGTGTAGCAACACCTATGGGGGCCACAATATTTTCACAGGTTCACCGACCCACTCAGAGCAGGGCAGGCACTCACCTTTCAAAACCCTGTGGGCAGCACATCTGCTGTCATGGGCCCAGCCGGCTCCATCTCTCCTCACTGATTTTTGATTGAAAAAAGAGAGAGTGAAAGAACAAATGCCAGCATGGCCAGACATTAAGGGCCCACTGGCACCTGTAGCCTGCCTGTAAAGAAAATATAAAAAAAAAACCCAGGGCTCGGGAGGTCCCTACTTTCCGAATAATTCCTGTCCTGGGTGGACCAGTTTGGGACTGATTAATGTTATGGCAGGGGGACTCCACGCTGTATGTCTCCCTGCTGTGGCTGGTTCAGCCCGGTGCTGGTTTTCCCCCCTATTTTCCCATACCAGCCCAGGCTGAGAGGTACGAGGCTGGGTGGACCCCATACAATTTTTGTTTATTTATTATAACTTTCAAAGCTTTTTGCACCTAAAGAAGCCTGCACAAATCATACTGATCTGTGCAGTGCTTCTGTTTGGATGGGTTTGCTGTAATTTTTTCATTTCTATTTACCGTCGGTTTCGAACTGAAAAAGCTGCTAAAACTGACTGACATCATCGTTGGGTTTTAATTGAAGCTAACATCAACGTCTGGTTTAATTTTAAGCTGAAACCCAACAGATGATAAAGGACATTTTTTTCACAGCAACATGACAGTGACTCTGTTTTCTGGTGCAAGTTTACTGGCCCCGGCAGAGTGAAAACACCAGCCTTCCTGAATAACCCAAGCAATGTCTGTTGTTTACCATCGGTTTTGGCTTTGAACCACAACCACCATCTAATAAATTCACCCTAAAGAAAGCGATTCAATACAATGCAATGTAAGGGTAATATGGGCAATGTGCTGTTTGGACAGCACAGCAAGGGCATTGCGGCAGGTTGCTATAACTGACTGTAATAAAGGGTGGTGGACATAATAATTGCATTGTATTTTCTAACACACTGCAGTGGAAAGTCGAGGTAATACTGAGCAATAAATGTACCTTCAAGGTTTATTTATGACCATTTAAATTCATAGGTTTAGTTGTCTGTTAATCATATACAGCAATATAAGTATGTAGACATACCCTACTGGTGACATTGGCTCCAGCCTGGATCAGACGACTTAGTAGCTCAGCTGTGTGCTGGAAGTGCACGTTGGCTTTTAATTATAGAAAAGGCACACACATAAATATAGAGGATAGATAGAGGAACAAAGCAGTTAACAAATATGCAGAATGAATTTCCTAATGGAAATCTAAACATGACTAAGGCTGACTGCTGACTAGGGTGAGGAGCAGACATTTTCAAAGATATTCCACAAACAGTTTGTAAATACAGTAATATCAACTAAGGGCAGTATTCAATTGTTTTCGTGGTCGGATCTCCCATCTAAAGTGACAGGAGATCGCAGGTCGCTATTCAATTGATGCCCATTTTCGTGCTGATCGCACCCATAGTGGTCGGGTTTAGCCGCATAAAACGGCTACCTCCGACCAAAGTGCTGGGTGCGATCGCAAAAAGTGCTGTCACTTTTCACCCCTTTTCAGCTCGCACCCTCCTGGGGCTGCGAGCTGAAATGGTGCGCAGGCAGCTGATCGCGCCCGACAGGAGCAACAATTGAATAGCTCCTGTCAGGCGCGAAAGGGGACGAAACAATTGAATACCGCCCTAAGTAATCATTTATTTCTGAGGACCAAAAAGCTTGTACTGAAACAACAATACACATTCCGTTTGGGAGGGACTCTCAAATATAAATAAATCATATGTCAGTAAAAAACTTTTGGTACATTTTCATAATCATTTCAGTAAAGAGATTGATGGTGGAGATAAGCGGTTCGGTTTTGACTCAGTTCTTTTTGCCAAATTAGCGCAAGTTTGGTTTTATCCTATTGGCTATCCAAAACACATGAGATAGCCAATAAGATGCCTCTTTTGAGATCCAAACATAGTTGAGTAAAACTGTACCACTCCTCTCTAGTTCATGGGGGTAATCCTATTTTATCTTGGGAACTATAGACACTGGGGCTGATGATGAGTTTGAACACATTTGCTCCAAAAAGTGCAGATACAAATATGTAAAACAACAAGCCGCAATTGCGTATATATTCACAGCTGGACATATTGCAGGATGCGTGCAGCCCTGCACCAGTACCATATGCAGCATATTTGAGTTGGTAACGAAACATGCATTTACTATTAGGTTTTAATGCAATAAAAAAAAAACTTGAAAAAACAGCGCCCAGGCGAAACGCGCATCAGCGTTTCCGATATAGCCGCTGGCCACATTGCATATTATTATTATGTGTTATTGTTGAATACCGAGTATGCATGAAAGTAAAATACCAGAGACGCATTATATTAATATCACAGATTACTAGGACAGCAGCAGCAGTGGAAAGCTGAAATGTAGCTGCACTGTAGTTATATACTGGAGAACCTGATCCTGTTAATGATACATTGAAATAAGTAGTGTATCATATTGTGCTTGTACTGCCTGCTATTACAAAGATGCTATTATTTAGCTAAGAGAAAATTGATACAAGCACATTCCACACATATTTAATTGCGCTACTTTGTAACACCAAAAGATTGAAACAGGTGAGAGACACCGGCATCTCTATTACAGCAAGATAAAAACTGTGGCGATCCTGAATACAAGATTACTTTTGGCTCAAAAGACTGCCTTAATTTTATACATGGTAGAGCCATTAATATAATGACAAAGGGAAATTTGTGATGTAAACATGGAGTATACTAGCTCAGCATACTGCCTTGAATATATAAATGTTTATATGTATGTTGATGTAATGAGCTGATGGCTTTTCTGAGGATAAAATCCCTGCTGCTATTAATACAAGACTGGTGAGTGCACCCTCTTTTGGACAGACGCCTGATAACCGGTTAGAATTGTAAAGCACGCAAACAATACATTAATACCCCTTTTACACCACAGCTAAAACTGGAGTAATTGTAGGGTTAACCTGGGTTGATGCTAGGTGTAAAAGGGGCAAGGGTTGGATCCTCGGGTCGAGTGACCTGGCAATCCAACCCGGGTAGCTTGCAGGGTTTACCATGGGAGCGACCCATGTAACGCTGTAAACAAGTAACCCAGGTTGTCCAACCCGGGTCCCGTTTACAGCATAGGGACTTCCGGGTTTCTTGGCGCTTGGAGATGATGTAATCTCCAAGTGCCAGGAGAAGTGTTCCATTGCACCCGTGTGCAGTATGAACAGCGCCAATCCGGGAATAACCTGGAACGGTGCTGCAGCATAAAAGGGGTCTATCCCGGGTCTGACCCATTTTGGAACTGTGTTCCAAATCTTGGGTCAGGCCCGGGACTTAGGTGGAAAGCAGTATAAGACAGTTTAATACAGAAATAATACAGATATAAGACCAGCGGCTATAGGAATTTTTAGTGCACATTTTTTCATTTTCTTTTTGCACATCTACAGTATTTGAAGAAATATAACAAATAAAGATTTATGATATTTTAGAAATATTTTTCAGTAACTGTACATCTTTGGTCCATGATCTAAAAAGTGCACCGCTATTAGCAATCTTCTTGCTTCTTTTTGTTCTTGTATAAATAATTAGCTTCTGGTTAATCTGTATCTGCTGAAGTTTCACTCTATCCTCCACTTGTATTTTTCCTGATGCTTTCAATAAAATTGTATTTAAATGGTTGCATTTAATAGTATCTTTAAAATATTTCTAATTAAAACAGCACATAATACTGTTTATAGTTCAAAGTTTCAGTTCTCCATATGTAATTATACAAATTGGCTTGAAAACTACTTTGAAACTAATTTGAGCATCTGTAGTATGTTTGTCCCTTTCAGACTTAGGGGTAAATTTACTAAGAATCGAGTTTGGTCGAGTTTTTTTTCTAAACTCGATTTGCATCGCCAAAACTTGGATGTGATATTTTTTTTTGGTTTTGCAAATTTACTAAGAAGCGAGTTTAGCTGAAAGCGAGTTTTTCGATGGTGAAGAAAATCGAGATTTTCTCGCCCGAGTTGCAAATGAAGATGAGATTTCTCACCCGAGATTGCAGTGTTTTCTCTCTGCAAATCTCTCCCGAGCTAGCAGCCTGCATATATCAGTGAGACATGTGCTGGCTGCATGTGTTGTACCTGTAAAAAACTGTTTTTTTCCTTAAAAAAATGACGTGAGGTCCCCCCCAAAAGACTAACCAGCCCCGGACTTGCCAGCCTGTTCTGTTTCTTAATTTACAGGGAAAAAAAATGTGTAGGGTTCCACTGTAAACTACGAACCAGCACCAGGCAGCAGGGACAGAGCTGGTTTTAAATATACGTAGAAAAAAATTGACGTGAGGTTCCACGTATATTTAAAACCAGCCCTGGACCCTTTCTAGACTTAGCCATTGAGCGGCTCCTCCACGTGGGTCCCAGCCAATGAGTGGCCGCTAATGGAAGCTGCCGCTGATTCGCTAGCGGCATGGACACTGAAGTCATTCGCGATACTGTAACACCATGCTGATACATGTTGTTACAAAGTGTCCGGCCACCTAATCGGATTTCTGCGGAGAACATCGAGGGACAAAAGGTGAATATTGGTTTTTTTTTTTCAGGTATTTTGTTTGGAAACATTAAGTTGAGAAGGGGACGTGAACATCTGTCAGCAGGTAAGTATGTGTGTGTATGTATGTATGCATGTAATAAAACTTTATTCTCACGGGTGTGTTGTGTTTTTTTACACATTTCTTTACAGCTGAACTACACATACCAGTGGGCCCTTAATGCCCCGCATGCTGGTACTTTTTGGTTCTCCAAGTACCAGCATGCGGGGGAGGCTTGCTGGGACCTGTAGTTCCACTGTAAAGACAATGTTGTTATTTCTAATTTTACACTACACCTACACTATCAACCCGCCACCCACCACCCAGGTGTGGCGGGGATAGCCCTGGAGAGGGGTACCCCTTTTTTGGAGGGGTACTCAACTCCACAGGGATCCCTGGCCTGGGCTGACTAGCGGTCAGGACTGATGCTTCGGCTGGGGGGTCCGGTGAAAGGGAACCCCCGGCTGTGGCATCAGCCCCCCGCTAGAAAGGGTCCAGGGCTGGTTTTATTTATAGGGGCCTACGCAAATTTTTTACCCCTATAATTGAAACCAGGACTGGCCCTAATTTACGGTGGAACCCTATTCATTTTGTTCCCCGTAATTTTAGGTACCAGGACAGGCTGGCAAGTCCGGGGCTGGTTTGTGTTTTGGGGGGGGAGGGGAACCTCACGTTATTTTTTTCAGAGAATTAAATAACAATTAACAAGGAAAAAAAAAATTGATTTGTGTATGTTTCAGCAAAACTCGCAGATCTGGAGAGGAGTGTTTAAAACGTCATTTTGGCAGAAAGTTTGCAGGCATCTCACCCAAGATTCTAATCTCGATTCTTGGTGAATTTGCAACATGTATGTTTTAGGTGAAAAGTACTTCAGATTTTGGCCGATGGTGAGAAGATTCGAGTTTGCTAACTCGCCCGAGTTTTACGGGTGAGATTAGAGTTTGCCTTTAGTAAATTTGCGAGATGAAAAACATGCCTAAACTCACCTGAGATTGTCATCTCGACCAAACTCGATTCTCAGTAAATTTACCCCTTAAGATCTGGGACATTGCCGGGTCTATCAACCTGGCAAATTCCCAGGTCTCAGCCCAACCCTGGTAAAGGGCAGGGTCGTGGACCCAGAACTTCATCCCAGGTAGTAGTGACCTGTAGTAAACATAAAATACATGTCTCCTCACTTTCATGATTTAATTAAGACACAAATGTGACTTAAGTAGTATTTTAGGACAAAAATTGAGCTGTTGAAGCAAAGATTGATGTTAAAGTGGCAGTATGAAAATATCTATTCTTACCTCCATTCACATTTCCAGCCACACCCACAATAGTGGTACAAATTATTTTTATGTGGAAAATTCCAAAAACATGAATATGAGCATCCTCCTTGTTATGCATGATGCAGATAAGTGCAACTGAGCAAAATAAAATGTGATGATACCTGTAGATTTTCTATATTTTTATTTTTAATAAGGGCACAGTAAGAGCCATTTTCTGTTTTATATTCAAACAGCTGGGCGGTATCATTTCTGATCTTCAGGAGAACCTGGTATCTGTTCTTTAGTATAATGAGATGGGCAGGCATGCAGTATTATAGAGTTAGAGCAAAAATGCATTGCAAGCATATATGTTCGAGCATTTGATGCAGAATTTCTACTGTGTAAAAACTTTGTTTTCCATTCACACAAGTATCAAAATTCAGGCTTTAATTCCTTGTATTTGTCTGCCATAGGCAGGTACTTTACTGATACATATTCCTGCATGCTGGATGCTATTCACTAATCCTAGTCTAATATGCCTGGCCAGCTATGGTGGTTTGGGCAGCTCCTTTTTACATGAATCCTGAGTTGTACTAATTACCCTGGTCCGGTGTTGCTGGGGGGGGGGGCCTGGCGGGGGCCCGGGTCCAACGCTGCTCCCCCCCACCTGCAGAGTAGCAGCAGCAGCAGCAGTCTCCTCTGCCTGTGGGTTGAGCGATCATCCTGATCGCGTCCCCCTGGATTTGCGCTGGGCTGAGGAGCTCACAGCGCCCCCTTCCCCAGCACGCAGCTCCGCTGCAACTGTATATTTTTTTTATATATATTTTGTCTTAAGGGAGTGTGGCCACACCTCCCACGACTACGCCACGCCCGCTTCACCCGGGCCGGCTCTTGGCAGCCCTGTATACGTATATTATATATATATATATATATATGTGTGTGTGTATACTGTATATTACACACACACACATTTTACTTACTGCAGCACATGACTAATGTTAATCTTTTCACATTTAAGGGCCCATTTATCCACAAGTTTTATCATTCTCAGCAAATGTTTAAACTCATCACGTATGATAATGGTGCTACAACCAATCAGTTCCTAACTCTCATCTGTTTGAAAAATGACAGTTGGGAGCTTATTGGCTGAAGCGCCATTTATCATGCGCAATGAGTCTTAAAGCTCATTGCGTATAATAAAACTCGTTGATAAATGGTTCCCTAGGATAGTAGAATTGCTATACAGAACAACTTGAAACGCCAAGCAGTGTTTTTAGAGATCATGCACTGTGATGTGTCAGGAACCATGGTAGATCTGTACATTAATGTCATTTCTACAGCTGATTGCTTTGTTCATTTAACTGGAATTTTACTATTGCGCTAATATGCTTCAGTCCATTTAATCTATTATCATGGATTCAATTGACTGATACCATCTGTCCACTTATCAGCAACTATCTAATCAATTCTGTGAGGACTATTTACTTAGGCTTGTGCACTAATGAACGTGTATCTCTGATTTTTTTTTTTGTACTTTATCTTGTGGCATTTTTTCTAATTTTCAATATTTAGGAATCTTAATGATTCAATTGATTGAAATACATTTTAATTATTTCATTTATTTGAACTTGCACCATTTATTATATGTATCCAATGAAATGCTCTAACCTTTCTTATTAGATTACTTGACTGTTCATTAGGCTCCAAGTCCTCTTGCTGCTCTTCACTGTCGATGAATGACCAAATCTGTTCAATTGGACCATCAATGCGTTCACCTATACAGACCAGTGGTCTAGAGTACTCATTAGACTGAGATTTTAAACCATTTATTTCTACAGCACATTACCTATAGGGACACTGATTATTATGATAGTGAACATGCTGGATAGCAAACTAGTTGTTTCAGGCTTGAAAACAAATGCACAATTCAAACAATATGATGCTCATTGTTTAGCCAGATAGCGTTCTGCAATACCATCTATCACAGCCTTTTATCATACATCATGCAGACCACGGAGGTTATTTACTGCCAAAGGGAAAATGTGCAATAACTCATAGCAACTAATCAGACATTGACTTTCATTGCTTATCTTGTACCAATTTGTTAGTTAGTGATTGGTTACAATACCTTGGTTGTAAATAATCCTCAATGTGTGCTTTCATGTCCGTTAATAACGCATGCTATGCATTCATAATGTACTTCAATGATGTTGCCCAACATGCACCTGCTCATTCCATGGACCTGTGTCTCACCATCTGCAGTGCCATGGACAAGAAGAAACTGCTTGTTCTGCAGCTTCTGGATATCATTCAATACAGAGGCCACCTAGGGAGAAGGGCACACGTAAAGAGATGATGACAGACACAGACGTCAGTATTGTTTCTATATAACAGACTGAAATAAACAGTTCAAAGCTCTAGTAAGGTGCTAGTTGTAATAGTGTTATGCTATAATTTAAATAATATTCACATCATCTTCGGAGAACCTTTGTGATTCACATATCAATGAGCTTGTGAGTCCTACATTAGCAAGATCCTTTGTTATAAGGTACACGGATGCCTTTTAGTTCTTACACACTAAGGACCTCATTCAGAGTCAGTTGAAGCGGCCGCACGGTCGTACGGGAAAAGGGGCCGGATATGCAAATGATTCTCTCGCAAGTTGCGTCCCTAAGTTCGGATCGGTAGCTGGCCGACCAAGGGGAAGAAGAGGCCGGATTTAAAAAATATACGCCCCCTTCTCGTACGCATTGCACGTCATCTCCGGGCATATACGGATTAATCGAGACCATCGGGAACCATCGGAACTGGTCGTAGAGCTTAAGGTTGACCATACCCTCTCTTAAGCTCTACGATCATGTCAGTGTATAAACCTCCCATGTCACATGTGCCATGACGCTACTTTGTTAACTATGCACTCCCATAAAACCGTATCCACTCCCATAAAACGCCGTTCGCATAATTAGGCACACCTGCGTTCGGATCTCCACTCCCCTGTTTTCAAGCACCTTCCCCTGTTACCACCCACAAACGCCTCAATCTGTCACTCAAACAACCGACCTGGCTGTGTTCAAGGAGAGAGAAATTTCTGATCGTAGCGGCTACTTTGCGCACGTGCATTGCGAACTTTATGCATGCGCAGTATAGTGAACATTGGTGGCGTACGACCGTGCGGCCGCTTCGACCGACTCTGAATGAGGTCCTAAATGTCATCAGTATACGCTTTAGTGGTATTAGCCAGTAGCAAAAACGTGCACATTTGATTCCGATTGTATATAAATAATATTGTGTTTCCTAACCAATTGATATCCATAATACTGTTTGTGTTTTTGGTTGGGCCTGATCCAAATATGTACATAAATCCGATGGTTTAAGTACATATCCGCTGATTCAGTGTCTGTGCAGGTACACAACCCGTTCTATGCATGTGCAGAATGGGTCCTGCGTCCTCATTCGCAGTCCTTACTTAGCCGCACACAGAATGAATGAAATGCTGTGGCATTTGGGGGGGGGAGGGGGGGGGGGTGCGGGCCAGGACCATTGTACAAAATGGGTGCGTCTTCCCTGTTTTGTAGGCGTGCTAAGCCCTGAGTCTGCGTTGTCGGACGCCGACTTGCTGGACCTTGCAGAGGGATTCCGACAGCCAGGCTGAGTAAGCTTATGCTTGCACAGACTTACCGAGAGCAGCGACCATGGCAACTGATTTTACTTGGACGGTATTGCACAGCTGCTACCTTGCTGTTGTGCAACACTGTCCACATCTGATTTAGGCCCATTGTGCTCATGTATCTGCTTTGTATTATGTTATAAGCAGTATTTTTAGATCACTTTTGGCCTGATTCAGAGCTAACCCGATGGTTAGTGCACATCTCCAATTGTTGGAGGACTGCGCATGCACAGGATGTGCAGCCCTCCCTCTGCGAGTCCGCTCGCAGTGTCTCTCAGCAGCCTGATCGACAGGCTGCAGTGTTTGGGAAGCGGAGTTAGGGCGTTCCTAGTCAGCGTTTCCAGAAACGGGAGTGTGTCGCCCCCATTTTCTGGGAGGGATGAGGCCAGGGTCTGCATCAGTGGATGCAGATTTCCTGGCCTTGCAAGTGGCCAGGAACCGATGGACACGATGGTGATCTGATGCAGCATCTACGGATGATGCACTAAAATCTCTCAGATGTAGCAAGAAGGTGTCAATTTTCTCAAGACACCTCCTGCTGCATTTAGATTTTGTTGGATGGTTGCACAGTCATTTCTGTGCGGATCTGCGATACCAACCATCTCTGAATCAGGCCATTTATAACTTTCCCTTAATAAATATTGTGTTATTCAGGCCTCTATTGTTTTTCGTTGTATCCTCTGATTGGGTTTTTTCTTTCTGCCTTTCTTTTCTGGTCAACAATTTTGTTGTTGAACTTGTTTTAAAACCTGACAAGTGTGACCTTGTCTGAGGCAATATAAACATGTGGGAGCTTAAGGGCCTGACCAGGAGTCGGATGCAGCTGCGTCGGTGTAGTGTCTTTTCCCGCAGTCATGTCTGCGGCTTTATGCTCATGCTGTTACAAAGCCCTTCATGGTGTACATCTGTACATCCCGATCTGCAGGGACGGAGATGCCAAATTTGAGCGTCTCCAGATGCGGCAGTCATGCTTGGAGCGTCTTTAGCCGCACCATGGAAACCTGCAACAGTCCTATGGTGGGCAGTGGTGTAAGTTCATCCCAGACGCCAGGAGGCAAGTAATAATTTGGTGCCCCCTCCCCCCCGTCACAACCTCTGACACTGTAATGTAGCAATTTGCATGCAGACAGGCTATAGATAGATGAAGTCAGCAGCTAGCTCTCCGCTAGTGTATGGTGGCTTCTCAGGTGCCGGGAAGGAGTGCCATGTATTGGGCGGCCGTGACGGTACACTCCGGGTACATAGTTACAGCCCTAAGTGGGGTGAATATGTTGTGGACAATGGAGGAGGTGCCTCTTCAGAGCTGGAGCCTGGCGGCAGGCACCTCCATTGTCTCCCATAGTTCTGCCCCTGATGGTGGGTGCAGATTATCTATCTGCATATTGCCTGCTATGTGAATGATTCTATGTCTCAGTACGTAACCACTACCAGTGACACGACCATGACACCCCCATAAGGTACAACATCTTCATACGTCTGATTAATAACCATCCCCTTGTTACTTCCCAGTCTAGCCCAGGAACACCCCATACATTTCCAATACACTGCTGCTGCTACCGTGCGTCTAAATCTCTACTGCCACTCTGTATGAACAAAATCGGGATAATGTGTGGTATGTCTCAGATGCATGCGCTGACGTAAAACATTGCTCCACTGTGTCCGACAACGCCGCTGCCTCAGACTCTGATCAGGCCCTAAATAGCAAAGTTGTATGTTATTTTCAGAGTTGTTCTATGTGAACTTCAAATTCAAACACAACACTATGCACTGACTTAAATGGCAAATCAGTAACCAATTAATTGGCTAACATGAAGTGTAGGGGAGAATCATAAATATAATATATAGTTCTCTTATGAGAATTTATAGTTGACAATAAATACAACGAACCTTAATAGATCTAAATATGTAGGATATAAGTGATAGTATAATTGGCTTAATTAAGGCATTTTATGAATAATACATAGTATAAGAAAACCCAATATCTCCTACAAATCAGTCTTACGGAGGGTGCATCATCAATGGAACAGAGGGCCTGATTCAGAGCTGGACGCTCTGACCAGAGCGCTCGCTCTGAATCAGTGGCCTCCTACCTAAAAATGGAGCGGCCTCCTGGCCGCTCGCATAGCTGTGGGTGACCAGCCACAGCTATGCGAGCGGCCAAAAAGATGGTCGCGATGGTCAAGACCATCGCGACCATCGGGCTTGCGACGAGACCCTGCGGTAGGGTCTCGGTGACCGCAAGCCCTGGAGTGATTTTGGCTAGTGATGTCAGTGGGGCCGGACCCAGACGGTAGGCGTTCCCATGGGAACGCCTCCGTCTGGCAGCCACGCCCCCGGCACGCCCACCAAAGGGGGCGTGCTCTCAGTCACCATCGACAGCACGCCCCCTTTGGTGCTTGGCTGTCGCTGTCCGGGTCTCGCGCATGCGCACGACGGAGCTCCCTCCGTCGTGCGCATGCGCATTGGGGTAACATCGACCCGCTTGCGAGCATCCTGCGCTCGCGAGCAGGTTTGAATGACCCCTAGAGATTGTTCTTTCTAAACAACATACTGTAGGTTGAGAATTTTCAGGTCTAGAATCTCACTGCTGCCATATCAGGCACAAATAATGGACTAGACTAACTGAATATACTCAGCTTCCGATGCTAGAGCACAAATTAATAAAATATGGGGCTGAACGTGTGCCTGTTTGCAGAGCATATCTAGCATGTTTTTGTGCTGCACACAGAGCCGGTCCTAACAAATTTGGTGCCCTAGGTAACATTTTGGCTGGTGCCCCCTAGCAGATAATCCCACCACACTACACTCTGCAAAACACTCTCCCCACCTCTTCAAACATGATACTCAATTCTCACCTCTTATGTGTTCCTCCCATTTCTTTCTTCCTCTTCTTTCTTCCTTTAGGAGTTTGGCAGAGGACACAAATTTGTGATTCATTTGCCCCCATCTCCCTCTAGATCAGAGGTGGGCAATAAGCGGCCCTCCAGCTGTTGCTGGACTACAAATCCCAGCATGCCTTGCAACAGTTTTAGCATGGCCAAATAGCAAAACTGTGGCAGGGCATACTGGGATGTGTAGTTCTACAACAGCTGGGGGGCCGCTTATTGCCCACCCCTACTCTAGATATATATAGCTAAAAATACATGCACACACACACTGACACACAGACACCTTTATATTGTACTGCCTCCTTCAATGCCCGCCTCACAACACAGCACCTCTCATTCAGCACCCCTGCCCTCATTCAGGACACGGTTCCACGTACAGCACCCCTCATCCAGCACAGCACTCATAGCCTCATTATGCACCCCTCATCCAGCACAGTACCCCAGGTCTCATTATGCACCCCTCATCCAGCACAGTACCCCAGGCCTCATTATGCACCCCTCATCCAGCAGAGTAACCCTCATCCAGCACAGCACCCTGGGCCCTGGCCTCAAAATGCCTTTCCCAGCACAGCACCCGTCATTCAGCACTGCTCAGTCATCCAGCACAGCACCCCTAGCCTCATTATGCACCCCTTTCCCAGCACAGCACCCCTCATCAAGCACAGCTCCCCATGCCTCATTATGCACCCCTTTCCCAGCACAACAACACTCATCTAGCAGCCCCCAGTCATCCAGCACAGCACCTCTGACATCACTGTGCACCCCTTTCCCAACATAGCACCTCTGACCTCATTGTGTACCCCTTTTCCAGCACATCACCCCTCAGTCATCCGGCAACCCTCTCCCCGGGAGAGGCTCTCCCAGCTGACTCTTAAGTCAGGGCCAGGCAGCCCCAGCTCATTCTGACAGCTGCCTGATCAGAGCTGCGCTCTGATCGCGGTAGCCCCCTCTGGCCCATCCTACTATGCCACAGGCCCCTAGGCTTGGGAATCAGGATTTCCCTAGGCATTCCCAGATGCCATAGGCATTTGCCTATAATGCCTATGCTTAGAGCCGGCTCTGGCTGCACATGCTCCAGAACTGAGCATACGCAAGTATGGGTGATGCTGAGTGGTATGAATTCCATTCACATCTCTACCTGCTACTGAAGAGGAGTAACTGGGCTGTAATGGGGCATGCTTATGCAGGAAATGTTCAGGGAGAGCAAGGCAGTGGGATTGTGGGCTATGCAGGGATGTAATCAAAAGGGATGTAGTTAAAAGGTCAACAACAATAATAATGTTGAAATTCATAATGTCAACACCACAATGTCGACATGTATGATGTTAAAATGTCGTCAGACAATGCATTGCTATTCTCAGAATATTGACAGGTCAAATGTCAACATTGTAAGAATGTCTACATTAAGGCTAGGCTGCGGGTGAGAGGGTTAGGGTTAAGCTGCGGGGGAAGGTTAGGCACTGGATGGAGTTTTAATGGTAGGAATTATGGATAGGGGAGGAATACTCTGGGGTCTGACCCGGAAGTCATAGTCACTTGACCGTTGGGATCGGGAAGATGCTGCTGGAGCCACTTCCAGCCATTGAGAGCAGGTAACTCACCACTGGGCCACTAGGGACTGTATGTCGACATTCTGACATGTCGGCATTTCATCACTGTCTATATGATGAATGTCTACATGGTCAACGTCGACTTTAAATTATTGACCATGTCGACATTATGACTGTCGACATATCATACCCAACACAGATTTAAGTGTAATTACGCCTGTTTCCAGGCTTATCCTTTACATTAAGTATAGGCCAGTGCAATGGCACACTGACCATGATAACTGGTAGCAACCCAAGCAGAGTTTTCCTTTATCCTTTATCTATGTCCAACTTCAAATTAAGAAAATCTGTGCTTTTTTGTACAATATTTGTGCCATACAAAGATCTTTCGAGGTATTAATCTATCACTGTTAATTGTTGTCTTTTACAGTAATATTCCCTGTAAATACCCCCCCCTATATAAATACTATAAAATGTAGTCATTTAGGCTGTAACGGGCAGAGTGCACAACATATTGACAGTGTAACAATTACTAAACACACACTATTGTGTCCACATCAGAAACATGTATCAGTGACTTTGAACTAGGAAGGCTCAATCAAAAATCTGACGTGCTCGATGGGTTCCAGCATTTTTGTTTAGTTGGTATCTTTAATACTTATTTGTGGTCCACAAAAGCTTCCCTGGAAACTTTCATAAAAACATCTCTGTCTTACAAATATATTTATTTGAAATGAAACCACAATAACAATGAGCACACTATCTTAGTAGACATTACATTGATTATTAGTTAGTGAAAGGAAAGTCATCTAATCTACAGAAGATCGCTTGCTAAAGTAATGTTTACCTATTACATCCTATCATAAGATATTTTGTGTAATGAATTGAAAAGGCTGCAAATAATTATCTCTGGCTAGAACCGAGGAGAGGAGTCTAATAGGAATCTAAATGTTATCAGTGAATCTGCAATGAAGTAGATTTTGCGTGGAAGATCCACAGCTGCCAACTACTGTATGCAGAGGAGCAATACAATGGTCAGTATAAAGGCCAAGGTAAGGGCAGGCAATAGAGTTCAGAAACAATCCAGGGTGGAGGCCATAAGCAAACAAACCGGTAACAGAAAGTTATACAAAGAAATGTTCATGAACAACAAATGTAAACTCATCATGATGCTCTAGCAGCTTAGAATAATCTGACTTGGTTTAGATAAGATAAAGGAAAGTCATCATCATATGGGCATGGTCCCAGTGGCATAACTAGGGGCCGGGAGTCGAGCAGAGCACATGCCCAGCAGAGGGCAGCATATCTGGATGTTGCCGTTATGGAAGAAACGTCTCTCTTCCTGCTCTGTGAATCCTGGCATTTCCTATCTGCCTCCGATCTCATCTCCTCTCTTTCAGTCATATTCACATGCCTAAGGGCCTGATTCAGACCCACTCGCGAGCGGCTGTCCGCTCGCAAGTGGGTCGATGGTGTGCACTGAGCATGCGCACGACGGAGGGATCTCCGTCGTGCGTATGCGCGAGACGTGACGAGCGAAGGACTTTCCTTCGCTCTTTGTGTCTGATCAAAGGGGGCGTGCTGTCGATGTTGATTGACAGCACGCCCCCTTTGGTGGGCGTGCCTCCCAGACTGGGGCGTTCCCAAGGGAACGCCTACCGTCAGAAGCCAGCCCACTGACATCACTAGTGATGTCAGTGGGAGTGATTTTGGCTCTGATAGAGCCAAAATCACTCCAGGGCTTGTGGTCGAGAAACCCGACCAGAGGCTTCTGGTCGCACTGGCGATGGTCGCGATTGTCAAGACCATCGCGACCATCATCCTGCACGCTCGTATGTGCTGTGGGTGGTGACCCACAGCTATACGAGCGTCCAGGAGGACGCTCCATTTTTATGGAGGACGGCCCTCATTCAGAGCGAGCGCTCTGCTCAGAGCGTCCGGCTCTGAATGAGGGCCTAAGTACAGTCATAGGGCCTGATTCACTACCAATCACAACTGCGAATGCAATAGCGATTACACACGCAGTTCAACTGCGATAGTATGCTAATTCATTGCGATCGCTATGCCGCCGCAGCACTACATAAGGACGCCCACTTTACTTACACACATCCGTGATGTTTAGCAAAACTTCGTAGCCTCACACACACTTGCACAAGCTCTGACCTTACTCAGAAATTGCTATCAACCAAGCACGCTATCAGGCCTGAGGTTGCATAGGGCATCTAAGTGGCTAATTTATGCACGCCCCTGCAACGGCATTCAAACGTACTGGCATTGAAAAGGAAAAGCAATACTCTGCGCTAATACTACAGTTAACTCACTAGTTAATGAGCATAAATTACCAATGAGATGTAATGTACAAAATATATGTATTATTTATTTATCTATTAGACCTATAACATATTAATGACTAGATAAAAACTAAGCATGACATACAAACATTATTCTACATACATAAACAGACAATATATATTGGGTATCAATACCATATATGCAATGAAAATGACACTAAACACTGTGCTCTTTTGTAAATATATATATATTGTCTGTTTATGTATGTAGAATAATGTTTGTACGTCATGCTTAGTTTTTATCTAGTCATTAATATGTTATAGGTCTAATAGATAAATAAATAATACATATATTTTGTACATTACATCTCATTGGTAATTTATGCTCATTAACTAGTGAGTTAACTGTAGTATTAGCGCAGAGTATTGCTTTTCCTTTTCATTATCTTATTCTTGCAAACATACACAGAGTTTGCATACTCCGCTGCAATACTTCAGTACTGGATCTCTAATAGGTTTCAGCGCCAGATATTGATAGTTTACATTAAACGTACTGGCATGCCTGCATTTCGTCAACCACCCCCCCGCCACCACCCACAAACAGCATTTACTGTCAATCACTCTGCGATGGGTACACATGCGCTGAACGGTGCAATTGGACGATTGAGTGCATAATCTCAGTTGCGAACGGTAATGAATCATAGGTCCATACCAAGCTTCACATTCTTATTAATCTAAAATACAGTCATACAGTCACTCAAATTAGCAGGCATTCGCTATATTGCGAGCACACGATTTCTGACCACACTGACTGGTTCGCGCATGCGTACTAAAACCCATACGCATGCGCAGATGTGCGAACATCGCTCGGAATGAACGAGCGGCCGCTTACGAGCGGCTCTGAATCAGGCCCTTAGCACCTTCATGCTTTGCAGTCAGACACCTTACCAATGGAGCCACCTGCTACTACAGTGAAAGCCTGTGAATTCTACCTATTCACATTCTCCAAAATGTAAAATACAGTCATACCTGGGATTCAAACTGTAATGGAAAGGAATGTTACCAGAGTGATGAGAAATGGTGGCATGTCATGTTGATACGTCCTCATTTTCCAGTGGCCACACCCCTTGTGGCATGTGGCCACGGTGCGCACACAGTTTGGGGGGAGTGCCATTTTTCATCTAGCCCTGGGCACCAAATACGCCTGTACATGGTCCTGAATATGCACTCACATGTCACTGTTATACCTTAGTCAGGGCCGGATTAGTAATGGGGCTGATGGAGCTTCAGCTCCAGGCCCACCATAAGAATATGCCCACAGAAGCAGCTGCTGAGTATGCTACTGTAGACAGGAATTTATTTTTCCTTCTACAACAGCCTGTGAGAGGCCGCCCGAGGCGCCGCCCCCCGCCAGTGCACCCATCTCCCCTGCTTGCACCCAGCTCAGAAGCCGAATGCATACACATGATGGCGGCGCATGGAGGGCTTCACTATCCCTCCCAGCGCTGCTAATGCGCACTGACCCGGCGGCAATGCCGCCTCCGCGCCACAAGACGTCACTGCATGTGACATTCCATAGGTGCCGCCCACCTGCCACCACCGCACCCTGAAGTAGCCCAGCCCACCTGGCCCCGGCTATGTCCGCCAAGACAGGCAGGCTCAGCAGCAAAGCGGCTCCGCATGAAGATGGCCTGGCAGCAGCAGTCTCAAGGTAAGGTGCTAGTGAGTCCTGCTGGCCAGGCTGCCTGGCTGCTGATGTATAGTAGTGTAATTTTATGCATAATGCAGGGCGGCCAGTTAGTTATGAATGTTTAATAATTATATATAAATATATATTTTGAGTAAACTCCAAATATTTCTGTGTACACATATTTATATTATATATATATATATATATATATATATATTATAGTATATGTGTATATATATATATATATATATATTATATATACACATACTGTATGTATATATATATATATATATATATATGTATACTGTGTATGTATATATATATATATATATATATATATATAATGCATTATGTATTTACTGTGTGTATGTATATATATATATATGTATGTGTGTATATTTATTGTATATATATATATATATATTTATATATATATATTAGGGATGTGCAGGCTCGGATAGGTTCGAATTTGCACGCCGAGTTCAGATTTTTCCAGGAATGATGATGTTTGTCCATGCAAGATGACGTTTAGCCTCTTTCTGAGTCCTATTTTTTGGAGGGAAAAATCCGAACTCGGATTGCAAATTCGAACCCATCCGAGCCTGCACATCCCATATTATATATATATATATATATATCTATATATATATATATATACACATTTATTTATGGTGTGTGTGTGTATATGTATATATATATATATATATATATATATATATATATATACACACTATATATACAATATTTATTTACTGTGTGTATATATATTTATATGTATGTATATCTATATATAAATATGTATGTATATTTACATATAATAAATATAACAAATATGAGTTATATATATTTTATAGTTACACATGCTGTGTGTATGTATGTGTGTGTATATATATATATAATCATATATTAATATATATCGTATATAATTAAAAAAAATATTATATATATAGTCAGCATGTTTAATTTTTGGATGTCTGAGACAATGGCAAATACTAGCATAATATTTTAATGGGATAGGAAGGGCAGGTGCAAGATTAACATTTTTGCTAAATACCCACACTGGACCAACAATGGCACAGTAGGATCCCATTCACATTCTTTGTTTAGAGCTCACTTGTGGTGTGGATGCTCCATGTCGCCGAATCTGGTGAGATCTTTGTCGTCATCACGTACGATGTAGCAGCGCCATGGTAGGTCCGGTTTGGGTATTATATTAAGTATTATGCCGGCATGCATTCTGTCGAATCTTGCACCTGTATATTATCTATTTATCTTATGAGACCGCAGTCCTCTTTATTCCTGTGGAACTAATTTTTGCAGTCATGGTTCACATATATTATCTGTATTTAATATTTAGTAATATGCATATTAAGTAATATGCAGATCACATATATTTTAGTTTTAATTTTTTATTTTTTATATAACATATTTTTTTGTTTTCATGTTCTACACTTTTTACTTTACTTACTTTTTCAGGTATGCTTCTGTTAAAGCACTTTATTAATAAAAATTGTTGCATTCTATTACTATACCATAGTTTTTTTTTTATCTTTAGAGAACAGGTGGTGTATGCTTCATATAATTTAATAGGGGTGGGAGACTGATATGGCTGAATATGGGTGGGTAGCAATACTACATGATGCCCCATGACCCCATGGCACAGACCACACACCCATATCAATAGTCACACCCCCTGCTGCAGCACACAATAGGCCCATGATGACCTTAATCTGGCACTGACCTTAGTCAAGGGAAAAATTACTCCATGAGACGAATCCTGTTAATCATCTGCCCATAGTACCTGCCAAAGCCCAAATGCCTAGATAAATGCATGCAAGCAGGTTTTAGTCAAATATCTTGTGGTCGACCACATGAACACTAAGCAAGCAATGTGAGCAACCGGGTAGCAGAGGGTCTCAATACACCTACAATGCCAAACCATAGCATAAAATGGACAGCATCAGTTCACCAATACCTCTGGGATTTCACAATGTACATTTGGGAACTAAGCATTTTAAAATAACAGTTTTGTGCCTACATGTATTGCCTCCTAATATGCCCTCCTGTGAATATAGCCACATTCCTAGAGGTTATGCTACAATGGTCACATCTGCACAGAAAACAGGTGAAGCTGCACAAAAAGGCGCATGACATCACAGAAGGTGAAAGAACAGCATTATTACACTTGGACATCCATACCTCAAAGGCAGAGCCAGGAGATATGGAACTCTCAACAGGTGCATACACTCTGGTTTTACTCTGAATAAACATACCCTGTAAGCAGAAGCCTCTTGTGATGGCATTCCCAGGTGCCTCTCGGAAAGTACTGCCGCTGCATCAAAATGACACATAAATGGTAGAAATTAAATATATAAGATATATGCATCAAATATATATTGTAGAACAGGCAGGATATATCCAAGGCACTCTCAGCACATATAATGGTATGACAATTTATATATATATAGCAGTATGTATGAGATAGATAGATAGATAGATAGATAGATAGATAGATAGATAGATAGATAGATAGATAGATCCTAATGGTTCGTATAGTTATTATGAATACCAAACACAAACTACGATGCAATACTGAAGTGACAATGGAAGTGGCAACAAAGTGCAAAGTGTATCAGATAAATACAAATATTTCATTACATTGATAATGTATTTTTATCAGAAATGAATATTTCAGATGACCTGTGCTGGCCATCGTTAAATAAATCACAATTTAGGCTTTTTTAAATCTACACCATGGCTGCCTCTTATCTTCAATTAACCGGAGCACTCATAGCCCTACAAACTGAGACAAAGTAACAGCAGGATTGAGTTTATCCTGAAAGGACTGCACGAGCTTCAGAATATTACTACCCGGACATAAGATTTCCCCAGTCTCAATTTGGAACTCTGGGCCTGATTCAGACCCGCTCGCGAGCTCAGTGCGCATGTTTGAGCCGAAAGCACTCTAGGGCTTGCGGCAACGAGACCCTACCACAAGGGTCTCGTCGCAAGCCCGATGGTCGCGATGGTCTTGACCATCGCGACCATCTTCCTGGCTGCTTGCTATAGCTGTGGGTGGTCACCCACAGCTATGCGAGCGGCCAGGAGGCAGCTCTAAAAAAACAGAATGCCGGCCCTGATTCAGAGCGAGTGCTCTGTCAGAGCGTCCGGCTCTGAATCAGGCCCTCTATACCAGTAAATATACTTGCGGGCCATGTATTGCTCTGAGACTGTTTCCTATGAGACTATTAAATAGTGGAGGACGACTTTTCCTATATACAGTGGTTTTTGGTGTACTTTTTTAGTTTGTTTATACAGTCAGGTGCATAAATATTGAGATATTGACAGAATTTTCATATTTTGGCCTCTATTCACCACCACAATGGCTTTGAAATGAAACAAACAAGATGTGCGTTAACTGCAGACTTTCAGATTTAATTTGAGGGTAATTACATCCAAATCAGGTGAACGGTGTAGGAATTACAACGGTTTCTATAAGTGCCTCCCACTTTTTAAGGGGCCAAAAGTAATGGGACAAACTAAACAATCCTAAATCAAACTTTCACTTTTTAACACTTTGTTGCAATTACAGCCTGAAGTCTGGAACGCATAGACATCACCAGACGGTGGGTTTCATCCCTGGTGATGCTCTGCCAGGCCTCTACTGCAAATGTCTTCAGTTCCTGCTTGTTCTTGGGGCATTTTCCCTTCAGTTTTGTCTTCATCAAGTGAAATGCATGCTCAATCGGATTCAGGTCAGGGGATTGACTTGGCCATTGCATAATATTCCGCTCTTTAGCCTTAAAAAACTCTTTGGTTGCTTTTGCAGTATGCTTCGGGTCATTGTCCATCTGTACTTTGAAGCGCCGTCCAATGAGTTCTGAAGCATTTGACTGAATATGAGCATATAATATTGCCCGAAACACTTCAGAATTCATTCTGCTGCTTTTGTCAGCAGTCACATCAACAATAAATACAAGGGAACCAGTTCCATTGGCAGCCATACATGCCCACGCCATGACACTACCACCACCATGCTTCACTGATGAGGTGGTATGTTTTAGATCATGAGCAGTTCCTTTCCTTCTCCATACTCTTCTCTTCCCATCACTCTGGTACAAGTTGATCTTTGTCTCATCTGTCCATAGGATGTTGTTCCAGAACTGCAATGGCTTTTTTAGATGTTGTTTGGCAAAGTCTAATCTGGTCTTCTTGTTTTTGAGGCTCACCAATGGTTTACATCTTGTGGTGAACCCTCCATATTCACTCTTGTGAAGTCTCTTGATTGTTGACTTTGACACATATACACCTACCTCCAGGAGAGAGTTCTTGATTTGGCCAACTGTTGTGAAGGGGTTTTCTTCACCAGGGAAATAATTCTTCTGTCATCCACCACAGTTGTTTTCTGTGGTCTTCCGGGTCTTTTGGTGTTAGTGAGCTCTCCGATGCGTTCTTTCTTTTTAAGAATGTTCCAGACAGTTGATTTGACCACACCTAATGTTTTTGCTATCTCTCTGATGGGTTTGTATTGATTTTTCAGCCTAATGATGACTTGCTTCACTGATAGTGACAGCTCTTTGGATCTCATATTGAGAGTCGACAGCAACTGATTCCAAATGCAAATGTCACACCTAGAATCAACTCCAGACCTTTTACCTGCTTAATTGATAATGAAATAACGAGGGAATAGCCCACACCTGTCCATGAAATAGCTTTTGAGTTGATAGTCCCATTACTTCTGGCCCCTTAAAAGTGGGAGGCACATATAGAAACCGTTGTAATTCCTACATCGTTCACCTGATTTGGATGTAATTACCCTCAAATTAAATCTGAAAGTCTGCAGTTAAAGCACATCTTGTTTGTTTCATTTCAAAGCCATTATGGTGGTGAATAGAGGCCAAAATATGAAAATTCTGTCAATGTCCCAATATTTATGCACCTGACTGTAGGTACATACATTCTGATTCTACATCATTTGCAGTATATATATTCTACCCACTTAGATATATTTCTGTGTAATTGATTTTTATTGTATGTATGAACGATATGCTGGTTATGCTAGTTTTTATCTAATAGTATTAAATTAATTGTTTTGAATCCACACACGGTTCCTTGAATTAGATAATTTTATTTATTTATTACATTTATCGTTGCGCAATACTTCGCGCTGTTCCTTGGTTTCTTTAGAAATAAATCACAAGCTTTTTTAGAATGTTATCTAATGCATAGGAAAATCTGCGCCTAATTCAGACCCGCTCACGAGCGTAGGACACTCGCAAGCGGGTCGATGGTGACCTAATGCGCATGCGCACGACGGAGGGAGCTCCGTCGTGTGCATGCGCGAGGCCCGCATAGCGACAGCCAAGCTGTTGCTCCGGGTCTCCCACCAAAGGGGGCGTGCTGTCGATGGTAACTGACAGCACGCCCCCTTTGGTGGGCGTGCCGGGGGCGTGGCTGCCAGACGGAGCCGTCTGGGTCCGGCAGGCGTCTGGCGTCTGATAGAGCCAAAATCACTCCAGGGCTTGCGGCCACGAGACCCTACCGCAGGGTCTCGTCGCAAGCCCGATGGTCGCGATGGTCACCATCATCATGGACGCTCGCATAAGCTGTGGGTGGTAACCCACAGCTATGCGAGCATCCAAGAGGCCGCTCCATTTTTAGGTAGGAGAGCCCTGATTCAGAGCGAGCGCTCTGGTCAGAGTGTCTAGCTCTGAATCAGGTCCTCTGGCCCTGATTCAGAGACGGACGCTCTGAAAGAGTGCTCACTCACTTTTTTGTGCGGCCTCCTGGCTGCTCGCATAGCTGTGGGTGACCACCCACAGCTATTGCGAATGGCCAGGATGATGGTCGCGATGGTCAAGACCATAGCGACCATCGGGCTTGCGACGAGACCCTTGTGGTAGGGTCTCGTGGCCGCAAGCCCCAGAGAGTTTCTGGCTCTAATAGAGCCGGAAGCTCTCTCACTGACATCACTGGTGATGTCAGTGGGGCTGCCCACAAACGGCAGGCATTCTCTTGGGAATGCCTCCGTTTGTGAAGCCACCCCCCTGTCACGCCTACAAATCGGGGCGAGCTGTCGATCAACATCGACAGCTGCCCCTTTTGTAGTGAGCCACGGAGCGAGAGATTTTCTCTCTCGCTCCGGGGCTTGCACACGCGCAGCACGGCCGCTGCACGATGCGCAGAGCACACCATCGACCCGCTCGCGAGCGCTCAAACGCTTGCGAGTGGGTCTGAATCAGGCCCTCTGTTACTTGTAATTCAGGAGTGGCTGTCTACTGGAGGTCACTTGTCAGTTGCTCAAGTGTATGAGATCAGAACACAAAACAATTTGAACGACATTTAAGAAGGAAAGTAATGGTGCATCGTGTACACACAGTCAGATTTTCCTTCAGATCTGTACAATAATTTTAAAAATCGTTCAATCGTTCATATCTGAAGGAAAATCTGACATATCTGACATGTTTGTCAGATGAACGATGAACGATGCACGTTCCCGTTTGTCAGATAACGATATCTGACATCTGATTTGTTTGCAGTCAGATTTGGACGATTCCATTCATTTCAATACAGGCAAAAATCATTCAAATTTCGAATCGTTCAATTGTGCATCTGACATATTTGACTGTGTGTATGTACCATAAGAGGCACTATGCTGGCAGTTTATACATTAGAAAAACAGACATGGCCTCAGTTGGATACAATGTCAATGTCGGACGCAGCGCAGCTTTATTCTTTTACTGTGCATGCGTCTAGAGTGCACCATGCACACAGAGCAGCAGTACAGATTTGAATGCATGGTCTCAGTCTTCCTGTCCACCTGGGGCGGCAACAGGAAGGGGATTTTGCAGACGCACAGAGATGGTCCGTCTTATTGGCGTGTTATGAGAGTGTAGTGGGCGTGTTACTGAAGTGGTAGAAAACTCAGATGCATAATCACTCACATTGGAGGCCATACTCTGATGGATAATCTGCACCTAGCATGGGGCTGGTGCTAGTTGCTATGGTACAATGGGTTGGGTACAGGATGCCGGCGCTCGGGATCGTGGCGGCCAGAATCTTGACACTGGCATCCCAACAGGGTTAGGATACTAACACCTGATGGTAAGTATTCTAACCCTCCACCCCGCACCCTAAACCTAACCTCCCCCTCTAGTGCCTAACCCTAACCCTCCCCCTAGTGCCTAACACTAACCTCTAACCCTCCCTCTAACCTAAATACTTACTGTTGGGATGTCAGCGGTTGGGATTATGACTGGTGTTTGGATTGCGGCATCAGCATTGCTAGTTCCTGCATCTCGGCTGTCGGGACTTCAACTACCTCCAGGTACAACCAATGGTTGCATCTAACTACGCACCAAGCAGTATTTGAGCATCTAAAGACGCTGAACGTAGGCGCTTCAGTCCTTGCACATGCAGACACACGACTGTACACCAGGGAAGGGCTTGTAGCGGCATTTGCATAAACTCGCAGAAGCACGATTGGCAAAAGATGTCATCACAGACGCTGCAGTGTCCAACTCAGAATTAACCCCACAAGTGTTGAAAGATTACTTGCAACATGTAATAGCACATACTTAGAGACCAGGATTTCATGCACTCCTACTTTCCATGTTTAATGTTGTCAACTTTCTTTTGTAAGGATAAGAACTGGGAAAGGACTTAAATGGGGATCAGAGTACTAAACATTATAAATGGGGATCAGAGTACTAAACATTATAAATGGGGATCAGAATAGTCAACATTATAAATGAGGATCAGAATAGTAAACATTATAAATGGGGATCAGAATAGTAAACATTATAAATGGGGATCAGAATAGTAACCATTATAAATGGGGATCAGAATAGTAAACATTATAAATGGGGCTAAGAAAAGTAAACATTATAAATGGTGCTCAGAATAGTAAACATTATAAATGGGGATCAGAATAGTAAATATTATACATGGGGATCAGAATAGTAAACATTACAGAAAAAAAAAAATGTCCAGTCTTGAGTTTTAATTTGCACATACAGTATACCTTACTGTGTGACATACTTGCCTACTCGCCCAGGAGTTGCGGGAGGCTCCCGATTTTTTGGGTAGCCCCCTGCACCCCTGAAAGAGTAGACAGATCTCCCTATCCCACCCACTTCCAAGTGAAGTGGGCAGGATGAGGAGATTTTACGAGAAATTTGCAGGTCCATAGGGAGGGACTAAATCTGACGCGAAACGCATCATTTAGCCCCACCTGCTCCTCCCGGACCTGCGAATCGTAGGCTTTTCCTGTAAAGGGGGCAGGGCCTGATGACAGTTATAGTCTAACCCCGCCCCCCGAAGCTGAGAGCAGCATCTACTCCCCGGCTGCTCCCGGAAAGGATTCCTGAAAAGTCGGTAAGTATGGTGTGTGATTGGTTCCTTGATTTAACTTAGGTACAATGCAATCCAATGTAAGATTATCATACAGTGCAATTAACAACTGGTTACTTTGCCGTAAGCCAAGCCTTGCTAATGCTGGGTAGAATTGAAAGGCTGATATATCATGTGTTTGCATCGGCCAGTGTGTACAGACGATATGTTTGTGAATGACGTCGTTTACAGACATCGCGTCGGCTGTGCAGCACAGCCAATGGCAGATATATCTGCACATTGTGCTGTGTGTATGGGTGGTCAGACAACCACGCGCACACTTGCTGCACAGGCCACCGGAGAGGGGGGCGCAACGCAACCCCCGGCCAGATGGCAGTGATGGTTGTTCAGTGTGTTTAAATAACCATCATCTGCAGATATATCTTTCATGTATGTACCCAACTTTAGTTTTTGCTCTGCATTAGGTCAGTGTCTAGATCACAGGTTCTCAAACTCGGTCCTCAGGACCCCAAATAGTGCATGTTTTCCAGGTCTCCTCACAGAATTACAAGTGAAATTATTAGTTCCACCTGTGGATCTTTTAAAATGTGTCAGTAAGTAATGACTGCACCTGTGCACCTGCTGGGTGACCTGGAAAACGTGACCTGTTTGGGGTCCTGAGGACTGAGTTTGAGAACCACTGGTCTAGTTTCAAACTACCTCTTGAAGAATTGTGTGCAAAGAAGTACTTATTGTGCAAAATAAATTTCTTCATCAACTAAATTATTGTTCTTTTTTTTTCATATTAATTAAAGTCATTTGTAAGCATATACCACCCACAGTGCATATATTATTTATCATTTTTATTTGTCCACACACATTATATATAATATAGTATTTTATTTTTTATTTTTCAATCTATAGGTGTTGGTTTCAATGGGATGCCATTTTTACATTCCAAGTGCACTTTATATAGGAAAGCTACTTTCTATGGTCTTTAGGAGTCTTACATTTTTTTTTCAAATTGTTTTTATTTTAATTTTGAAGGTATTAATTACAAAATACTTAATAATAACAGAGATAATCACAATAATTGATATACAAGCAAAGAAAATATTAGTACAGGGCGGGTCTCCCATATCCAAATATTCCAAAACACTAATTTTTTTTTTAGCATGACTGAGATAGTGACACCTTTGCTTTTTGATGGTTCAATGTACACAAACTTTGTTTAAAGGCACAAACTTATTAAAAATATTGTATAAAATTACCTGCAGGCTGTGTGTATAAGGTGTATATGAAACATAAATGAAGTTCATGTATGTACACAAACTTTGTTTGAGCCACAAACTTATTGAAAATATTGTACAAAATTACCTGCAGACAGTGTGTATAAGGTGTATATAAAACATAAATGCATTCTTTGTTTAGATATGGGTCCCATTCCCAATATATTTCATTATGGTATGCAAATAGTCCAAAATACGGAATATTCCAATATCCAAAATACCGCTGGTCCCAAGCATTTTGGATATGAGAAACTCAACCTGTAATACAAAAAAGTTGCTTAACAAATTATCATTGAAAAAGAAGAGAAAGGAAGAAAAGGAGTCTTATTTAATTAAAGTTTATTTTTAAATTGCGTATCTTTCCCCCTGAATCTTTAGGTATAATGGGGAAGGGACTTAGGAATCCATGTGGTTTAAGGGAACCACTAGAGTGGGAAAGTAGCCACTCCAGGGGTCCAGATCTTGTTCATTTCACCAGAAATCACAGCCCTGGGGGTTTGAAAGAGATAAAACAGGTTTCGGTGTGAGCAAGTTACCTCCAGGATGGAGGGCCTGATGGTTTTGGAGCCTCCTTCCTGAGGTCTTCCTGTTACAGGGGAGAAACCCCAACTTGTATAGAATTATAGCTAGTTGTGGATTTTAGAAGGGTCAGTAGCTACCATTTTTTTAAATTATTTATCCATTTAAAAACAGTGCATTGTGTAGGAGGTATGTCACCAGTGGCATCACTATGGGGGTACGGGCCGCACAGGATGTCACCCTCGGAGGGGGTGACACCATAATGCCGGCTCCTCAGTGACAGGAGCCGGGTGTTGCAGTGACATCTGCCCCTTGGGCCGCTACAATTTTAAAGCTAGGGACCGCCGTCTGGCTGCAGCTACTTGTTGCATCATATGCCCGTGAGAAGAAGCTCCCTGACAACTCCATTTATGTTATTCATACAGTCAGAGTGGCCGGGGAGCATCTTCTCTCAGCCGCCTGGCTGTCACATACCTGTGATGCAGCCGCAGCGTCCGGCTGTGTTTGGCTTGGCAGAATGCGGATTGGTGGATGGCTCTAGTCCCATCCACCAATCACAGTGGTGGGATGTCTCCCCACACTGATTGGTGGATGGCCGGAGCTATCCACCAATCAGAATTTAGAAGGCTGCAGGCCAGGATGAGATGAGACAGAGGGACTGATTGCAGCAGGATAAGTATGTTCTATGGTTGGGTCACCGACGTTGGGTCGCCTCATAGATCTGAGGTCTGGGCACTATTTGCAATGAGGGAGTGAGGAGAATAGATTTGGTCCATAAGTTTTAACAAAAACGGAAGCATATTTTGGGTAAGATGATTAATGAGAGGATATCTGTGGCATTATTTTTAATTATGGAGGTGTGTGTGTGTGTGTGTGTGGTTAATCTAGTGCATTATTTTTAATGAGGGAATTGTGTACAGATGCACCCACGTTCATTGTGGCTGATTGCGGCACAAACGTGCCTGTGAATCGCGCTATGTGCCACGCTACGCTATGGCGCATCCCCAATCATGGGAGTGTGTCTCCAATCCTATGAAGACGCGAAAGTGCAATCCCGATCACGGGAATGTGTCCCCCATTATATCCTATGGAGATGCGAATGCGCCTCTCCGATTGCTGGAGTCCGTCTTGCTCCATGCATAGCGCGATTCGCTGCTCTATGGACAACAATGTAGCTGGGCAGATCTGTACGTGTGTGTGTGAGAGGGAGCAAATCTGTGGTTTGATATTTCAGGAGCTAAGGGGAGTTATCAAATTTGAGGTACAGCTTTTAATCAGGAGTGTGGGGGGGGGTCATATCTGGGGTAGGAATTTTAATAATGGAGGTTTGGGTCAGTGAAATCTGGGGTCTAATTTAAAAGGGGGCAGATTTTTAATGAGCAAGGAGAGGCAGCCAGATTGTGGATCTGGTTTTATGTCTAATTATTCTATAGAGGTCACTGTTATGGTCTCTGTACTGAAGAGAGGACACTAGTATAGTTTCTGTTTTGTCAGATGGGGCTGGTAGGTTGTGTATTTATTTATAGCTCTTTGACATAACAAGTATTTTCTATGGCTATTTAAACCACACCCACATTAGATACACCACGTCTCTCAGAGAAATTTATTATGCTGTTTTTTCCATCACAGTTATTTGGTAGAAAATCAATCGTCACATGGTTGTGTTTGCCCTCCAGGCTTAAAGTTGCCAGCCAGCCCCTGGTGTCACAAGACCCATACATACTGTATGCGTACGGCATATGAAAAGCTCTGTGTTTGATGCGGATTGTGTGCAGACAAATTTCATACTGTTTCAATAAACCATCTAGGGGTCTATTTACTAAGCAGTGTTAGGAGACAGAGTGAAAAGTGATAAGAAAGTGATAAGGTGCCAGCCAATCAGCTCCTAACTGCCATCTCACAGGCTGTGTTTGAAAAATTACAGTTGGGAGCTGATTGGCTGGCACTGTATCACTTTTCACTCTGTCTGCTAACACTGCTTAGTAAATAGACCCCCTAGTCACATAAATGTGCATAACATACTCACAGTGCAGGAGGAAACTGGTGATAGGTGCTACTGCTACACCACAAGTAAACAGCTCTTCAGGCACAGACAGCAGCTTCAGAGCCAGGAATCCACCATAAGCCTTGAATACAAAAATAATTCAAATTAACATTTAGATTTTCCTTGTGTCTGAGAGCCTTTTAGGTGCGACTTTGATGACTAACTGGATGCAAATACGCGTAGAGTATATAGGTCCAAACAGGCTACCAATGAAACACAGGGCCTGATTCAGAGCCGAACGCTCTGACCAGAGCGCTCACTCTGAATCAGGGCCCTCCTCCATGAAAATGGAGCGGCCTCCTGGACGCTCGCATAGCTGTGGGTGACCACCCACAGCTATAGCGAGCGACCATCATCATGGTCAAGACCATCGCGACCATCGGGCTTGCGACGGAGAGCCTGCGGTAGGGTCTCGCTGCCGCAAGCCCTGGAGTGATTTTGGCTCTATCAGAGCCAAAATCACTCCCACTGACATCACTAGTGATGTCAGTGGGGCCGGCTTCAGACTGGAGGCGTTCCCATGGGAACGCCTCCGTCTGGCAGCCACGCCCCCAGCACGCCCACCAAAGGGGGCGTGCTGTCAATCAACATTGACAGCACGCCCCCTTTGGTGCAAGACCCGGAGCGACGGATAGCCCGTCGCTGTCCGGGTCTCGCGCATGCGCACGCCGGAGCTCCCTCCGTCGTGCGCATGCGCAGTGGGGCAACATCGACCCGGTTGCGAGCGTCCTGCGCTCGCGAGCGGGTCTGAATGACCCCCACAGTTATAATCTATCAGCTGTTGATAGATAGAGACCATAAATAGGGATATATCGATGATTATATCTGGCCGCCTATATGGTCATTATCCAGCCACATTAAAGGTGTCCTGTCTTATCTTTCAGATTTGCCAAAACTAGTGTATATATGTGTATGACAAAATCTGCCAAATTGGTGCCTGGACTGACTTATGTGTCAGTTAGGAGCTGATTGGCTAGAGCACCATTATCAGGGCCGGCTCGAGGCACGTTCGACCAGTGCAGTCGAACAGGGGCACGACCCCATAGAGAGTGCACCCCTTCAATCCATCCTGAATTTCACCAGGACAGTCACGTTTTTTTGGGCTATGCCCCGGTGTTCCACCCGCGGACCGAAGTGTCCCTTCGGTGGTCGTGAGGTTGGGCACCCCCACCACTGCAGCTGTGCAGCGGTGCTGACCCCGGAGAAGTGGAATGGATGCCGCGCGCAGTAAAGATCCTGCACATTCGCCAATCATTAAACATCGGAGTTGTGCTTAAACTATATGTATATCTATATTTCTATATATACACACATACAAGGATAACTACGAATCCAGTGTTTGCTCCTGATCTCCTCCCGTCTTTGGTTGTAACCATAAATGATGGGCCACCAGTTTATTAGATTCTCCTGTCCTGAGTGCCCGGTGAATTGAAGACTGGTGATTTGTAATGTGATCACGGAAGGGTCTGATGGTCCTCCGTGTTTACATGTGTGTGCTATTAGCAGTGGAATACAGGTTATAATAGCAACTAGCCACAGGAGTCCGGATGCACTAAACAGCCCAAGTACTTAACCAGCTTTGAGGTTTATTGAAGTGTAATAGAAGTTACTTGTATGGCCATAATCACAGTTATACCTTTAGTAATCTGGATGGAGCTTGAGCAGAACATATAGAGCACTAGCCGGTGATGTACAGAATGAAGCAGGTATATACAGGGTATATGCAGGATACTCAGCCTATATGCAGAATATCTGTACAGGATCTCTGGAATGTCCATGTCCCACTATGGAGCTTATACACAGTGACAAGATGGCGCAGCACATGCGCAGAAGACCAAACGGCGGCCATCTTGGTAAAGGAGAATGCTTCATGTAAGGAACACTCATAGAGGCAGTGCAGTGGTGCATTCCATATTTCAACATTACCTACATACAGGGCGGTAACTAGGGGTGTACGAGCAGTGCCATTGAACAGAGCACAGGGCCCTGGGGATGGCACCACGGCTCTTGCTTCTGGCTAGCAGGGTATCTATAATGGCACCCTGCAGTCAGAATTGCTGCTGCAGTGCCATCTGGAGTATCCTTTGAACGCTCCTTGCAGTCTGTACAGCCGCTCGGAGCATCCTCAGGATACTCCGGGTAGAGCTGCACTTCCCGGTGCTGGTGGCCCCACCCCCTATACATGACATAATTACTGCCGCCCTGTTATTTTATTGCCAGTGAACATGGACACGTGAGTGTATATACAGCAAAATCAGACATGAGCGAGTCTGTGATTGATCGAGATTTTTTTTCCATTCTCTGGATGATAAAAATAGCTGCCCACTGTCATGCTTCTACAGGTGGTACAGTTATAGTGGGCAGCTATTTTTAATGAATGCTGGTGCTTTATTGATATATTGGTTATTTATTAACATGCCCCCAAGCTCTGGTGATGCAGTTGCCGGATTTTAGCCATGGATACACTATGTGTTCCAGATGGGAGCGCTTTGTCTTCATTATTTTGCCTCGTGTAACCAGCTTCAGGTTCAGTGTCTCACTCGCGGCACAACGACTTCCGGTAGCATGTATGTCACATGCGTTCCATTGTTAGTGGTTACGCTGTGAGCTATCAGAGCCAAAAGCACTCCCACTGACATCACTAGTGATGTCAGTGGAGCCGGCCCCAGACGGTAGGCGTTCCCATGGGAACGCCTCCGTCTGGGCAGCCACGCCCCCGGCATGCCCATCAAAGGGGGCGTGCTGTCAATCACCATCGACAGCACGCCCCCTTTCGTGCGAGACCCATAACTACGGCTTGGCCGTCGTTATTCGGGTCTCGCGCATGCGCACGATGGAGCCACCTCCGTCGTGCACATGCGCACTTGGGCAACATCATCCCGCTTGTGAGCGCTCAGCGCTCTCGCGAGCGGGTCTGAATCAGGCCCTATGTTTTATTAAACACATTGTGCCTTGATAAAGATCCATATTAGAACGAAACGTCAGACCTGCTGTTTCCTACCCATGACCCGTATTCAATTTGGCGCCGCGTTTTCGACGATGACGGCGAAATCAATTTTTCGCCATCATGTGTCACGCAAAGTTTTCGCCGGGTCTGTTTCCGCCTTTAAGCAGGGATGCGCACGATACTTTTTCGCCTGCAAAACACGCAATATAGACAAAAAGTCCAGCAGGTGAAAAAGTATCGCGGTGCGAAACTTATTGAATATGGACCTATGTTTGAATACACAAGAAAATCTTTGCTATGAAATGGGTAAGTGCACCTTATCATTTTATATATAAGGCCGAGTGTGTTCAACCACCCAAGGCATGCGTATATCAGAGCGGGGACCACACATCCAAGAGTGGTATATCTACCTTATAAAATGGTCCCTGTTGTGACAAAATAGTTCTATGTGGATAATGATGTACAGTAAGGTGAAACAGATACAGAAAAGGAGGAGAAAATAGTTCAGAATATGATGTTTAATTTGAATTATTTGTAATGAATAAACTCTTAACTGGATGACAGTGTAAGTGAATAAAGCTGTTGAACATTAAAGACTACTGTCACTGTGGGTCATTTTGGTAAGAAAAAGCGTTGTACAGTGACCTGTACTGGCAAGAAGTGCTTAATGTTCCTTCAGGGTCAGGGCTGGCATGTCTACTCACTGTTCACTGTGCTACTGTGCTAGGGTCTGAAGTGGCCGCTCAGGTAAGTGCTGTCCAACTTCTTTAGTGAGAACCATTGAGTTATGAAGTAATTTGGACATTTATTTACATTTTTCTGTCAGAAATGTGTATGGGAGTGAGGCAGTAGTGTGCTGCTGTCAGTGAGGCAGTGATATGCTGCTGTCAGTGAGGCAGCGATGTGCTGCAGTCAGTGAGGCAGGGATGTGCTGCAGTCAGTGAGGCAGGGATATGCTGCTGTCAGTGAGGCAGGGATGTGCTGCAGTCAGTGAGGCAGGGATGTGCTGCAGTCAGTGAGGCAGGGATGTGCTGCAGTCAGTGAGGCAGGGATGTGCTGCAGTCAGTGAGGCAGTGATACGCTGCTGTCAGTGAGGCAGTGATACGCTGCTGTCAGTGAGGCAGGGATGTGCTGCAGTCAGTGAGGTGTTGATATGCTGCAGTCAGTGAGGTGTTGATAAGCTGCTGTCAGTGAGGCAGTGATGTGCTGCAGTCAGTGAGGCAGTGATACGCTGCTGTCAGTGAGGCAGGGATGTGCTGCAGTCAGTGAGGTGTTGATATGCTGCAGTCAGGGAGGTGTTGATAAGCTGCTGTCAGCGAGGCGGTGATGTGCTGCAGTCAGCGAGGCGGTGATGTGTTGCAGTCAGCGAGGCGGTGATGTGCTGCAGTCAGCGAGGCGGTGATGAGCTGCTGTCAGCGAGGCAGTGATGTGCTGCAGTCAGCGAGGCAGTGATGTGCTGCAGTCAGCGAGGCAGTGATGTGCTGCAGTCAGCGAGGCAGTGATGTGCTGCAGTCAGCGAGGCAGTGATGTGCTGCAGTCAGCGAGGCAGTGATGTGCTGCAGTCAGCGAGGCAGTGATGAGCTGCTGTCAGCGAGGCAGTGATGTGCTGCAGTCAGCGAGGCAGTGATGTGCTGCAGTCAGCGAGGCAGTGATGTGCTGCAGTCAGCGAGGCAGTGATGTGCTGCTGTCAGCGAGGCAGGGATGAGCTGCTGTCAGCGAGGCAGGGATGAGCTGCTGTCAGCGAGGCAGTGATATGCTGCGGTCAGCGAGGCAGTGATATGCTGCTGTCAGTGAGGCAGGGATGTGCTGCAGTCAGTGAGGCAGGGATGTGCTGCAGTCAGTGAGGCAGGGATGTGCTGCAGTCAGTGAGGCAGGGATGTGCTGCAGTCAGTGAGGCAGTGATACGCTGCTGTCAGTGAGGCAGGGATGTGCTGCAGTCAGTGAGGTGTTGATATGCTGCAGTCAGTGAGGTGTTGATAAGCTGCTGTCAGTGAGGCAGGGATGTGCTGCAGTCAGTGAGGTGTTGATATGCTGCAGTCAGTGAGGTGTTGATAAGCTGCTGTCAGTGAGGCAGTGATGTGCTGCAGTCAGCGAGGCAGGGATGTGCTGCTCAGGTAAGATTTGAAACTATTATCATTTTTTTGTAGCTACATTCCATGCGAAATCACAGCTGCGATAGCATTAGCATTCATCTCTGAATCAGGCCTTCTGTCTCTGAGAGATATTATTGTTTACACTTGTGACTTGTGGAGTGATACAGCTGTGGCTTTGTCATGAGGTTCACTTTACAGTTGGAAGTAGACCAAGCCTAAAGTGTACAGTCGTTGGGAAATAATGCACAGACGTGATCTAGTGTGTCCAATCTTTTTGGTTTTATCTCTCTCAATATGCTACACCTATCTATCTATCTATCTATCTATCTATCTATCTATCTATCTATCTATCTATCTATCTATCTATCTATCTATCTATCTATCTATCTATCTATCTATCTATCTATCTATCTATCAATAATGGATAAAGCAAATTATACATCTGACATGATAAGATGGGTACCCTCTTGTTCAATCCTCTGGGGATTCAACCCCAGACCTGACTGTTGACATAATCCTGACCGCCCAAGATAAGCCTCCACACCTGTCCAAATTTGCAACAGATCTCAGATCTGCATCTGGTCTACTGAAAGGATTGTGTCACAGTACATACTTTTCCAATCTGTGGCAGACAAGCTACCACTCAAAGGCAAGGGTGTGTTGCTACAGTAGGTGCAGAGGCTGCTACGATACCCATGGCACCTCTAGGGCCCAGCATTCTCCCTGCAACAAGTTACACTACCTCCTCGGCCCTAGCTTTTCTAGTCTCACCAGAGTGCTGCTGCAGACATCTAGACACAGAGCTGATCTAAGATACAGCCAACTCTAGCTGCTGTCTGCATGCATTGTGATGTCACAATGCAGGTCACAGCCCTATGTAAAGGATGCCCAGCTACTGACAGCCATTTTGTGGTGACATTTTATCCTACATTGATGCTGTCTGAGTAGTTCCAGCTTTATTTAAGTGACTTTGGATAATGACTACTGATATGGACTTTGGATTACATCTTCCAATAAGGTCCTAAACAGCAACATCTTCAGAAAAAGAATCTCAATAACATCTTCAGGTAAGGGCTATATTACAAAATTTGGCCTGTCATCCTTACCCCCTTCAGACACCTCCCTCCATTTTATCCACAGTTTTATTTTAGAAACAATGTATAAAGCAAATTGTTTATCTGACATGACGTTGTATGATTTAAGATGGGTACACACTTGTCCAATCCTCTGGGGATCCAACTCAAGATCAGACTGTTGACACAATCCTACTGAAGACATGGACGCAGATTAACACCTAATATATGCCTCCACACCTGTCCAATTTTCTCAGATCTGCATCTGCTTAAAACAGTGTTTTGGTTCTAATTTTGCCAAAACCACTCTCACATATTTTGGTCTTGGTTTTGAATCTGTATTTTTTTTACTGCTAAAATCTTATTTAGGGCTTATTTGTTCCAACGGTATTATTAACCTCAATAACATTTATTTCCATTGATTTCCAATCAATTTAGATCACCCCACAGCTCACAATATTGTTTTCACCAATATTGGCCAAAGGTTGCAGCAAGCTCACTGGCTAAACTCAGCTACAGAGCAGCCGCACAAACACACAGCAGTTTAAAAGCATATAGCACATCTATATGAAACATTGTGGCACAGCAGTGACAGACAGGATAGAAGTTTAATAAAGCAAATACGGGAGTAAACTCTCGATTTGAACCAGGCATCAATAAAATCACTTTGTTGGGAACTCAATGCAATTCAACCATATTATGTTAGGATAATATGTGCATGCCTTAATGGTGAGATTGAGGACCAAGAATTATTCTGGCAACAGCTGTTTATATATACAGAATGGAGCCATGAGAGAGATGACTGGCAATTGATACTTAAGATAACTCCCCCGCAAAAAAACAATATTTGGGATAACAAGCAAAAGAGGAGGCTTCAAACGTTCCGACATTGCAGCCAGGCTACAGATCGCTATGTTATGGTGTAGAATAGACACACAGGACCTGTACACTCTGCTATAATCTCTCCTGATGTCAGGGTGATGGGCTTTGAGAATACAGGTGTATATAGTCTTTCTGTGGATATCAGATACACCTGACTATAGGGTAAAGAGCAGGCTCCAGTCTCCCATCTATCCACTCCATGACAACAAACCCCTACCTCCTCCTCCAGTGCCCCAAACCCTCCAGGAGCAGTGGCCCATTACACCCTGCCCATCATTCCCTCCTCAATGTCTCAGAGACCCCATAGCATGGTAATAGCCCTGTGATCACTCTCTGCTGCTGTACCTTGGAAGCCTTTCCCGGACTCCTCCAATCGTGGAAAACTGTGTTCAAAACAAGGTCTACGTCACAGAGAGTATCACCATTCCAGGCTACTGGTACCATCCTCCACCAAACACCCTGAAGCTACAGACTCCCTGCAGGGCCTAAATTAGGATTTTTGTCACCTGGGAGAAGGCAGTAATTTGGTGACCCCCATCCCGCCAAAAAACCCAAAGAGGATGTTTTTCTGAAAAGGGGGTGTGGTTTTGTGACACAGTAATGCCACTTAAACATTATGCCACACTAAGTTATTCCTCTTATAACACATTATGTCACACAGTAATGCCCCTTACACATTACGCCACACAGTAGTACCCCTTATACATGTTACGCCACACAGCAGAGCCCCTTATCCCCTTATAAACTTTATCCTTATATACATTATGCCATAATAGAGCCCCTTATACACGTTAAATCACAGTAGAGCTCCTTCTACACGTTACATTACAGTAGATCCGCTTATACATGTTACGTCTCTATAGTGCCCCTTTTGCACATTTTGCCATGGTAGAGTCCCTTATACATGTTACACCACAGTAGAGCCCCTTATACACATTACACCATGGTAGAGCCCCTTATACACATATACCATGGTAGAGCTTCTCCACCTCATTCCTCCTCATCCTTCCTTCTCCTCCTCATTTATCCTTACCATCATTCCTTCTCCTCATTCCTCCTCCTCATCCCTCATTCTCATCATCCCTCCTTCTCCTCCTCCCTCCTCATCCCTCCTTCTCATCATTCCTCCTCCTCTTCCTCCCTCCTCATCCCTCCTTCTCATCATTCCTCCTCCTCATCCCTCCTTCTCATCATTCCTCCCCCGTCCTCGTGGGAGCAGCTATGCTGCTTACCTTTGTTGTTGTGTGGCTGTGCCCAGCAGCAGCCACGGAAAGGCTCCTGTGCCTGGCGGGAGTCCCCACCCCTCTCTGCACTGCAGCCACTGCTGACAGGTTCCCCTCTTGGTTTCTGTCACTTCTGCCTGTCAGATCCACTCAGCGGCTGCTACCATTTTAGTTGGACAGCCATTCTCAGCCAACCAGCGGCTTGTTACCATGGTAGCGGTCGCTGATTGGATCCGACAGACAGAATTGGTTGAAACCAAAACACCAAGATCTGATGAAGAGAAGAGGACGTTTTGGCTCATTTTCAGATCAGAGCCTGGCGGGAAGACCCAAGCTGGGAACCCCTAAGCTCAGGTGGGTTCACTCGTCTCTAATGTATATATAAATATATTTAGAAAACAAAGGCTCCTGATAGTGTAACATAAACATATGAAATCACCCTGTGTACAGTGAATGTGGACAATTAAATTAACAACTTATCTTGGGTATGTTGTTCTTCAGTCATAGGACCACCAAGTTGATCAATAGATATATAATAATAAAAAAGTAATAAAATATAGTGAACACTATTTTTCTCAAAAACACTGCATTAAAACATTCTTAAAAGTTTGAAAATAATAAGAAACAAATGGAATTGTCAAAAAACCATAAATATATCTAAAAAAGACAATTTATTTTACCAGTAGTAAAAGTGGCTAGAGCACACATACAAAATGACAATGAATATAGTGCTAGTCTATCCATGGAGGCAAACCAGGTACAATGTAACTCCCAACGCATTTCGTCTTTATCAAGACTTCATTATGGGGACTTATATATTGTAACACGACCGGATTAGGGGTCCCTCTCCTGAGGTAGATAGACTCCCTCTTCACACACACAGCACCCGGCAAAATAGTACACCAGTCTGGGGTCTCGTACTAGCTGGTCGGCACCAGTCTTTATTATGCCAAGTAAAGGAAATACTAAACATAAAAGTAAACGCTAGCCCGTCTGGGCGCTAACTAGACAAGAGGTTCCCTCTCTAAACAAATAGTGGAGCCTACTGCCTCCACCAACAACACAAGCGTATGCACAAGACTTACAGGTATATTCACCAAGTGTCTCTGAGCCAGCCAGTCTGCTTGCTCTCCCAGGTATGAGACACCAGCTTACAATCACACACAGCCTATATGTTACGATCCTCTAGGAGATACGTGGCACATCGAAGAACAAACACAAGAAGTATAGTTAAATCATGGCAGTTTACTAAATAAATGACATGATGGACCAGTAAAAACACAACATGTCAATGGTGCAATAAGGAGCTGAAACCATAGGACAGTCAATAGAATATACTGTAGGTTTACAGTCCAAACTAAAGTTATTAAATGGCCAGGAGGCCTAGTAGACAGCAATGCTTGAAACATGGTGAAGAAGCAGGATTGCTGGATGGCCTAGCAGACAGCGATGCTTGAAACCTGGTATAGAAGCAGGATTGCAGTATGGCCTGGAGGGCCTAGCAGACAGTGATGCTTGAAACCTGGTGTAGAAGCAGGATTGCTGTATGGCCAGGAGGGCCTAGTAGACACTGGTGCTTGAAATGTGGTATAGAAGCAGGATTGCTGGATGGCCTGGAGGGCCTAGCAGACAGCGATGCTTGAAACCTGGTGTAGAAGCAGGATTGCTGTATGGCCAGGAGGGCCTAGTAGACACTGGTGCTTGAAACGTGGTGTTGAAGCAGGGTGGCTGTATGGCCTGGAGGGCCTAGTAGACAGCGGTGCTTGAAACGTGGCGTTGAAGCAGGATTGCTGTTTGGCCTGAAAGGCCTAGTAGACAGCAGTGCTTGAAACGTGGTGTTGAAGCAGGATTGCTGTATGGCCTGAAGGACCTAGTAGACAGCGTAGCTAGAAACGTGGTTTAGAAGCAGGATAGCTGTATGACCTGGAGGGCTCAGCAGACAGCGATGCTTGAACCGTGGTATAGAAGCAGAATAGCTGTATGGCCTGGAGGCTCTGTAGACAGCGATGTTTGAACCATGGTATAGAAGCAGGATAGCTGTATAGCCTGCAGGGCTCTGTAGACGGCGATGCTTGAACCGTGGTATAGAAGCAGGATAGCTGTATGGCCTGGAGGGGCCTGCAGACAGCGTTACTTGAAACGTGGTATAGAAGCAGGATAGCTGTATGGCCTGGAGGGCCCTGGAGACAGTGTTGCTTGGACCCAGGTTGCTTGGGTCACTAAAAAGCCGGTGAGCAGAATACACGCAGCATGTAGAAAATATAGCTGGAAGTCTGGATGCACAGAGAGCAGCTTGCATAAACAAAGGTTCCACATGAAAACTCTATAGCCGACAGGGCGGCAACAGTCCAGGAAGTTCAAATAGGATCAGCTGCCAATCAGGCAACACTAGGAGGAAACATGTGAAATCCTCTGACGTCTGGGTCTCCTAGCAACCGGCAACCTAGAAGCATGGTCAGGAGCAGGAGGAATACTGGACTGGACTTGTAACACTATAGCAGCCAGTTCCAGGTGCAGACCCTAATGAGCCTGCTAACAGGCCAAAAAGGCCAAAACCTGGAGTGGCCTGTGGATGGAGCCCTCCCTCTCCTCACATCCACACCCCCTAGTCCCAAACCGGCTTTTCAAAAACCCGACACTCAAATCTGCTTCACTTCAGACTTTTCTCCTGGGGTTTTTTAGAAACACATAGGTCAAAAACCTAGGACAAATGTATCTACCACTGACCATTTTACCAGTGTTCCTATCACATATCCCCCCTTTGTTTCGACCTGTGGGGCAGAAAAACTGAAGCCCCCAAGCAATGAACGTGTGACAACGCGTCTGCATTGGCCAGCTGACTTCCTGGCCTGTGTTCTACCGAAAATGTAAAGGTTTGTAGCGCCAAGAACATACATTTCAGAGGGGCATGATCAGTAATCAGTTTGAACTTTCTTCCCACCAAATAGTACCTGAGAGTTTCTAACGCCCATTTTATGGCCAAAGCTTCCTTCTCCACTGTGGCATAGTTTCTCTCATGTATATTCAATTTCCTGCATAGGTAAAAAATAGGGTGTTCCTCACCCTCTTTGCTTTGGGACAGGACCGCTCCGATGCCTACACCGGATGCATCCGTTTGTACCACAAACTCTTTGTCAAAATCAGGGGTCACCAGAACAGGTTGGGTACATAAGGCTATTTTTAATTCTTGGAAGGCTTTCTGCGCTTCATGACCCCATTCCATCATGATTTTTTGTTTGCCCTTGGTAAGGTCAGTAAGTGGGACCGCAATAGTGGCAAAACTGGGTATGAACCTCCTATAGTATCCAGTGATCCCTAAGAAGGCTCTCACCTGCTTCTTATTGAGGGGTCGTGGCCAGTTCTGTATTGCCTCAATCTTATTGAGCTGTGGTATTACCAAACCTATGCCAATGGTGTTTCCCAGATATTTTACTTCCTCCATCCCTAGACAACACTTTTTCGGGTTGGCTGTCAAACCTGCCTTATAGAGTCTAACACTGCTTGTACTCTGGGTAAGTGAGACTGCCAATCAGGACTATGTATGACCACATCATCCAGATAAGCCGCAGCATATCGTCAATGGGGTCTTAGAATCCTATCCATCATTCTTTGAAAGGTAGCAGGTGCCCATGTAGCCCAAAGGGTAACATCTTGTAATGAAACACCCCTTCTGGTGCAGAAAAAGCTGTTTTTTCTTTGGCGTTTTCGGTTAATGGCACTTGCCAATACACTTTGGTTAGGTCCAGAGTGGTTAAATATCTTGCTGTCCCCAGCCTTTCAATTAGTTCATCCACCCTTGGCATCTGGTAGGCATCAAATTTTGAAATACTGTTCAGCTTTTGGAAGTCATTCCAAAAATGCACACTCCCATCGGGCTTTGGAATCAGCACAATGGGACTGGTCCACTCACTATGTGATTCTTCAATTACCCCCAATTCTAAATTTTTTTTAATTTCCATTGACACAGACTCTCTTTGGGGTTTGGGGAACCTATAGGGCATTAGGTTAACTTTAACCCCTGGGTCAGTGACTATGTCATGTTTGATGACCGTGGTTTTTCCTGGCAGGTCAGAAAACAGTACCCTATTTCTGATCAAAAATTCCTGGTCCTCCTGCTGTTGACTGGCTGACAGGGTTTTTGCCACTGTCACTTCGGGTACCACAGGACCTGGGTTGACTGGAGAGGCTTGGACAGCTGACAGTGCTGCTCTATCCTTCCAGGGTTTTATTAGTTCACATAATATATCTGTTCTGGTTTTCTTTTCACCGGCTGGTAAACTTTATAGTTGACCTGTCCCACTTTTTCTAAGATCTCAAAAGGCCCTTGCCACTAACCCAACAGTTTACTTTCTACCGTGGGAACCAACACCAACACTCTGTCCCCAGGAGCAAAGTTTCTTAACCGTGCATTGCGGTTATATACCCTCTGCTGTGCTAGTTGGACCTGTTCCAAGTGCTCCTTAACTATCGGCACTACAGCCGCAATTCTCTCTTGCATCTAGGAAACATGTTCAATCACTGTTTTATAAGGACTGGACTGCCTTTCCCACGTCTCCTTGGCAACGTCTAGTAACCCTCTTGGATGTCTCCCATATAACAAGTGGAAAGGTGAAAACCTGGTGGAGGATTGGGGAACCTCTCTTATGGCCAACAGCAGATAAGGCAACAAATAATCCCAATCTTTACCGTCTTTGTCGACTACTTTCCTTAACATATGTTTTAAGGTCTTGTTAAACCTCTCGACCAAACCATCGATTTGAGGGTGATAAACCGAGGTCCTTAACTGGTTAATCTTAAAAAGGCGCACAACTCCTTCATAACTTTTGACATGAACGGGGTACCCTGGTCAGTTAGTATCTCCTTAGGTATTCCCAACCTGCTAAAAACATGGACCAGCTCTCTAGCAATGGACTTGGTTGACGTATTGTGTAGCGGTATTGCTTCCGGGTATCTGGTAGCGTAGTCCAGAATTACCAGAATATATTGATATCCCCGGGCAGACTTCAACAAGGGTCCCACCAAGTCCATAACTATTCTTTCAAATGGTACCTCTATAATTGGTAGTGGGACTAGAGGACTTTTGAAATGTGGTCTGGGAGCATGATACTGGCATTCAGGGCAGGAGGCGCAAAAGTCAGATACGTCTTTATGGATACCGGGCCAAAAAAACCTCTGCACGATTCGCTCAGTGGTTTTCTCTACCCCTAGGTGGCCTGCCGTTATATGACAATGGGCCAGATCCAACACCGTTCTCCTGTAAGCTTTGGAGAATATTGATTGTTCCACAATCTCCTCCCCTTCTTAGTCATCTGATACAACAGATCCTGACATATTACCATGTGAGGATACGTCAAGGGACTATCAGCATCTACGGGTTTACCATTGACCACCTTGACATTCTCCCTGGCTGTCACCAGAGTAGGGTCATTTAACTGCTCTACGGCAAAGACCTCTCTTCTGACCTCAATCCAGCAGACGATCAATGGGCTCTACAACACTTGGCGAGCCAATCTTACTAGAAAATGGGAACATCTCTTACTCTGCCACTACATCAGTCACCCTTTCAGATGAGGCAGGGTGATTTACCACTGTGCAAAACCGGCTTTCCCACAACTTCCAGAAGTGAGCAAAGTCTCTTCCCAATATCACATCATACATAAAGCCTGGTATCAAACCCACAGAGACTACCGCGGAACCACATGGCGTCTCGATGTTCACTTCGGCAGTAATATAATACAGAGTATCCCCATGTATGCATGTCACACCAACAGTTTTCCCCTTATGCTTCAAAGGGTTCACCAGCTCAGTTCTCAAAAGTGTAACCAGGCTACCAGAGTCTAACAGAGCCTCTACTTGGTTGCCTTCCACAGTGAGTACACACGTGTTTATCTGTTTCAGCCTGCCGGTCAGCAGTACAGGCTGGCTGTGCAAAGAAAGACAAGCAGTATCACATTGCATGGGCTCAGAGGTAAGTGAACAATTAGCTGCTATATGGCCGAAGCCACCACATCGGAAACATTGAGTCACATTAATGTCTAGTCTTTTGCGGGGTAGGAACCTTCCTGGCCTGGCAGGCCTGTCTTCAGGTTCCCCACTCTCAGTCTTAGGCACATTCCACCGCCCAGCACCCTTCTCCCCAGGAACAGTCTTACCATTGTTGATGGGAGTTTGCTGGTGCACCATCGGGGCTCGGTGGGGCAAACTCATCAGCTCCTCAGCTGCCACATACCTCTCCACCAGTTCGACTAACTGGTCTGTGGACTTAGGGTCGGCATGGCTCACCCACTTGTGCAAGGATGCACGTAGGGATTGCAGATACCGGTCCATCACGACTCGGTCGACGATTTGGGGTTCTCTCAGCATCTCGGGCTGTAGCCACTAGGTGGATAGATGGACGAGGTCGTGCATCTGTGAGCGTGGAGGTCTGTCCATTTGGAACTCCCGGCGGTAGACTCGTTGGGTACGAACAAAGGTGGTGACTCCCAAGCGAGTTAGGATCTCCCATTTTAATTTCACATAGTCCTTAGCATCGGCCAGGCATAAATCGGAATAGGCCTTTTGTGGCTCCCCAGACAGGAAAGGTGCCACCAGATTTGCCCATTGCTCCTTGGGCCAACTCTTCTTTTCGACTATTCTCTCAAATGCGGTGAGATATGCCTCCACATCATCGCTCAAAGTCATCTTTTGTAGGAAGTGACTGGCTCGTATGAAGTGAGTGGTGGTGGGAGGACCAGTAGTAGCATCTCCAGGCCGGGCAACCAGGTGCTGTACCACCTCCTTAAAAGCCTGGCGAGTTTCCTCGAGGGTGACTTGTTGCTGCCTCTGGGCTGCCTCCAAGGCCATCAGTTAAACATTGGTAGCTTCCTGCTGAGCCCGGATAGCTTCCTGCTGAACTTTATTAGGCTCCTGCTGAGCTGCCATAGCCTGAAGCAGGGCTTTTACAACGTCCTCCATTTTACCTCCAGGTGCTGGTTGGAAGCTGAACCTTGCCTCTCTGAGCATTGGCTGACGCCACCTTCAGGGATTCAATAACCACGTGTCTGCCCCTTTAAATTTTAAAGGACAAATTTTAATTGCTGTACTTTTCAGTGTGTGTTGCCCGCACTCTCCACCAATTGTAACATGACCGGATTAGGGGTCCCTCTCCTGGGGTACATGGACTCCCTCTTCACACACACAGCAGTCGGAAAAATAGTACACCAGTCTGGGATCTCATACTAGCTGGTCGGTACCAGTCTTTATTGCGCCAAGTAAAAGGAAAAACAAAACATAAAAGTAAACGCTAGCCCGTCTGGGCGCTAACTAGACAAGAGGTTCCCTCTCTAAACAAATACTAGGGCCTACTGCCTCCACCATCAACACAAGCGTATGCACAAGATTTACAGGTATTTTCACCAAGTGTCTCTGAGCCAGCCAGTCTGCTTGCTCTCCCAGGTATGAGACACCAGCTTACAATCACACACAGCCTATATCAGCCAGTTCCAGGTGCTAACAGGCCAAAAAGTCGAAAACCTGGAGTGGCCTGTGGATGGAGCCCTCCCTCTCCTCACATCCACACCCCCAAGAACCAAACCGGCTTTTCAAAAAGCCGACCCTCAAATCTGCTTCACTGCAGACTTTTCTCCTGGGCTTTTTTAGAACACATAGGTCAAAAACCTAGGACAATTGTATCTACCACTGACCACTTTACCAGTGTTCCTATCACAATATATATATATATATATATATATATATATATATCTGTATGCCGTCCCGATAGATAAACAAAGGAGATGCAATTGAAGTGCAGACTGTTAACTCTAAAGTGTTCGCGAACTGCTGAGCGACAATGGAGAAGGTCACGCTCTAAGGCTGATTTCCTCCATTTCAAACTTATGCTCTCCTCATACAGTGCTGCCCTTTCCCTCTCTAAACAGTCATATTTCAAGAACCTCATCTCCTCTCGGTCCTCAAATCCCCAACGTCTCTTCACCACCTTCAACTCCCTCCTCCGCCCACCCCCTCCTCGCCCCCCCTCCTTGCCCTCTGCCCTTGACTTTGCTACCTACTTTACATCTAAAATTGACTCCATACGTCAGGACATCATATCCCACCAGTCCCTTTGCCATCCACCTCCTCTTTTCCCAGATAACCCCTCTCCTTCCATTTTACCAACTCTTACTTTCTTCTCCCCTGTATCTGGAGAGGAAGTAATGTCCAGTCCTCTCCCCCTTGCACCTCCCCCCTTGACCCTATCCCTTCACGTCTCCTCCGCTACCTCTCTCCTTCTGCCTGCTCCCATCTTGCCCACCTCCTTAATCTCTCCCTATCATCAGGCACTGTCCCATCTGCATTCAAACATGCCCTTGTCTCCCCCAGTCTCAAAAAACCTACTCTTGATTCTAACACTATCTCCAACTACCGTCCCTTCTCTCTCCTCCCTTTTGCCTCCAACCGCCTTACAACCTTTCTTTCCTCCCACTCCTTCCTTGACCCTTTTCAGTCTGGCTTCCGTTCTCTCCACTCCACTGAAACTGCCCTCACAAAAGTCAGCAATGACCTCCTTGCTGCTAAATCCAAGGGCCACTACTCACTTCTCATTCTCCTTGACCTCTCTGCTGCTTTCAACACTGTGGACCACCCTCTCCTTCTGCAAATCCTTCACTCCCTTGGTCTACGTGACACTGCCCTCTCCTGGCTATCCTCCTACCTCTCTGACCGATCCTTCTCTGTCTCCTCTCATGACTCCTCTTCTCCCCCACAGCCTCTTGCAGTAGGTGTTCCCCAAGGTTCTGTTCTTGGACCTCTCCTTTTCTCACTCTATACATCCTCACTAGGGGAACTCATCAGCTCTTTTGACCTCCAATATCATCTCTATGCCGATGATACCCAGATCTACCTTTCCTCCCCTGACCTCTCTCCATCTCTCACTTGTGTCTCCAACTGTCTCTCTGCCATCTCTTCCTGGATGTCCCAGAGATTTCTTAAACTTAATATGTCTAAGACTGAGCTAATCATCTTCCCACCCCCCTACATAACCACACTTCCCACCATTTCTTTATCAATTGATGGCACAACTATCTCCTCTAGCCCCAAAGTGCGCTGTCTTGGAGTTATCATGGACTCCTCCCTCTCCTTCAAACCACATTTCCAGTATCTCTCACAGTCCTGTCATTTTCATCTTAAAAATATTTCCAAGATTAGACCCTTTCTCACCCAGGATGCCACTAAAACCCTCATACACTCACTGGTCATCTCCAGACTGGACTACTGTAACCTCCTCCTATCTGGCCTCCCCAACTCCCTTCTCTCCCCTCTCCAGTCTGTCCTCAATGCTGCTGCTAGGCTCATTTTCCTCTCAAAACGCTCTGCATCTGCCTCCCCTCTACTACAAGCTCTCCACTGGCTCCCCTTCCCTTTTAGACCCTAATTTAAGGTTCTCACACTCACTTACAAAGCCCTCAGCCATTCCTCTCCCATTTACATCTCTGATCTCCTCTCCCTTCACTCTCCTGTCCACCCTCTTCGTTCAACAAATGCACGCCGCCTCTCATGCCAATTGATCACTTCTTCCCACTCCCGCCTCCAAGATTTTGGCCGCGGTGCTCCCCACCTTTGGAACTCTCTCCCGCTTCCCATCAGACTCTCCACCTCTCTTCAATCCTTCAAACGGGCTCTCAAGACCCACTTTTTCATCAAAGCCTTCCAGCTCTCTTCTTAACTTGCTGCTACATACTCAATCCTCCCTGCCTACCCCATCTGTGTCAACCTCTGTTTGTCTGTCCCTCCCCTTTAGAATGTAAGCTCCTATGAGCAGGGCTCTGTACCCTCTTGTGCTTCGCCTTACTCTACCTTCATCTACTTCTTACTCTCTACCAGGGCACGTAACACTTGGTTGCTTTGCATTGTTGCTTATCTGGGTGTTATGGTCGCGAATGTAGCAATGTACATTATCCTTGTACTGTATTGTATTGTTCTGTAAGTCACTGTAAATTAACCTATTTGTTCATGTACTTTGTAATGCGCTGCAGAACACTTGTGGCGCCATATAAATAAACGATAATAATAATAATTCAGGGAGTTGAACAAAAGTATTGTATGAAACACAGTTTAGGCCACTGGTAGACTTTCCACTGGGCTGGACCCCCTCTCTCATCAGCAGCTTCTGCCATGGCTATGCTTAGGGCACTGCTCTTTGAGCAGTGCCTGTGTGACCGTATGTGTAAGCTGCAGTGGAGGCGAGGGCCGGAGATTTCAGATGACTAGGGCTGGCTGGGTTGTGCAGCCTCACAGAGTCTCACTGTCTTACAATTACCTCTCCCCACCACCAGGTGTCACACATTCTTAAGCTGGCTACACATCTAAAGATTATCTGTCCAACCAGTCAACTAGTTGATTAGTTGGAATGAAAATCTGGTAAGGTATGAAAGCAAATGACAATCTGCAATTTGCTCCCAAGTGCCGGAAAATGGACATAAATTGTTGTTTGAACAAATTATTTAGATCAAACTTTTAACAAATTTGTCTGAATGTCCATTTTCATGTTTTCTGGCATTTAGCAGCAAATTGCTGATCACCATTTACTCCCATACGTTACCAGATTTTCATTCCAACCAATCAACTAGTTGGCTGGTTGGACAATGGCCAATTACCCCAATGAAGCCTCCTCATTACACAGCAGCATCACTGGGCTATCCTGCTTTGCATGCCCCCCCCGGCTTGGTGATCGTTCTCCGGCTGAACCTGTCTGGGGCCATACCATCACTTACAAGCTCCTCTTCCTTCAACTTTGCATGCTGCATGGCTTTTGTCTTTAGCAGCTCTTCCTTCCTGGCTCTTCGGTTGGAGTGCACGTGGCGGCAGAGACACACACTGGCCCTTACAGTGCAGAAAAAGTGGGACCCGTTGCTCTTCCATGGTGGCCATGATATGACTGTGGGAGCAGTCGGCATCAGCATGAGAAAGCAGGCTGATATATGACCATCTGGAGAGAATGTAGACTGGCAGTGATGGTATAGGGAGGCATTGTTAATTTAATTTAATTACAACTCCCAGCACACACTGAAAGGAGGTTTATTTTTTATAATTTACAATAGAGGGGACTGTACAGTAATATACGATGAGGAATAACAGCTCCCAGCACACACTGATATGTTGTATTATTATTACTATATAAAGTAAAGGGCACTGTAATTGATAAATGATGAGGAATGACAGTTTTCAGCACATACTGATATGTGGAATTACTATTATACTAGTATTTTGGACCTGGCATTTTCCAGGGCACTAGCTGTTGCAATGTTTTTCGTCCTCTCTGCCCCTCCCCCTCTACTACTCTCTTTCTCTCCCTGTCCCTCCTAAAGCCCCGTACCCACTGGATGATGTGTGTATGGGGCGATGTCGTCAGCAGCAGGGTGGGGGGGGGGGGGGTGCTGGCATTGGTAAGTGCATCCACACTTGCTGATGCTGGCCACGACGGCAGGCGGGGACCATGCTGCATTCGGCAGCATGGCATTGTTAACGATATCCCCAGATTGAGCTGCATGTACAGCTGACTGGGGATATTGTTATCGACCCGCAGGTGCGTGCACTGTTTGTCAGTGAGTGCATACACACTGGATGATATGAACAACATAGTTGAATGATATCGTTATCGTTCATCGTTCGTGGATATCATCCAGTGTGTATGAGCCTTAAGGGTTTTATTTACTGTCGGCTTGTAAAATCCGACACTTCTGTTCGTGTTTATGCCTGATATTTAAAAAGGGCAGTGCTTTTAATATCAAGACATGCCTAGTAAAAGCTCCGCCCTTTTAAATATCGGCCATATTCACGAACAGAAGCGTTAGGTTTTACAACCCAACATTTAGTAAATAGACCCCTAAGTTTCTCTCTCTCTCCATCTCTCTCCCATGTCTTTTGCTCTATCTCCCCCACATGTCTCTCACCCCCCATATATCTCCCCTTCATATATCTCCCCCCACATCTGTCTCCCCCAAGTATCTCTCTCTCTCTCTCTCTCTCTCTCCAAGTCTACCCATCACCCCACCATAGCAATCTTCTCCAGTCACAAGGAGGCCTGCTCCCTGTTCAGACCATGTAACTTAGCCCCCCTGAGTCTGTCACACAATCTGAGCAGAGTGTGGCCTGTTCCTGGGATGGGGCCATGAGTGAATGCACTGAGGTAACTTCAGTTACAGCTCAGCTGAGGCTGCCAGGCAGGGGGTGGGAACTTGCTGCATGGAGACCAGACGATGGGTGATTAGAACCTGCACTCAGAGATGCCGCTTTAGCATCTTGTGTCCAGGCTTCTTTTATGTCTCTGATAGGACAGTGAGCAGCTGACAGAGAATACTATCCTATTGTGTCAGCAGCACTGTGTGTAGGTGGCAGAAGTAACAGGACTATTGTGATGAATTAATGGGGGGTATGTTGTGTGTACTGCGCTGACAGCTGTGTGGCATTAACACCCCAGCTGGGGTTGGTGGATGATTCTTGTGCCAGCTTGGGACATTCTCTCTTCCAGAGAGAAATGGTAGATTTGTCATAATGTGAATTGTGGGAGACCATGGTGTGGCATAATATGAACTGTGGGCATTACAATTTGGCATATTGTGAATCGTGGGGACTACTATTTGGGGAGCCCTGGACCAACCATGGAGGCTGATAAATAATAATTTAGTACCCTACTAATGCACCATTTTTGCCCCAGCAAACTGACTCACCATTCTGTGTCCCCTCTCTTCAACAAACCCTCGTCTATAGATTGTAGGCCTCACAATCTATGGTTCCCTCATGTACTCTTTCTTTGCATATCTGCGCCATCATTTCCTCCTTAGTATTATTTTCCAATCAGTGACTTTAAATCCAGGGGTGAAGTTATGCTTCTATCTCCAGCGGCAAATTCTTAGCTTGGGACCCCCCCCCCTGCATCTCTTTTTAATACATTCTTCTATTCCATCAGACCATCTAGATGCCCCTTATATGCCATCATACTCTGCCATCAGACCTCGCCCCGTCCATAGACTCAACCTCCTCCCATTTAGGGCAGCTTCAGAATTTTCCTGGGCTGGTTTTCCTCCGCCCCTGTATGAAACATTTAAGAATTGCAACCATTTTTATACACAGTCCCCGATTTTCAGGGGCTCAAACATAATTGGACAAATAAGCATAATCATAAATAAAATTTTCATTTTTAATACTTTGTCCAGAATATTTTGCAGGCAACGATTGCCTGAAGTCTGTATCCCATGGACATCACCAAATGCTGGGTTTCCTCTTTTGTTATGCTTTGCCGGGTCTTTACTGCAGCTGTCTTCAGTAGTTGTTTGTTTGTGGGTCTTTCTGCCTTACTTTTGTCTTCAGCAAGTGAAATGCATGCTCGATCGGGTTGAAATCAGGTGATGAGATAATTCAGCCATTGCAGAATATTCCATCTTTTCCCCATAAAAACTCCTGGCTTTCTTTCATAGTATATTTTGGGTCATTGTACATCTTTACCGTGAAGCACTGTCCAATCAACTTTGTTGAATGTGACTGAATCTGAGCAGACAGTATATTCCTATACACTTTAGAATTCATCCCAGCTGCTTCTGTCTTATGTCACATCATCAATAAACACTAGTGACCCAGTGCCATTGGAAGCTATGCCATCACATTGCCTCCACCGTGTTTTATAGATGATGTGGTGCCGGCCCTAGCCCATATTTTTTGGTAAGCAAGTATATTTTTTGGTGCCCCCCGGCATATTGTTTCACGTGCCCAAACAAAGTAACAGTCCTTTCCATTCCATACGCACCTTAATGCAGTCCCCCCAGTAGTGCTCCTTATACAGTACCCCTAGTATGCAATGCCCCCAGTAGTAGTCCCTCTTATGCAGGCCCCCAGTAGTGCCATTTATACAGTACCCTCAGTATGCAATGCCCCCAGTAGTGGTCCCTCTTATACAGTCCCCCCAGTAGTGCCCCTTATACAGTACCCCCAGTATGCAATGCCCCCAAGTAGTGGTCCCTCTTATACAGTCCCCCCCAGTAGTGCCCCTTATACAGTACTAACGATACTAGATTTAAACCTCTGCACGATCCTGCCTATACCTTCTAAATCCTGCCTATACCTTCTAGAATTGTTGCAATTTACCGTAATGAGTCACATAGTAAATAAATGCTTTCAGACATTGAATGTGTTTCCAACGCACAAAAAGTTATTATTAAAAACAGATGGTTACACGCTGTGATCTAAAGACAATTAGCGCAAACAAATCATACAGACCCAAGGTACAGTTGTTACATACGCATGCGCTCTGGTACCAGATACCGGCATCAGTAAGAAACTTCCATCAACAGCATCAGCAAGAAGACTCCAGATTGGGGTCTGAACGCACATATATACCCTTACAGGGGTAAGCAACACAATAGGCATATTTGGCATGATTCCATTGGTCCTCCGTCACGGTGCTTCTGTTACAGGACATTTAACAGGCCTATTCAAATGGACACAGGTCAGCCTCCGACAGCCTTTTGTCTCCTTTTTCCCGCTGCATGCAAATCTAAGCTGCTAACATTTACAGAGTACATTTTAATGTTTTAACTCTCTATAGTCCATAGTTTGCAGATGCTGGTTCCGATCTTCTCACCGATGGTACCGGATATCTGTGGAGACACAGTGGATCAGTACAACACCAGACACGATCTGCTTACCATGTACTAAATCTTAGTTGCAGAAAACAGTCATTTCTTTACACGCTGGCATTGTGAATGAATCATGTCATAATAACCCTTTTGCGCTACGGAACTATTGCTTTAAGTGTATGTATGCAAGGGAGAACGATACTAAATAGCGTTGTGCGTCTGGGGGTCTGTGGGGTACGAGCTTTCCAGCTTAGTGCGAGCAGCACTAAGCTGGAAAGGTATCTCTGAGTGTATGGGATCGTTAAAAAGCTGAACGTGCTAATAAGTAGCTATGTTGCGTTGTGCACTGTTTAACATTGTGTGTATGTGTTAATGTACATGCAGGGAAAATACCACTAATTTGCTATTATTTTGCACTGTTCATTATTTAAGTTCGTGGTGATTTTAATGTGTTGGAAAGTCATTTTTATGTATGTAAAACACTGTTGGTATGTGTTTGGGGAAGATTGTTAAAAAGCTGGCCGTGCTATTTATTAGCAATTTAGCGTTGTGTTTTGTGTACTATGAGGTTTTGACAAATTGCTATTTATTAGCAATTTAGCGTTGTGTTTTGTGTACTATGTGGTTTTTACAAAATGGCGCTGTGTGATCTATTTCTAAGATGGAGTCTTGTCGCCATTCGCGAGATGGCATCACTCCAATCTAATTTTAAAACTGATTCTGTCTCAGCCAATTATCCAGCTTCGACAGTCCACCCTTTGATAGCAACCAACATGCTATCATACACTGGTCTTAAAATTAATTTAGGCTTACATTATGACATATTATTTAATGTTATTATGGGATGGCACAAGGTGGTTCTTAATCCATCAATAATGGGTCTCTAGGAGAGGACATAAAACTACCATTATACGCACACCGCGGATCTTGGGAGATCATGGAAAAGATGTGGGGATGCACCTATCCTATAAAGGAAGTCTTGAGGGGGATTAGGGACTTACATTATTTAAGGTGTTCAAAAATAAAATTTTAATAATACATTTTATGTATGTCTAAATATAATACATTATACGATTATTCATATTATCACTACTGACCACCATCATAATTTCATTCTTCCGGTTTACCTTATTTTTACATTTTCCACACTTCAACACAAGAGGAACACAACTGACACATATGCCAATTACTATGATGACAACCAGTATAAGGATCAGGAGTTTACCTATGCTTGCGATCATTTCCTGGACCCACTCTCCTAGACCTGAGAACCATTTCGCTGGGTTCAACCATGAAACCCATTCCTCTACTTTCTCCTCTACTTCAGCCACTGAAGCATTATGGTTCTTCCGAAATTCCCATTTTAGCTGCAAAATTTCATCCATCTTCCAAACTATCACCTCCTTGGGGTCGCTGGTATCATTCGTGACAAAAGTGCAACACTTCACTCCAAATTGGGTGGCCAAAGTTACGCAGTACCCCCCAGTGACAGCTGTTAAATAATTTAATAGTAGTCTGCAGTGCACCAGTTCTTTCTTGTACGCTTGCAATTCCCTACCTGTATACCTGAAGGTGTCATCATAGATCTCGGTGATATTATCTATTAATTTAGCAAGATTTTCGATATATCTAAAATTTTGTGTACCCCGAGTGATCCTGGTGGGATCCAATACTACTAAAACTTGAAAGTCAGTTGTCTCACTAATTAACTGAGTGGCTTTATGCATATCACCAGGTATAATTTCTTTTGCCTCTGTGCTCATACTGCGTGTGAAGTTATTGTGATGGTGTGTTTTTTATGAAAACCTAGCATTTCAACATGTGTGAGGGTCATATCTCTTAACAATTACAGTACTAAGATTGGTCAGACACTCCCCTGATTGGTATAGCACTCCTCCTCTCGACTCTACTCCATCAATTCTGCCATCAGCTCCCATCTCCTCTATCGGTCTCTCGTCACAGAAACCAGATATCCCCGAACAAACCAGGATGATGGAAACTCTGGAAGAGAATATGAAAATGAACACAGCAGACCAGTCCATCGCCGCAGCAAATTTCTTTAGCTCAGGTATCTCGCTACAACCTTTTAATCTTCCCGGAACAACCTCGCGAACGACAGATCTACGTTATCAGCCTTGTCTCCACCTTGTTTTCTACCGATTGGTTGACCTTTTTTGCAGTGAGTGGAATGGACCCCGGTGTCTCTCTCGGCCACCTTCAAAGATGTGGTACTCGTCAGCAACACCTGATATGGACCCTCCCAATGATCAACCAAACAACCTGAGCGTAAAAAATTCGGATCATAACAAATTCTCCAGGTTTGACATCATGACAGTTTGCATCAGACATGTTAGAAAATAACATTTTCAATTTTCAGTTGTTCTTACTCATCTTCGTGAGACACTGCACAGTGACCTCATTATCATATTTTCACATGAAGCTGCCTGTCAAACAGTATCTCAAAGGGGGACAGATTAAAAAAGAAAAGAGAGACGGTCTGGGTTGATCTTGATATTATTAATACCCACCAACTTACACATGTTTGTTTTTATAGAGATCACCTGTGAAATGAGTATCTCTATACTCTAGGTATACCGTATCTGCATACAGCCTTCTGTACAATTAAACCCTGTTATTAAAAGCTACTGCTTTAGGTAGTGTCTTAGCCCGGCATTGCTGCAATTTGTCCTTAGCAACCTTGTGTCCTGTGTGAGAGATGAAGCACAACAGTTTAGTATAATTTAAACATGGCATAAATGAAACAGGGCACAACAATAAATCATCCACATATTGTATCAGAACAGATCCATTGGCAGGTTGAAAAAGATTGTAAACCGTCGTATAAGGCCTGGGAGAAGATACTGGGGTTGTCTATGAACCCATGGGACACTCGTGTTCATGTGTGGTGTACACCTCCCCCTATGTGAAAGCAAAGAGGTAGTACGGGAATTGTGGTTGTGTGTGATAAGTGGGGCAGGGCTGTGTTTGAAGTGGTGTAGGATTAGTGAAGACGTATAACTGTTCAGGTGCAGGTGTGTCTGCTGGCTGTGATGTTATGGTCATTCTTTCTAGAGCTTGAATACTAACAGCCATTAGTTTCTCGCTCTGGGTCTCTCTCTTTTTAGAGATGTTCTTGTCATGTTCAGTTGCAGATTCTATGAGGGTGTCTACAGTGACTCCCCTCCAGCCAGGCTGTGAGGTCTGAACCCGGGTCTTTAGGTTCTCTTTAAGACCATCCATGAGTACAGTGACAATCATTCCCCTGTGGTGAGTGCTATCTTTAATATCTTCTAACCCAGTGTACTGGGTGACAGCCTGCAGAGCCCGGTCACAATAATCTTCTGCAGATTCACTCTATTTTTGTTTTATGGTGAAGATTTTGCTCCAGTTAACTACTACTGGAAAATATACACCCAATTGAGTTACAATGCGGGAAATGTTACCTTGATTAATTTTGTCTGTTAAGGGAACATCTCCATCCAATACACAATCAGTGATAAATTTTGTCACGTCGATATTGCATGGTAGACAGGCCCTTAACACCACTCGCCAATCTTGTTGGTTGGCTCATGAGAACTACACAAATTTCTCAAAAATCTTTGACATTTGGCTAATTCCTTTTTGGGATCGGGGAAATCATTCATTATAGAATTTAGCTCCGCTCTTGTCCAAGGACAATGCATTACTACTTCCCTTGTAAGCACTACTCCGTTCACATCCGCATTCCCATTCGGAACAGTTATTGTCCGGATGGGATGCAGACCAGCCGCACTGCTACTTTTGACCTTATTACCTGGCTGGAGGTTTAGCCTGTTACTGCTACGTATAGGATTAACAACTTCCTCTACAGGTGCAGTGAATGTTCTGTACTATTACTGATGGAGATGGTGGCACCACTTGTGATTGTTGTGGTGGAGCATCTAACATGTGTACAGCATAGGAAATGGCAGACATAACAATAGGCTCATCATCCACATCATAAACATTTTCCTTATGGTTACTTAAGAGAGGGTACAAATTACTTGTTACATTTTTATGGTTTTTTTCAACAACTGTACCTGCACCACCATCAACATAGGGCGGTGGTGGAGCATGTGAACCACAGGCAATAGCTTCTACAACGCTACTTTGCTGCATGTGCGTGCTATTTCGCGTCTCACGCATTGCAATTTAGCGCTGTGGGTGTACTTTCTGGTAACGTGCTCGAGACGCTAGTTTGCGTCTCTTGCACATCTTTAAGCCACGCATCCCCCTCATGCTGCCATAATTTTAAACATTCGTTATATTTGATCTTTTTCACTCGAGAACGCACCAAACAGATGTGAGCTCGGACATTGGGCCTGATTCAGAACCGCTCGTAAGCGGCCGCTCGTTTGCTCCGAGCGATGTTCACACAACTGTGCACCAGTCATTGCGGTCGGAAATTGTGTGCTCGCAAAATAGCGAATGCCTGCTAATTTGAGTGACAGAATGAGGCATTTGTGGGTGGTAACAGGAGAAGGTGCTTGAAAACGGGGAGTGGAGATCCGAACGCAGGCGTGCCAAACGGTCAAAACGGGCGTTTTAAGGGTGTGCATAATTAACAAAGCAGCGTCATCGACCACGTCACTTGGTTGTCTTTTAGCCTGAACTGCTCGCATGATTGCGGTAGGAAAATGCTACCACAAGCACTGCGAGCAGTTCATACGCCTTTCGATGTACTCGATTAATCAAATAAATAGTGGAGATGACGTAGGATGCGAGCGGCCAGGGGGCGTCTTTACAAAATAGCGAGTGCATGTTTCGTTCGCTCAGACATAGAGGGGTCAACAGACCGCAAAGAGCGAGCGCTCTATTTAAATATCCGGCCCCTTTTTCTGAAAGAGCGAGCGCAAATAGTGTCCGGCTCTGAATCAGGCCCATTGTTCAATATCACCTTATCAAAGCTACCAATTCTAGGAAACGGCCTAACACTCTTCCTCGTCATATTAAACCATAAATCACAATACCTGGTTGCATTGGCACCGTACTTAGTAGGGGTGAGCGGGTTCGGTTCTACTCGGTTCCGTTCGGATTTAAAAACCGAATCTTATTGGCTATCAGCTGTCACGAGTTTTGGATAGCCAATAAGATTCGTTTTTTAAAACCGAACGGAACCGAGTAGAACCGAACCCGCTCACCCCTAATACTTAGTATGCATAATATGTCGTGCCGACCCAAGAGGCGCTTCCAACAGCAGCAAATCATCTAACATCTCTACCGTTTGCTTGGCCCCCATCCTGGGAGAACCCTAAGTTTTTCAATAAAGATTTAAACTGGTGAAAGACAGTCTAGATACTCTCACTTACCTATGGAAGAAATTTCTAGATGCTCCCACTCACCTATGGAAGAAATTTCTAGATGCTATCACTCACCTATGGAAGACATTTCTAGATGCTCCCACTCACCTATTATCTCTCAGTTTACAATCACAAGTTTCCAGTGCGGCTCAATTACAATGCTCAAATAACCCAACCTAATTACTAAACACTGCAATCACACTGAGAGCCGGTCCCTACAACAGATACAATGTGTATACCTGCTGATGTGTATAGAACAGTAGCTACTACCGAGCACTCCTGCACCTAGCCCTTAAGGATCATACAATACCCTTAACATTTAGGACCCGTGTTACACCCTAAACAAATACTCACAGTTACACACTTTTTTCCTGCGCAGAAAAATACACGTTAACTCAGTTATTGGCAACAGTTGATAATGTAATCTCAACGGCTTTGTTTAAAACATGTGGCAGCAAGACCGGAAATACGTATACACTATTGTGCGACTAGTCGCATACACAATAATGCGACTACTACACAACTGTATTATGACTCTTACGCTATATTACAACTTAGCTGCGTACGCAATAATGCGACTTCCCCCTTTTTAACACACAAAACAAAAACGGACAAAAAACTATCAACGAAGGAAAACAAACTTTTTCCTCCCTCGTCCCTGGATTCTCAATCAGCGCTCCTGAAGTCACAGTAATAGGTAGCGCACTCTCAGCAACAACGGTGGTAACAGATTCCGAACGCACAATGCGTTCTCCTGCCAGGCGCCTCCACCCTTTTGCTGTGAGTTCGATACCGAGTGTTACAGATGGGTTGCGAGATTAACCTGCAAGCCCCCATCTAACGATACTAGATTTAAACCTCTGCACGATCCTGCCTATACCTTCTAAAGCCTGCCTATACCTTCTAGAATTGTTGCAATTTAGCGTAATGAGTCACATAGTAAATAAATGCTTTCAGACATTGAATGTGTTTCCAACGCACAAAAAGTTATTATTCAACATAAAAACAGATGGTTACACACTGTGATCTAAAGACAATTAGCGAAAATAAATCATACAGACCCAAGGTACAGTTGTTACATACGCACGCGCTCTGGGACCAGATACCGGCATCAGTAAGAAGCCTCCGTCAACAGCATCAGCAAGAAGACTCCAGATTGGGGTCTGAATGCACATATGTACCCTTACAGGGGTAAGCAACACAATAGGCATATTTGGCATGATTCCATTGGTTCTCCGTCACGGTGCTTCTGTTACAGGACATTTAACAGGTCAATTCAAATGGACACAGGTCAGCCTCCGACAGTTTTTTGTCTCCTTTTTCCCGCAGCATGCAAATCTAAGCTGCTAACATTTACAGAGTATATTTTAATGTTTTAACTCTCTATAGTCCATAGCTTGCAGATGCTGGTTCCGATCTTCTCACCGATAGTACCGGATATCTGTGGAGACACAGTGGATCAGTACAACACCAAACACGATCTGCTTACCATGTACTAAACCTTAGTTGCAGAAAACATTCATTTATTTACACGCTGGCATTGTGAATGAATCATGTAATAATATCCCTTTTGCGCTACGGAACTATTGCTTTAAGTGTATGTATGCAAGGGAGAACGACACTAAATAGCGTTGTGCGTCTGGGGGTCTGAGGGATACTTAGCAAGCAGCACTAAGCTGGAAAGGTATCTCTGAGTATATGGGACTAAGGGCCTGATTCAGAGCAGGTTGTAAGCGGCCGCTCGTTCGCTCCGAGCGATGTTCGCACATCTGCGCATGCGTATGGGTCGGAATGCGCATGCGCCAACCAGTCAGTGCGGTCGGAAATCGTGTGTTCGCAAAATAGCGAGTGCCTGCTAATTTGAGTGACAGGATGAGGCGTTTGTGGGTGGTAACAGGGGAAGGTGCTTGAAAACGGGGAGTGGAGATCCGAACGTAGGCATGCCAAACGGTCAAAACAGGCGTTTTAAGGGTGTGCATAATTAACGAAGCAGCGTCATTGGCCACGTCACTTGGTTGTCTCTTAGCCTGAACTGTTCGCATGATTGCGGTAGGAAAATCCTATCACAAGCACTGCGAGCAGTTCAGACGCCTTTCGATGTACTCGATTAATCTAATAAATAGCGGAGATGACGTATGATGCGAATGGCCAGGGGGCGTTTTTACAAAATTCGCTCGCTCAGACATAGAGGCGTCAACAGACCGCAAACAGCGAGCGCTCTATTTAAATATCAGGCCCCTTTTTCAGAACGAGCGAGCGCAAATAGCTTCCGGCTCTGAATCAGGCCCTAAGTCGGTATTGGTTGTGTAGGGATCGTTAAAAAGCTGAACGTGCTAATAATTAGCTATTTTGCGTTGTGCACTGTTTAACATCGTGTGTATGTGTTAATGTGAATGCAGGGAAAACACCACTAATTTGCTACTATTTTGCACTGTTTATTATTTAAGCTCGTGGTGATTTTAATGTGTTGGATTTTTATGTATGTAAAACACTGTCGGTATGTGTTTGGGGAAGATTGTTAAAAAGCTGGCCGTGCTATTTATTAGCAATTTAGCGTTGTGTTTTGTATACTATGTGGTTTCGACAAATTGCTCTTTATTAGCAATTTAGCGTTGTGTTTTGTGTACTATGTGGTTTTGACAAAATGGCGCTGTGTGACCTATTTCTAAGATGGAGTCTTGTCGCCATTCGCAAGATGGCGTCGCTCCGATCTAATTTTAAAACTGATTCTGTCTCAGCCAATTATCGAGCTTCGACAGTACCCCCATTATTCAGGTCCCTCTTATGCAGGCCCCCAGTAGTGCCTCTTATACAGTACCCCCAGTATGCAATGCCCCCAGTAGTAGTCCCTCTTATGCAGGCCCCCCAGTATGCAATGCCCCAAGTAGTGGTCCCTCATATGCAGGCCCCCAGTATTGATCCCCCCCTGTGCAGTGCCCCTTGTGCCCCCAGTAGTGATCCCCATATATAGTTCCCCCAGTAGTAGTCCCCCCATGCAGTGACCCCAATAGTGGTACCCCTTATGCAGTTCCCTTTAAATAGTGAACCCAGTTGTAGTTCCCCCCTATGCAGTACACCCAGTATTGCCCTTTATATAGTGCCCCCAGTAGTGGTTCCCCGATGCAGTCCCCCCCTATGAGGTGCCCCAAGTTGTGGTCCCCCGATGCAGTGCCCTCAGTAATAGCCCCCCTTGTAGTGCCCCCCCCAGTAGACACACATGTAATAAACACGTGCGGTGCAGCTGTGTCACAGAGACACAGTCTGCCCGGGGCCCGTATGGTCGCAGCTGAGGCGCCCTCCACCATGTTGCGCCCTACTCAGCTACGTCCCATGCATCTGCATAGAACCAGCCCTGGTGGTATGCTTCGGATCATGAGCCATTTCCATACTTTTTACTTCCCATACTGGTTCAGGCAGATCCTAGTTTCATCTGTCCAAAGAATGCGGTGATCATTTACCACTGTTGTCTTCCATGGACGTCCAGGCCTTTTTGTGTTGCCGAGCTCATCAGTACATTTTTTTTTCTCAGAATGTACCAAACTGTTGATTTGGCCACTGCTAAGGGTCCCTCTATCTCTCTGGTGGATTCTTTTTGTTTTTGCAGCCTAAGGATAGCCGGTGTCACTTGCATTGAGAGCTCCTTTGATCACATGTTGTGAGTTCACACTGCAACAGTTCCAAATGCAAATGTCACACTTGGGGGTATATTTACTAAAGTGCAGGTTTTTAGAAGTGGAGATGTTGCCCATAGCAACCAATCAGATTCTACTTAACATTTATCTAGCCCCTTCTAGAAGATAATAGCTAGAATCTGATTGGTTGCTATGGACAACATCTCCACATCTAAAAGCCCGCACTTTAGTAAATATACCCCTTGGAATCAACTGTAGACCTTTGGTCTGCTAAATTGATAAAGAAATAACGATAATGAAGGAATAGCCGACACCTGTCCATGCATTAGCTTTTGAGTCAATTGTAAATTACTTCTGGTCCCTTGAAAAAGAAGGGGCTACATATTAGACAGCCCTATATCTATATATATCACAAACTTGAGCCTTTATCACATGATCTATATTATCAAACTTGTCTCTACTGAAACATATCATCATTATACTTCCATAGAGATTATGCGTACATTTAAAAAACTTGTAATTATGCTTATCTGAATTCTCCTTATGCTGTGTTTGCTTCCTTATGGCCACCTTTTAAAGACTCTTCCGACCTTCTGAATTACCATCGAAGATCTCAGTGATCCACATCTCCACACTCATGATCTTGATAAATGGAAGTTATTAAGGATACCCTTCCACCAAATGCACCCAAAAAACAAGGTCCACAACCAATCATTGTGCAGTATAATAACTCTTTTAGGGGTCTATGCATGATGTTAATTATCAGGGTCCGAACGGACCCAGATAATTAACATTCTATCTCGCCATGGGCGCTGGATCAATTCATCAGTGCTCTGGCACGGAGACAGCTGACCTGAAAATCAGAGTAGTGTAATGAGTGCGCATTCGTGACTTACAGGTCGATGTGTGGCGGAAGGAGCCAGACAGGGGCGGAGGGATCAGAAAGGATCCCTCTTCGCAACCCGGGACTCCTTAGGGAACGAGCGGTTAGTGGGAGCACTCACCATCTGAAGATGGCGAATGCTCCCGCAATCAAGCTCCGAAAATATTGTATTTTCTGAGTTTTTGTCCCCATACCAGTGTATGGGGACATCTGGCCAAGAGGAAGGTAAGCAATTCCTGAGTAAGGTCAGAGCTTGTCCAAGTGTGCGTGAGGCTGCGATGGTACTCGATTGTACCGATGGTTTCGCAGTCATGCTAAGGATTACAGATGTGTGTAAGGTAAACTGGGCGTCCTTATGTTGTGCTGCGACGGCATAGCGATTGCAATGGATTAGCACACTATCGCAGTGATATATATAAAAAAACTATGTGTCCTGTGAAATTAGCAGCTAGTTAGAGGTTGTCAGCCTCTTGAGGTATAAATACATATATCTATGAAACCAGCACTATCGCAGTGAGACTGCGTGTGTAATCGCTATTGCAATCGCAGTTGCGATCCATAATGAATCAGACCCAAAGTAAGAGAGAGCAAGAAACTGTGTACCTCAGTGTTTCCCAACCTCGGTTCTCGAGGCACACTAACAGTCCAGGTTTTAGGGATATCTATGCTTGAGCACAGATGATTAAATTAAAATAACTGTGGTACTAATTAAGACACCTGTGCTCAAGTATGGCTATCCTTAAAACCTGGACTGTTAGTGTGCCTTGAGGACAGTGGTTGGGAACCCCTGGTGTACCTGGACAAACCATGTAGCAATGCAAGGGGTGCAAATATATAAAAAAAAATTGCATTTGGGGTAAATACTGGCTGCTTTTGCATGTAGCCCACAAATGCTGGACAGCTTTATATTTACACTGCAATTTAGATTTCAGTTTTGACACTCCCCTCCCAAATCTATATCTCTCTGCACATTATACATCTGCTCACCTACAGTGCAACATGGTTTTACCAAGATGCACAGTTACTTGTTCTTTCTTAAGCTGGGTACACACTGGAGTGATGTTGGGCCGATTTGCCATTTCGTAAAGATAAATCTACATTGCTCAGTGTATACCAGCGATTTTGCACCCCCGCGGTCGCTAGGTATGATGTGCTGCACATCAAACCTAGTGAAATCTCTAGTGACCTGTAGTAGGTTAATGAAATACAGAACAGTAATCGTTCCATGAACTTGGTCCAGTGTGTACAGGCAATCCCCATTCGATGTCGGAACGAATGCCCATCGCTTCAGTGTGTACCCAGCTTAACTATATTCCCAAATCTGAATCAGGCCCTGAGTGCATTGCTTTTCCGACAGAGAAACCACTAATTCAAATGGAGAATATATTCCATTGCTACACAAAAGACTTTCCTATAAATTCAAGAGAAAAGGAACTATTCTATTTATCATCCCTCAGTAAATAATGGTACTGAGTACAAAGTCTGTAAATAATAAAGACATTTTTTATGGCTCCTTGGAAGAAACAATCAATGGATATTGAACAGCAGCTCAGGCTTACCACAATTACATTTATGTAACATAAAGTACTGTTTTGGACAAATAGCTAATTAGGTTTTAAATTAGAGATGTGCAGGTCCGGTTCTTAAGGCCCCCATACACTAGGCGATTTTTTGACACGATATGGCCGTTTTCGACTCATCGTAACGACCAATCGTGTAAAAAATGAAATTTTCTAGACGATTATGATGCCGATGCGCGTCCCCGCAGTTGTGTATCAGCATCGTTGATCAGATGGTTTTGCAGAAGGATTTCGACAGATCAGTACGATGTGACACATCTTAATATCGTATGGTACAATCGTACCTTTTCTAAGTGCAAATCGTACAGAATGTCAAGGGAAGAATTTTAAGGTAATCGTATCAGAGATCGGATCTGATACAAATCGCCCCGTGTATGGGCACCTTTAGAGGACCTAGTGTTCCCCCCAGGCTGTTTTAGCGGGGCGACCACGCCCGGCCCGATTTCAAAAGGGAAGAATGCGCCCTGCCCTTAAGTCGGCGCCCCACTAAAACAACCTGCCCGGTGCCGCCCCCACCCGGGGGGCAGCAATGACCCATGGGGGGGCGAATTTGTGGTGCAGTGCTCACAGTCAGTGAATCAATGATGATGTATGCATGCGCACGGCATCTGTTTACAGTGAGGTAAGAGCTTGGGGACAGCCCAACATGTCCGTATGTGCTAGGCACGCCCCCAAGAGTGATGAAAAGGGGGCGTGTGAGAGTGCCCTTTCTATGGCCTGGCGCATAGTGTGTACACCGATTGCGCTCATGGCAGATTAGAGGATGCCATGAGTGCCACCATGTTGCTAAATGCAGCATGGAATGATACATTGTGCTGTCGTACACCGCATTGTGCAGTGGTTATGGACAGCGCAGTGTATTGTTACATCGTGTCATCCTTTAGGCTGGGTACACCATTGTGTAGTGTGTACCCAGTTTAACACAGATCATGATGAGCTATGTTGCACAATTACACAATGCAGAGGCCACTTCTGAAATCTAAACAACAAGCGTCTGTATGTTTGTCCTTTATGCATGGCCAGAGTTTTGGATCTAGCTCCACCAAATTTGGCATGGTGGTGTAGTTTGACCAGGATTAGGTTTTTCCCTAAGTTTGAACTTGGTAAGGGCCACACACTGTCACACAATCCCTAAAAATGGGGACACTTAAATTACAAATGTTTCAGGGCTGACTCCAGTGGAATTGGCAGTCTGCCAAAAATCTGTGTGACGCTACAAAAGTATCCTTTTAACCTCAGCCTGAGCAAGTGTCAAACTTATGACTCATGCAAGTTCATTTTAAATTTAGAGCAATGGCGGGCATACACTATACAACAATCGGGGAGATCCGCCCAATATCAGCACTGTGTGTACAGGCAACCAAGGGTAAAATATCAAATCGGTCGGACATGCCAGATTGTCCAGCATGCTCGTCTGATGCAATATTTTGTATGATACATGTCAGCCGCATCGGGCAGTGTATGCCCAGCCGTGGCTGACAGAGACAGACATTTCCCCTGTTGCTTCCCATGGAAGGAACGGGGAAATGTCTCCTCCCCAGGGGCAGAGCGCTGATGTGTTTAAAAAAACCCAGCACGGATCAGAGCTCAGTGCTGGTTGCGTAAAATACAGGGGACCCCTACTTTGTTTGTCCCTTGTATTTTGGCAACTAGGGCTGGTACTGAATAACCAAGTTCTGGTTGTGCTTAAATACAGGGGACCCCTATGTCGTTTGTCCCCTGTATTTTGCATAACCAGCACGGGGTCACTAAAAGCCCAGGACTGGTTGCTCTTTTGGAAAGGGGGGGGGGGGGGGACACCTTTCTTTTTCCTTTCCTTTTTTTTTTAACAGGGATAATATTTTAATATTTTTTTAACACAGAAGCACAGGCGAGTCTCACTGATCGCGTCCGTGCTTCTATATCAATGACACACAGATGCATATAGGACAGATCTCCCTGATCCGTGCCTGCATCTGTGTCATTGACTCACAGGTGCATGTAGCACGGAACTTTCTCATCCGTGCTACATGCATCTGTGTCGGCCATCGCATCGTTCAGTGTGCATACACCTGAACGATGTGTGCCAAATCATGAAAGATAGGTCGATGTCTTTCTGCAGGTTCAATTGATTAGCGATCACGATCAGCGACAGTGGGAGCATGCATCGGCATCGCTATCATGCCCCCACACGGCACTTTTTAAACGATTGGTCATTCCAATCGATTGAAAATGGCCAAATCGTGTAAAAAAATCATACCGCCTTTACACATTATACGACACAGTAATGTCCTGTACAGATTATGCCACATAGTAGTAGTGCCCCATATAACACATTATTCCACACAGTGGTAGTGCCCCTTACACATTATGCCACACAGTAATGCCTCTTACACATTATACCGCCCCCAGCAACTCACCTTCCCGTGTCCCTCTAGCAGCCTCTCGCCTACCCCTGTGTGCCATCAGCAGCCAGCAGGTGTGGATTTGGTGCCAAGCCGCCAGCTATTTACAGCTGGCACACCAGAAGGCAGCAGCAGACATCGACGGCACCAAATCAACAACACTGACACCTTGGCGACCCTGACTGGACTGGCCCACCTTGTGTGCATGACTGGGTGCAGGGGGGGTGGCGGGCCATAGAGGCAGCCCGGGCAACATAGCAGCTGCACCTCTTGAACCCACGGTAGTTACGCCACTGTTTACATGCATGTTAGCAAACAGTGGGGTAATTTTCAGGATCAATGGAATGGCGTTATAGGCGCGGACATTGTAAACAAGTAAAGGCTAATTGTGTACTTCAGGGTCCAGTCTTCCACCCGGGCAATGCTGGGTATCCCAGCTAGTACATTATATAATAAATTGCTAACTACAGTTATGCTCTATATATACGGGTGTGGTATAAGAGATAGACAGTAATTAGTTAGACAATGTCTAGATAGACACCAGATGTTAGACAGTCAATAGTTAGACAGGGAAAAAAGTTTGACACAGACAAAAGTCAGACACACTAAAGTTAGACATGTAAAAAGTTTGACAGGTACAAAAGGTCAACAGGGTCAAAAGTTCGACATGAAAATGATTGACACAAAAATGGTCGACAATTTTTTTGTTTTGTTTTTTAGCCCTAATCTTCACCCTAACTCTAACCCACCCCTTGGTGCCTAACCGTATCCCTCCCTCCTGGTGCTTAACCCTAACCGTCTGGGTAAGTGCCTAACCGTAACCCTCCAGTTTATGCCTAACCATAAAATTTTTTTTTTTTAAAAAAAAGCATCGATCATTTTCATATCGAACTTTTGACCCAGTCGACCTTTTGTACCTGTCGAACTTTTTACATGTCTAACTTTAGTGTGTCTGACTTGTCTGTGTCGAACTTTTATCCTTGTCTAACTATTGACTGTCTCACATCTGGTGTCTTTCTAGACATTGTCTAACTAATTACTGTCTATCTATAGTCGGGAACCCACCTCTGATATACATGATATAATAAATGGCTAACTAAAATTTTCTTTTGTATATACACAGCTACCTCTGAGAAACAGTATATAATAAATTGCTAACTATAGTTATCTCCTGTATATGCACATCCACCTCTAATGTATTTATATAATAAAGTGCTCTCTACAGTTATCCCCTGTGTATACACATTCACCTCTGATGTGTAAAGTATATTTTATATTAAAGTTCTCTCTACAGTTATCCACAGTATGTGCACAGCCACCTTTGATGTATATTATATAATAAAGGGGCTGATTCAGCATTGCACATAAGTGCAATGCTGAATGCAGATTCACGATTATCGGGAATCTGCGTGTGCACAGGACCCATTATGGGAATGCGCAAAACAGGTCTTGCGTGATCCCACGCAGCACCTGCTATGCCTCTGTCTGATTGTCAGGCAGAGTCATTTAAAGGGCAGTGCGGGGGTGGGGACAGCCGTTGTTCCCGGAAACAGGGGCATGTTAGCTTCGTTTCCCTGGATTGGCAAGGCTAGTGGCTGTGTTCTTGGTTGCAGTTTCCTGGCCTTGCAAGATGGCCAGCATGCGTAAGCTGAGGTTTACGCAGCAGGCTGGCGCCGTCCACCATAGCGACTGATGATCACAATGGTTATCCCAGCCTGTGACATTGGACACTGTGCTGGGATCGAAAATGCAGCAGTGGGTCATACACCTCCTGGTGTATTTTCATTTTGCATATTTGCAAGGACAGAATTGCAAAGCTGCTTGCGGCAGCTTTGCAATTCCGTACTCTGCTGAATTAGACCCAAAGTGCTCCCGAAAATGCCTCCTTGATGTTCTCCATCTTACCACGGAGTCTGTAGATCGGTGCTAATAAAGGTTGGATGCAAATCTGAATGAGTCACCAAAAGACACCTTTACAATTAACAGCTGTATTAGAGTTCCTAAAGCTGGGGCTGGGTACACACTGGAGCGATGTTGGGCCAATATTCCTTTTCATAACCACATATCCCCTACATCGCTCAGTGTTTACGCATGTTTGCGCGCTCCTGCGGTCTCTAGCAACGGTCTCCAGGTTTAATGTGCTGCACATCAAACCTAGTGATATCGCTAGCAGCCAGTGCATTGTTAATGAATGACGTAATGGTGCCTGGCACGGTCGTATCAGATACGACCACACCAGGCTGGGCTTTCCCTGACATGGTCGTATGTGATACGACCAGTCAGAAATGGCCACTAGGCAGCTATGGGAAGCTAATCTTCAATATTAAAATAATTACACTCATTTTTGTTACATCGCAGTGAAAATTTGTTATCTATAATTATTTTAATATTGTTCAATATCTCTTTGATACAATTACAGGTTTTCTAGTTGGCATGGTTTTAGCCAAGGTTTGTGGCACTTGTTCTCAATACAATGTTGTAGTTTGCCACTGGATGGCAGTATTGGTAATATGGTCATAGCCATTGGTTAGTGCTATTTACGTATAAATTAGTTTATATTTGCTTAGATCTTTTTTTATTATATAATATATATTAAACACTATATGTGCTGTTCATCAAATATAGATATTTTTATATATGTATGTGTTTATAGTTTTATTTTTATTTTAGGTTCTTCACACAGACATTGGTGCTAATTATTTTAAATGTATTGTTTATAACACATGTTCTGTGATTGGTCGCAATGTTGGCCGCTCAGTGTCTTAATTCTATTGTCATTCATTAGTTAGATATTTATTTGCCATTTGATGTATGCACAATCTACACGTTGTTTCTTGGCGAATGATCGGCAAGTTCTACGCTTTGCTGTTTATTCATGTTACCATGGTGTTCTGGTTGTCATAGCTACAGACACCGGGGAGCGCGACGTCATATCCGGTTCATGCTATTTTGCTCTTCCGGGTGGTGACGCGTGTTTCTGGCGGTGGATGGAGCTCTGCACACCTGATTAGAGGTATTGGTGAGTGTTTTGTATATTTATATTTGGTGTTTGTCTTGTTCACTTTAATGTTGTCTTGAGAAAGGGGACAAGCTCCCCGAAACGTCGACCATGACTGAATAAAGTTACCCCAGAGGGGGTCCTTTCTTTGCTACATTCAAGTCTCTGAGTGCCGCTTTTTGGATATATTGGACTATTTGTGGGGAATTATCACTCTATCGGAGGGCACCAGAGCAAGTTCATTATCATAAGGACGGGTGAGTACCGGGTTCCAGCTTGCAATATTTACCTCAGTTACTCCGATGAGTCTGAGTGTTTATCCAAGGCACCTATTCCTATATATAAAGAAACTTTTTTGCATCACCTCATACAACATACCCGTTTTTTAATTTTTGATGTGATTATTTTTTTTGGAAGTTTGCACAATTGTGGATTTTGCACAGGAACTATTTCATTGCACAATCATATATTGCACCGTCAGTGTATTGATGCAATACACACATTAAGTTTTTTACATTTTGCACATTTTTTGCATATTTTGTTTGAACTGCACTAGTTATAGCACTTTTTTCTACCATGGCTACAAGTGATATTGAAGGGGATTTTTCATCATTTTTACTACAGTGTGATAATTATGAGACTGAGTTTTTCTGACCAGGATGCTGAGTTAATATTACACAAAGAATCCACTACGATTGATGAAATTGTTGAATCTAATTTTGAAGTTATAGAGATCTTTTCAAATGAAAGAAAAGGGAATTAGACTTTCTTTTACATGCCAGAACCCTGTCGGATTATCATCGTTCCAAACAAATACCACGGGGAATCCTGGATACATAATACACCTACCATCGGGCGCTATAACATGGCTTTTTGTAAACGATGGGTGTCCATACTAAATAAATGTTCTATGGACCTTATCCTACTTGTAGTAGAGGAGTCTACCCGTGAATTAAACAATTCGAGGGATAAAATCATTGCATTAGAAAAATAAGTTTTGCCTAAATTAATAGCGGATAAGGAGACTGATTGGCTTACTAAGCTTACTGAACAGATTGAACAATATAAGACTGACCTTCTGAAATATAAAAAGGATAAATCAAAAAAAGTGCAAGCAGATTATGCACAGCATAGAGTTTACACTTGGTTGGGTGGAAATAACAATGCACAAAGAGGAGGCCCTTCCAGTTTTATAAAGAAACGTCCGCACAGAGTACGTTTCACCAGCACATCTGCTAGTGAATCTGAAGATAATCAGTTTGTTGCAGCTGCCTCAACTGGCTCAATAGATGTTCGCCCTAAACGACCCATTATCCCTTTAGGGGTCAGCACCCGGACTGGAGGAGCAGCCCGAGGCGCCATTACACCAGGAGAGGAGGGCAGAAAAAAAGGAAAAAGTACAAAGCAAACATTGAAATACAGGAGGACATAATCTTTAATTTGTCTTCTAAGACTCTCTCTGTAGCGGAACAAAAAGTTTTAAGCAGGGGTCTATCCTTTGTCCCCACCAATAAAGTGAACCCCTTTAGATGGAAGGTTGACATGTATAAATTACATAGATCCCTTAAACTTAAGGAACATTTTGCTAAAAATCCATCTTTGGAAATCATCAATCCCCTATCGGCTAAATTGCAGAAATTGGGCAATAAATCCCGCTTTGATCCTTCATCGAATAATGCATCTCTAAAAACCTTTCATCGACTATTGGAGGACTCTGGCAAATCTCATCGCGGTATTTACCATCACAATCTTCCTTTGGAAGAGCGAGAGGCTCTTAAGTCACTTAGCAAATGCCAGGACATTATCATCCGTGCAGCTGATAAAGGGGGTTCTATCGTAGTACAGGACACTGATAAATATATAGCAGAATGTGTTAGATTACTCAATAACTCAGATACTTATGAACTGTTAGACCTTGATCCCTCTACCAGTTATAAAAATGATTTAAACCTTATTTTACAACAAGCAGTTGTCGATGGATTTATAACAGCTGAATTGTCATCAAAATTACTAGTGAAATATCCTGTCATACCGTTGTTTTACATCTTACCCAAGGTGCATAAGGACCCACAGAACCCACCGTGCAGACCTATCATCTCTGCCCGGGGGTCTCTGTGCGAGTCAGTGGCAATCTATTTAGATGCATGTCTCCAACCTTGTGTGCAGAATACATTTACTTATTTAAAAGATTCTAATATGCTATTGTCTAAATTAAATGAGTTAGAAAGGTTACCTGCCGATACAACTTTGGTGACATTAGATGTCACAAGCTTATATACCTGTATCCCCCATCAAGCAGGTCTTATGGCTGTTAATGATCTCATCACAGCCAACAGTAAATACACAGGTCCAGATATCAATTTATTCCTTGATCTTTTGGGATTTACTTTAACACACAACTACTTTTTATTTAATGGCCAGCTTTTTAGACAATGCACGGGTTGTGCCATGGGGTCGCCTGTTGCTCCGTCATTTGCGAATACCTACTTGTGGTTTGTTGAGAAATGTCTATTTTTTGAAGATTCTAACATTGCCAGTCATATTATTCTTTATTTTCGTTACATTGACGATATTCTATTATTTTGGCAGGGTGACCTTGATATTTTATTGGAGGTTATTTCAACACAGAATTTATCGACCAATCCCATTAAATTATCGATCACGACAGACAAACAAAAAATCTGTTTTCTTGACATTCTTATTACGGTCAATGAGAGTGTGATTCAAACAGCGCTGTACACTAAGCCCACTGACCGCAATACTTTGCTACACTATGACAGTTTTCACCCAAGATCTTCAATATATGGCTTACCATACTCTCAGTTTTTGAGAGTGGTCAAATGTAACAGTAATAATGAAACAACATTGAAACAATTAGACATTATGTTTAACAAATTTTTGGCACGGGGGGTACCCTCGGGATATTCTTATGAAGTCTAGAGATAAGGCGATGGCTAAAAATAGGTTGTCTTTACTGAAATCAACTACTAAAAAGAAAAGTGACAAGTCGATTATCCCGTGGGTCAATGAATATAACACCAGTAGTAATCACACTCGTAAAGAGGCAAAAAAACTGTGGCACATAGTTAGTACTGACCCTGATTTAAAATGCCTTTCTAAAGTACGTCTGATGCCATGTTATACTAGAAGCAGAAACATCAGACATGGTTGTAAAAACAGACATTACAGGGTTCTCCAAAGCCAAAACTAAACACTTTTTAAGTCGTAAAAATGGTTGTTTTCGTTGCTTGGGGTGCACTACATGTTCCTACTTATTAGTAGGTGAATCCATTAAACATCCACATTCTGGCAAACAGTTTAAAATCGCTTGGCCTCTTTCTTGTAATACAAGCTTTGTTGTCTATGTTATTATTTGCCTATGCGGGCTTTATTACATAGGCAAAACAGAGTGTGCCTTTGAAATCCGTATGGCTCAACACCGATCGGCTATTAGATCAGCATTGACTACAGGCTCTAGTGAGCAGCCAGTCGCACAACACTTTAGTCTGTTAAGACATAATTTGGCCACATTGCGTTATAAAATTATTGACTTTGTACCACTTACTTTGAGAGGGGGTGATAGGGGTAGACGACTTTTACAGCTAGAATCCCAATGGATTTATCGCCTTGACACTTTATCTCCTAGAGGACTTAATGAGAACTTGGGCCTTATTAATTCTTTATAATTTGCTTTGATACTCAAAAAAAAAATTTCATTCAAGTTGTCTTAGTTTTTGCTTTAGTTTTATAGTGATCTTGGCTTTGTTGTATCCAGATATACATTAATAATATTACACTCATTTTTGTTACATCGCAGTGAAAATTTGTTATCTATAATTATTTTAATATTGTTCAATATCTCTTTGATACAATTACAGGTTTTCTAGTTGGCATGGTTTTAGCCAAGGTTTGTGGCACTTGTTCTCAATACAATGTTGTAGTTTGCCACTGGATGGCAGTATTGGTAATATGGTCATAGCCATTGGTTAGTGCTATTTACGTATAAATTAGTTTATATTTGCTTAGATTTTTTTTATTATATAATATATATTAAACACTATATGTGCTGTTCATCAAATATAGATATTTTTATATATGTATGTGTTTATAGTTTTATTTTTATTTTAGGTTCTTCACACAGACATTGGTGCTAATTATTTTAAATGTATTGTTTATAACACATGTTCTGTGATTGGTCGCAATGTTGGCCGCTCAGTGTCTTAATTCTATTGTCATTCATTAGTTAGATATTTATATGCCATTTGATGTATGCACAATCTACACGTTGTTTCTTGCCGAATGATCGGCAAGTTCTACGCTTTGCTGTTTATTCATGTTACCATGGTGTTCCGGTTGTCATAGCTCCAGACGCCGGGGAGCTCGACGTCATATCCGGTTCATGCTATTTTGCTCTTCCGGGTGGTGACGCGTGTTTCTGGCGGTGGATGGAGCTCTGCACACCTGATTAGAGGTATTGGTGAGTGTTTTGTATATTTATATTTGGTGTTTGTCTTGTTCACTTTAATGTTGTCTTGAGAAAGGGGACAAGCTCCCCGAAACGTCGACCATGACTGAATAAAGTTACCCCGGAGGGGGTACTTTCTTTGCTACATTCAAGTCTCTGAGTGCCGCTTTTTGGATATATTGGACTATGTGTATATACATGTGTGTATATATATATATGTGTATATGTATATATATATATATGTGTGTGTGTAATCCACACGTCGGCACTCCAGAATAAACGAATCACACACGGCTAATTAGGCGCATGTGTATGTGTGTATATATATATATATAAATATATACACACATATATATATATATATATATATACAGATACATACATATATACACACATACATATATATGTATGTATACACACGTGTGTGTAAGCAACAGCAGATATATATGTACATATATATATATATATATATATATATATATATATATATTGATGTGGGATGGCAACCGACCATCGATGGTTTGCAAACCATCGATGGTCTGACTGAAACCAGTAGTTTGCCATTGCTGGTGGGCATCAATGTTGCACCATCGATGGCAACCCTCAATCGATGTTTAGGAAACATCGGTAGTTGTGGTCTGCACAGATCTCCTCGACCAATCGCTAAACAACTGATGGCTTCTAACGATGGTTGAACTATCGATGGTACAGATGTCAATGCCCATCACTACAGTATAACATAAAAATCGATATTTTTATGGTATACTGTGTTTTAAAAAAAACCAATTCAAATAAAATAATGATGGATAAGTTTAAAATTATGTTCTTGACCTAATTCAATAATGAAAGAAACCGACAGTTTTGGAGCGGTTTTTTGAAAAAGAATTTGTCAGTTAAGTGGTTAAAGTCGTCCAGTGTGGACGCACAATCACTGTTGATGGGCATTTGCTCCAGTGTGTACCTAGCCTAACAGTTGGCCTGAGCTCTGACCCCTGCTACCAGTGTCAGTGATGTCAGTTCCACACAGTTCTGTCAGAACACAGATACAGTCTCCCATGGTTCATATGTTGTCATTAGGTGGCACTCATGTTGTGATTGGAATTGAGTTGTCTGTTAAATTTGTGAGTAAATATATATCACTGGAGAGTACATTAGTATATTCCATAACGTACAGCAAGTCAGACAAAGTACCGTCCACAAAATTAAATTAACGTCTTAGAATATGTTGTACCCATAACTACACCTCATGTACAGATATTGTGTACCATACCAACTATTCATTCATCTTCAAGATATCACACACTGGGTATGTACATTTTAAATAGAGATGAGCGGGTCTGGTTCTCTGAGAACCGAACCCACTCGAACTTCCAGATCCGAGGCAAGAACCGAGCTCGGCTAGAGTTTCCCGCCTGACTCGGATCGAGGCAAAACGCGCCATCCTCCCGCTGTCGGGTTCTAATGGGTTTTGGATTATATAAAGGTCCCCGCGATCGGTGCCATTCTCTCTCCGGCTGTGTAGAGAGAAGCTAGCAGACGTGTAGTCACTGTCAGTCACTCAGTGTGTGTCCAGTTGGGGTTTTGGGCTGAAGGCTGTTGCTGTGTTGTCCATAAAGGAGCTTAGGCTGCAGTATATAAAGGGGGGTATCCTTCAGTGGGTGCTGCAGTTGCTGTGTCACTTGTCCTGTCAATTAACTGTGGCTTCTGCTGTGTTGTTGTCCTGTCCATCAGGCTAGGACTGCAGTCAATAAAGGGGTGCTATATTGTCCAGGGGGGGTGCTCTATCAATTAGGGGTGCTTTTCCCCAGTGTAAAAAAAAAATGTACTTTTTTTTGTGTGTGTGTGTGTGCGTTAGCAACTTGGCTGCGCTATTATTGTTTGGTGACACTGCTGCAGTTTATCGTCCACATATTTGTGACTCTGTAGGTGGTCTGTCCGCACTCAGCAGGGGTGCTTTGTTGTCCATAAAAAAGGGGTGCTGTCTCTGTTGTTCATCAAGGCCTGCTGACTCATTCAGGGGTACTCTTCCCCAGTGTCAAAAAAAATATTGTTCGGTGACACTGCCAGTCAGAACGCAGTGTAAGTTTGTTGATACGGAGGATGATTAAATGAGAGGAGAGCAGCTACCACATACCAGTCTTGCAGCTGCTGCCAGCAGTCATGATGATGATGCAAGGCCGTCAACGTCATCTACAAAGGCCGATGCCCAAGGGCTTAAGTCAAAATCAAACAAGCAATGTTTTACAGTGTTAAAGAAAAAAAAGCTAAGTTAGCTGCAGAGAAACAAAAAATTGGCAATATGCCATTTACTACACAAAGTGGCAAGGAAAGGATAATGCCTTTACCTTTATTTATGACTGGTGGTTCTGCATCTTATGATGATGTAAGCCCTTCTCCCTGTAGAGGTGTCAAAAAAATGAAAATCGCTAAAGCACATGAACCAACCGTGTGCTCAGAAAAGTCACAGATCCCCAAGGAGAGTCCAAGTGTGTCTGCGGTTGCCATGTGTGAGCCTGACCTTTCTAATACTGTACTTGAAGAGAATCCTCCTTCCACAATTTGTGTGCCCTCTGCAAATGTGGGGATGAGCAGCACAAGTCAACATGCTGACGTAGAACTCGAGGATGCTTCTGTGGAATTGCACCAGGAGGATGAGGAGGATATTTCTGTAGTTGGCGCTAACAAGGATAATGAGGATGTTGATGCCGAAGATGTTGTTTGTGTAAAGAGTTGTTGCCCATGGTATGAAAAAGACCATTGTTGTCATGCCAGGGCAAAATTAAAAAAAATCCACTTCTCATGTGTGGAATTATTTCCATCCAAATCCGGACAACAGTTGTCAAGCCATCTGTAACGTTTGCCAAGGAAGAGTGAGTAGAGGTAAGGACCTTAACCATCTAGGAACCTTCTCTCTATTACGTCACTTGCAGCGCATTCATCAAATTCCTAAGCGTTTGCAAAATTCTGAAACTTTGGCTAAAAACGTAACAATCAGTCAGGCATCACCTAGCTGCTCCCTTCTCTCTCTTAGATCCAAGTGCCTGCAATCTCCACCACCAACACCTGCATCATCAACATCCTCATTCCTGATCGGAAGTAGTCTTGCTGCATCCAATTTCATAAGCATGACTGACTCCTCTCCTATGCGTGATTCCTTAGAAGGATCCTTGAGTGCTTCGCCTATTGCTGTTGCTGCTGCTGTGGGTAGATCTACATCCCAGAAGGGGACCAGGAAGCAGACTACTTTTAGTAGTTTAACAAAACAATTGGCCTTCAAACAATCCTTTGCAATGGGGAACAAGTATGACAGCAGTCACCCAGTTTCACAGCGGATTACTGACGCCATAACAGCTATCATGTCCCTTTTAGATTCCACTTCACTAGAACAGCAATTCCCAGTCTGTACAAAAATATTTTAAAAACCTTATTAGTGTCCTCCAAATTGCCGTTGTACCCACTGTTCACTTAACCACAGATATGTGGACAAGAGGGACAGGGCAAACTAAAGATTACATGACTGTGACAGCCCACAGTGCAAACAGCAACAGCAGCAGCAGCATCTAAAAAATGCCAGCTCATTCAGAGACAGACTACTCTGTGTATCAATGGTTTCACTAAGAGGCATACCGCTGAGAACCTCTTTGCAAAATGGCTTACCCCGCTTTGACTCTCCTTGGGATTTGTGATTTCTGACAATGTCACCAATATTGTGCGAGCATTACATCTGGGCGAATTCGAACACGTCCCATGTTTTGCTCACACAATTAATTTGGTGGTGCAAATTTTTTTGGAAAATGACAGGAGCGTGCAGGAGATGCTCTCGGTGGCCTGAAAGATTTCGGGACATTTTCAACATTCAGCAACTGCGTGTCGAAGATTGCAGCACCAGCAAGTACTGTTGAATTTGCCCTACCATCAGCTGAAGCAAGAGGTAGTTACTAGGTGGAATTCTACCCTCTATATCAGGGGTTCCCAACCATGATCCTCAACTGCCAGCTTGAGTCAGATCATTCCCATAATCAGACTTTTGCAAAAGCAGCTGAAGAAACTGAAGGAGGAGCTGAAACTGAGTGATTCCGCTAAGTATGTTGGACTTGTAGATCAAGCCCTTCATTCGCTTTGCCAGGATCCAATGGTCATCAATCTCTTGAAATCAGATCCCTATATTTTGGCGACCATACTTGATCCTAGCTTTAAGTCATACCTTGTGTCTTTCTTACTGACGGACATAATCTGAAGAGATGCAAAGAGCTTTCCTGTGGCTGCCAGGAAAAATCTAAATTTTCCTAAGAGACCCATTGCTGGTGATTCAGATCAAAATCAAAAAGAGAAAAATAGTGTGAGAATTCAAAGGTGCACTCCGGGGACATAGAAGAAGTAAATGCTTCTTTGCAATTTTAAAATATAACCTTTATTAAATATACAATTAAGATCATATGCAATAAGTTAAAATATAGATAATGAAGAAAGTTCTGAAAAAGTAGAAAATGTGTGTTAATATAGGGATAGAAGATCCCTTCTGCTGAGACACAGTCTTGTTGATATCAATTGCTCTGTATTGTTTAAATATTAATACGTTACTGGGTTGGAATAGTTTATAGAGTCATCTGATATCTGATGCTATGATATTTATTTCAATTGAACAGTGTATTATTGTGACTCATCAGTGTAGTCAGATAGTATTATCTCTTCTCAAACCAGACTGTTTATTCGGTGATACAGTAAGGGAGCATTGCAACATTGTGAACTATATTTTGTTTCAGTGTTGTTAAGGTCCACTGATATTATTGATATAGCTATTTCCCTTACAGGTATATTTGTTGAGGGAAATATTAGTAGGAAAAGAAGGGAAAATAAGTAATGGTATAATTTAGTGTGGTACAGATAGAAGGTGTTTATGATACTTCTTGATATTTATTTACATATTCCACATTTGACCAAATAACAATTATTTATAATCAGATGCTCCAGTCGCATCTATTATCCCTCTTTTCTATTATTGCTGTTATGTACAGTGTGGGAGTCCGGCAGCTGGTCTGACATTGGCCGCTGCTGTCAAACCCCCCTTCCCCTATCTGCGGCTATTATTGCCGTCTGCGGGTGCAGCCGCGGGTCTGACACTGCCCGCTGCTGCCTCTCTCTGAGTCCCGTGTGTACCGGACTGAAGTGCTGGTATAGCGCGCTAATATAGTCGTTCACGGGTGCAGCAGCGGGTCTGACACTGATATGAATGTTGTGAAACCAATTCCCACACAGATGGCGCTATGGCCCTCATTCAGAGCCGCTCGCTATTTGCGGTCGTTCGTTCTAAAACAAGGGGTGGCTATTCAAATGAACCGTTCGCTCAGTGCGGTCTGTTCACGCCTCTAACTCTGAACGAGCGAGCAAAACATACGCTCGTTTATTTGATAAAAACGCCCCCTGGCCGCTCGCATCATACGTCATGTCCGCTATTTATTAGATTAATCGAGTACATCGAACAGCGTATGAACTGCTCGCTATTCTTGTGGTTGTTTTTTTCAACCACAATATTGCGAGCAGTTCTGACTATAAAATAACCAAGTGACGTGTTCAATGACGCTGCTGTATTAATTATGCACACCCATAAAACGCCCGCTTTGACCTTTAAGCACACCTGCGTTCTGATCTCCACTCCCCCTTTTCAAGCACCTTACCACCCACATATGCCTCATTCTGTCACTCAAATTAGCAGGCACTCGCTATATAGCGAGCAAACGATTTTCGGCCGCACTGACTGGTTCGCGCATGTGTACTAAAAACCATACGCATGCGCAGATGTGCAAATATCGCTCGGAACGAGCGTACTGCCGCTTACATGCGGCTCTGAATGAGGGCCTATGTTGGTATAATAAATGACAGAAAAATAGACAAATAAAAATCAAATCTTCCCTTATTAGCTTGATGTTTTTCTTCTGTTGTTTTCTTTTTTTATCTCTAGTGACCGGCACTCACTCACATTAAACAAGGAAATCACCAGTGTATAATGGTTTCTTTTAGTGAAGATGAAAATTCACTTCCAGGATAAATATGCATACCCCACTCACAATTTTCCAGACGTTTTCTTTCACATAAAGGTATCTTTGCCAATATACACACACAGTTGTATCCATATATTCATATGTTCAGTGTATATTAGAAAAGGCTGAAAAGGCTATGCCTCAGTATTGTATATGATAAAAACAATACATTTATTCATACACATATGTTCCCATACAAGGGAAAGAAAACATACAAAATACAGGGGTGCACGATCAAAAAACAAAAACAACAATTTAAAAATTGATATATGGAAAAAGGAAGGAGCAAGTTACCTAAACCACACAAGTCAAAATCCACAGCATCCAATTAGTGTCAACGCGTTTCAGCCCTGTCCTGGGCCTTTATCAAGACATGTCCTTGCTGGTGGATTTCAGCAGGGACAAATTTATATTGTGTGAAGAAGAGGATGTACACACTGATGGGGATGATGATGATGACAACATCTGATCTTATCATTCTGAACCACCAAATTGATGGGGTGGGCAAATATGAGCAGCAGAACAGAGCATCTTCCTGCCAGGATGTGTGCAATAAAGTGCAAATACGTTTAATACAAAAAATAGTTGTGTATATTGGTCACATACATACATATTTACATGGTACATACAGTGCGTAAAGCAGGCTAAGGTAACCTGAAGCACGCCACCTGTTGTTGACAAATACTTCCAGTAGGCCCAGCAAACATCACAGATGCTGGGAGTCTTGTTCAACAAGAGAACTAAAGGCTGCTTTCCTCTGATGTAGCAGAAAGTCTTGGTCCCATTATCCCTAACAACCTCCCTGAGTACAAAGTAAATGTCTGTTTACAGTATGTTCTAGCAGCACCTCCACAAGCAAGGCCACCTCATTTCTATTAGATATGTAAAAAATTAAAAAACCTCCAGATCAAAGATGTCTTTTAGGAACTGAAGAACTTAATCCTAGATTGATCTTCTCTCATAATTTTTTTAAGGCTGAAAACATTAAAATAAATAAATTAAAAACTAATCAATCCTTTCTCCTTTCCCTGTCTTCAGTTCATAAACATATTCCAACTCCGTCGGGCCTCTGACGTAGTTAAGGAAAACATTCTTGGTTTTTAAAATTCCTAGGGTTCGTATAGTTTATTAAACTGCCATCCTGTCTACCACTCTGTGCCATGTTGGAAGCTGAACTGCCACATGTTAGTTCCGCCCACTGCTGTTGCATAGCTTAGTCAGCCAGCTAGCTGGATGCAACCCTTTGGCCCTAAACTAGATGAAAAAAAAATCAATATTGTGAGCTGTGAGTTGGTCAAAATTGACTGGAAATAAATGTTATTGAGGTTAATAATACTGTAGGAACAAAAACAGGCCCAAATTATGTGATTTTAGCTGTTTTTATGATTTAAAAAAAAATAATACAGATACAGAACCAAAACCAAAACACTCAAGGGGCGGTTTTGGCAAAACCAAATCCAGATCCAAAACACAAGGAGATACAGATCCAAACCCAAAACGTGGGGTCGGCGCACATCCCTAATTTTAATGGGTGAAAACTATTCATTTACAATAGTTTAAACCAACATTCTTTATCTCACCCCCCTAACAGAGTTTTTGAACAGAATTTCCCCACAAACCGTACAGCAACAACCTACAGTAATTCAGATGATTGTGGCATATTATTGACAATAGCATTCACTATTTCTGTTATCAACAACTAGATTCTAACTACTAAGCACACAATTATACACTTATTTGCAAATGATTCTGCACTTAGAAATTATATTCCATAAGCAAACACTTGTTATTGCCCATACTTAATCAGCAAATGTAGTCCTGAAAATCAAACAAAGACAACACTATCCACAGGCAAGAAAGGATAAAGCCTGGTACACACTGTGCAGATCACTCTATAGATCAGATAACCACGCCAATCCTCCCATACATACTAAGGTATTTTTTAGCCATTATTTCTACTTCAGGGTCCATAGGGTATCCACAGGATACCTTGGGGTATAGGTGTGACGTCAGTCGCAGGGCACCAAAGAGTTAAGCTTTCAGCCTCCCAGGATGCACTAGGTCCCCCTCCTATACCCCGCCCCCGGGCCAAGGCACCCCAGTTTAGTTTGGTGCCCGGCCGGAGTCGGGTGCACCTGTTGGAGTGGGGGCTAGAAGAGCCCCTGAAGCTTTTTCTTCATGCAGCTGTGGCTGCACATCTGGATGAACAGCATGGACAGTCAGTCCTGACGTCCATGCTGTCTTCCCTACACCCCGCCGGTACCAGAACGCCGGTACTGATCCGGGGATGCTGGTGGGCGTCTGGGGTCACAGCTAGCGGTGACCCCAGATGCTCCGGACCATGGCCGGATTCAAGGGGGACAGAGGTAAGCAGCGGGGTCCCGCGGTGGGTCCCCGCTGATCACATGGTCCTAAGTCCCCAGGCAGGGGGCTCCCTGGGGACTGGCTGCAGCGTGGAGCCAGGCGACCAACCTGCGCTTCCACTACCCCCTGGGACAGCGGACCGCAGCAGAGCGGTAGCGCTGCGGCGTCCCAGGGGTTAAATGCATGCCAGGGGAGCGCGCCTTCCCTGTCTCACAGCCGGCGCCTCCCCCGCTGCACACAGCCCTCTCTGCATGCTGCCGACTGGTCCTGTGGCAGCGCTCCTCCCCCAGGCCAGCCTCCTCTCTGCTCCTCGGCGGCCATCTTCTCCAGAACGCATGGTGAACGCTGCTGGAAGCGCTGGACGGAAGCATCGTGGTCTGGGTCCCCCCGCATACCTCTCCTCCGCTGTGGCTCAGGTCTGTGTATGCAGCGCTGTGTCCTACCAGGCCCTGTGTCTGTGTAGTTGAGTAATCAGCGCTGTTAGTGCAGGAATTGTTATTTCTCTGCATTGTATGTGACTGTGCTAGCGCTGCCTGTAACTTTTCTTCTCTAAACTGTCAGCTTTATTACTGTCCCTGTTCTTCTGCTAAAGCCCTTGCGGTGCGGTGCTGCAGGGTGGTCTCTCGCCTATTTAATACTTAATTGGTGAGAGAGGTCACATACGTGGTGCCATCATGTCTGAAAGTGATTTTCCCCTCCAGCTACAGTGTACCACGTGCAAAGTACCGTTAGCGGAGGGGGAGGGTAGCGCGGAGGGCCTTTGCCGGCAGTGTTTGTCCATGGCGCGGCCTATAACGGTTACAGCACCGGTACAGGAGCCGCCCTGGGCTTGTTTCGCTCAGGCGTTAACAGCTTTAGTGGGCCAGTTAGCTCCGCAGCCCGCGTTTACTCCGATGGGTTTGTCCCAGCAGTCTGTGGTGTCGTCACCCGTGCAGGGGTTCCCACGACAATTGGTGGTACCCCACAGTCTCCCTATTTCCCCGCTCCCGGGTTCTCAGGAGCCAGCGTGGGTTAACTCCCTGACGAGTTCTGTACAGCACTTGTCGGATGTGTTGCAAGGGGAGTCTGTGATGCGGCCTCATAAAAGGCCGGTGGCGTCTCTGTCCGCTCCTTATGAGGATGACGAAGGGACGTCTGATGATGGGGAGATTCTGGATCCTTACGATCAGGAACCTCTCCATACTAAGGACGCTGATGCTAAGTCCAAAGTATATATTCCTGGACTTATTCGGGCGGTCCGCACAGCCTTGGTGATTGAGGACGAAGTTCCCCCAGCGGCTAAATCTAAGTATGCCTTTTTCAAAGATGTGAAGGGCGATGCCACAGTCTTTCCTCTTTCGCGTCAGTTGGTGGACCATTTAGAGGAGGCGTGGAAACAACCTGGCAAAAGATACCAGCCGCAGAGACGCCTGGCGGTGGCTTATCCGTTCGCGGATAATTATTTTGCTAAGTGGGAATCCCCTCCACAGGTGGATTCTCACGTAACCAGTCTTGTCCGTAGTGCCACATTGCCGATGCCATCCATGTCCTCCCTTAAGGATGCTACGGACCGCAAGGTAGAAATCTGCCTGAAGTCCGCTTATTCCCTTGCAGGGGGGGCAGCACGGCCGGCTATGGCCATTTGCTGGGTTGCCAGAGCGATGGAGCGCTGGGCGGATTCATTAGAGGCTTCTTTTGAATCCGACTGTCCGGCCGAACAGGCGGAGTTGATTGGCAATCTCCGTGATTCGGCCACCTACATCAACGAGGCGGCTCTAGACATTAGTACTCTGGTGTCTAGAATTTCTTCAGCAGTGGTAGCTGCTCGTCGCACCTTGTGGCTGCGATCCTGGAAGGCGGACGCAGATTCCAAGAAAGGTCTGGAAGCGTTGCCGTTTACCGGAGAAGTTCTCTTCGGTCCGGATCTGGATAAGATTGTGGCCACGCTGGCGGCAGCCAAATCTGCTTGTCTCCCGTCGGCCGCTGCTCCTTCTGGTTCGGGACCATCGTCCTTTCGGTCATCTAGGGCCCAGGGCAGGCCCAAACCACAGTCGTTTCCTCGACAGGCTGGCCCTAAGAAATCGGTCAAGCCCCGGAAGCAGGCATGGAGTACCAGACGTCCGGCCCCCAAGCCAGATGACAAGCCTGCGGCCTGACGGTCCGGGCCTCCCTTTGGGGGATCCCAGGGTGGGAGGCCGCCTGCTACAGTTCGCCCAGTGTTGGTCGACCACTACGACAGACACTTGGGTTCTGGAGGTGGTTTCCCACGGATACGCCCTCTCCTTCCGGCACAGACCCCCGGCTCGCTTCTTCACCACGGGTCTCCCATCAGACCGGAACAAGGCTACGGAGCTGCGGAAGGTATTGCACACTATGCTCCAGGCTGGAGTTATAGTGCCTGTTCCATTCTCCCAGAGGGGCCAGGGTTTCTATTCAAATCTATTTTTGGTACAGAAACCCAATGGGTCATATCGTCCGATTCTCAACCTCAAAGCACTCAACAAGTCTTTGCGGGTCCCGAAGTTTCGGATGGAGACCCTACGGTCCATCATTCTGGCGCTGGAACCTGGGGACTACTTGGTGTCATTGGACATACAGGACGCTTACCTGCATGTCCCTATTCTTTTGCGCCATCAACAGTTCCTCAGGTTTGCAATCCGCAGCGACCACTTCCAGTTTCGGGCGTTACCTTTTGGCCTGGCAACAGCACCACGTGTTTTCACCAAGGTGATGGCGGTCATGGCGGCTTCTCTGCGGCTGCAGGGAGTCCGCATGTTACCGTATTTGGACGACCTGTTATTGGTGGCAGGATCTCCAGAGCTCCTGTTACGCCACTTGGACCTGACCATTGCACTGCTGCAACGGCACGGCTGGCTAATCAACTGGCAGAAGTCCACTCTAATCCCGTCTCGGAGGATTCTGCATCTTGGAGCCTTATTGGACTCGGGACAGCAAAGGATCTTCGTGACGGAGGACAAGATCTCTGCTTTACAGTCAAGGGTGCGCAGTTGCCTGCACAGCCGCCGGGTGTCCTTACACTCGGCGATGAGGTTACTGGGCTCCATGGTGTCGGTGTTCGACATGGTGGAATACGCCCAGTTTCACTCCAGACCTCTGCAGCACCTGATCCTGTCCAAGTGGAACGGGCTGACTCAGTCTCTGAAGTCCCAGACGATTGTGCTCACCCAGGAGGTTCGCCTGTCCCTTGCGTGGTGGTTACAGACGACCCACCTCAACAAGGGACGTCCGTTCTGGGTTCCAAATTGGGTCCTGTTGACAACGGACGCCAGTCTTCGGGGCTGGGGAGCAGTTTCGGGTCCACACTTGTTCCAGGGCAGGTGGACGCCGACAGAAGCGGAGCTTCCAATAAATATCTTGGAACTCCGTGCGGTCTTCAATGCTCTCCAGCAGGCACAGCGGTTTCTCCAGGGTCGCCCGGTGCAGGTCCAGTCGGACAACGCTACCACCGTGGCCTACATAAACAGGCAAGGAGGAACTCGCAGTCGGGCGGCTCTCGTAGAGGTCTCTCGGATCCTGGTTTGGGCGGAGCGCAATCTTCCGGCCATATCAGCAGTCTTCATCCCGGGAGTGCTAAATCGGGAGGCGGACTTTCTAAGTCGCCAGGACGTTCATCCGGGGGAATGGTCCCTGCACCCGGACGTTTTTCAACTACTGGTGGACAGGTGGGGTCTTCCAGAAATCGACCTCATGGCGTCCCGGCACAACAACAAGTTGCCGGTGTACGGGTCTCGCACAAGAGACGAAGGGGCGTCTCTGGTGGATGCTCTGTCCGTCCGGTGGACGTTCCGGTTCGCATACCTGTTCCCTCCGGTCTCCCTTCTTCCACGGGTAATCCGGAAATTCAAACAGGAAGGAGGGACGCTCCTGTTGATAGCTCCCGCGTGGCCCAGACGGCACTGGTTCTCAGACCTTCAGGGTCTGTCCGTGGACAGTCCTCTGCGGTTGCCGCTACGACCGGACCTTCTGTCTCAGGCTCCTTGCCTTCACCCGGACCTGACTCGGCTGTCTTTGACGGCGTGGCTGTTGAGACGGCCATGCTGAGGTCCCGGGGGTTTTCCAGCTCTGTGGTGCGTACCATGTTACGAGCTCGGAAACCGTCTTCCGCAAGGATATACCATTGCGTGTGGCATACGTTCTTCCAGTGGTGTCGACCGAGAGGTTATGCACCGCGGGAGTTTCGTCTGTCTCGGATTCTCGCCTTCCTGCAAGCGGGACTAGATCATGGGCTTCGCCTTGCTTCTTTGAAGGTACAGGTTTCGGCCCTATCTGTCTGGTTTCACCGTAGGATTGCTACAATCCCGGATGTGCGCACCTTTATGCAGGGTGTTCTCCGCATTCAGCCGCCCTTTGTTCCACCTGTGGCGCCTTGGGATTTGGCTGTGGTCCTGAGGGCTCTCCAAGGACCGCCGTTTGAACCACTGGGCTCAGTGGATCTTAAATGGCTAACAGCTAAGACTGTTTTCCTTCTGGCCATTGCTTCGGCCAGACGTATTTCTGAGTTAGGGGCTCTTTCTTGTAGACCCCCTTTCTTGTTTTTTTATGGGAACAGGGCAGTACTCCGCACTCGGCCCGAGTTTCTTCCCAAAGTTGTTTCCCAGTTTCATGTTAACGAGGAAATAGTTGTTCCGGCCTTTAACTCACCGGGTCTTTCCGTGGGTGAGGCCTCTTTGGATGTTGTGCGGGCCTTAAGGACTTATGTTGACCGCACTTCTTCGTTTAGGAAGTCGGACGCTTTGTTTGTCCTCTATGGCTTCCGTAAAAAGGGTTGGCCTGCTTCAAAGCAAACTTTGGCAGCCTGGATCCGTATGGCTATTTCTGAAGCTTATCTTCATGAAGGCCTACCGGTCCCTCCTTCTCTGAAGGCTCATTCCACTAGGTCTGTGGGTCCTTCGTGGGCAGCTCAACGTGGTGCCTCGGCAGTTCAGATCTGCAAGGCTGCTACGTGGTCTTCTGTCCATACCTTCGTGAGGTACTACAGGTTTGACACCTTCGCCTCTCAGGATGCTTCCTTCGGGCGGCGGATTCTCCTTTCTGCACAGGAGCGTCCCCACCCTTAAAGGATACTGCTTTGGGACATCCCCAAGGTATCCTGTGGATACCCTATGGACCCTGAAGTAGAAAATATGAGATATGGTAAGAACTTACCCTTGTTATCTCTATTTCTACGAAGTCCATAGGGTTCCACAGGACTCCCGCCCTGTCGCACCTGTGCTGCAGATGGGCTTTGCTCTGGTCACCGGTTTTCCGTCTCCCTCTGGTGAGAATGTGATTCTTGGATGTGTCCAGATCTTTGTTCTCTCTCTTCCTTCTCCTCCTCCGGCCTATGGCTTGGTAACTAACTGAGGTGCCTTGGCCCGGGGGCGGGGTATAGGAGGGGGACCTAGTGCATCCTGGGAGGCTGAAAGCTTAACTCTTTGGTGCCCTGCGACTGACGTCACACCTATACCCCAAGGTATCCTGTGGAACCCTATGGACTTCGTAGAAATAGAGATAACAAGGGTAAGTTCTTACCATATCTCATATTTTTGATGTTCTATTTTACATATATATTGTTCAACTACTTTTGAATCTATATTTTGCCTAATTACCGCTTGTTTACCACATATTTATTTGTATTATTATTTATTAACAGTTGTACAGATTATATATTCCCGGTTCCAGCAAATGTGAATAATAGTCCACAGCCATTTGTAAATCACTGTTCTATTAGCTGTTATAAGAGTACTTTATTAACTGTATAGTATTTGAACAGACAGTTTAGAGTTATCTTTTGTGTTAATTAAAATTGCTCATAGACATGCAAATGATATAAGACATCTCACTTTGTCAGAGAACTCTGTCGATCGCCCGATCTGGTAACCTATCAAATAATCCATAAATATATCACAGCTATCTTGTCAGGAAATTGCTCCTGATTACAGGTCACAAACCGCACTCTGCACACTTGTGACTAGTAAGGTTACTGTAAGGGACCCTCAGGGCTCCAGCACTCAATCTTACACTCACCTACCTCAGGCTACAGATCTAACTGGACTCTTCCTCAACACAGTCACTCACTTCCACACAACTCAGCTGCCATCACCCACTGTATAAGGCCAGTAGAAAGCTTGTGACTTTAATACACACTAGATGCACTCTTTGTTCTGATAGCTAAATTGTTAACACTTCACACACTGATATTTAGCATGTGAGCATGTGTTTTCTGTCTACTCTATTTATTCATGTTGTTTAAATATCATAGTGTTCGATTCATTCAATTACAGCAGTCTCATAGTGTTCGATTCATTCAATTACAGCAGTCACTTACCTTCCCATATACTCCTATGCGATTTGGGTCCACAAATGGCAACTGTTTCAAATGCCTGAAAAGATGATTGTTTCAGTTAAAACGAGACCGACCCAAGCTGACAACTTAGACATTCTTTTATATTGTCTATCCTGTCCTAAGCACGTCACCGTCCACAATGAAGTGTTATATCCATAAAAGAAAACTTGGCAAAACTCAGAACAATTTCAACTCTAGGGGGGTATCCAATTGTGGGCGGGATTTTTAAAAAATCCCGGCTGCGGTGCAGGGTTTTTCCCGGAGCCGCAGGGTTTTGCTATTCATTTAGGTGCCTGAAAATGGGACACTGTCATTTCTACAGAAATCACTGTGTCTCTTTTTTCTCGCACCTCCAGAGCAAGTCTGATTTTCCTAAATGTAATAATTTTAGGAACAATCAGCAGGACTTGCTCTGGGACCCCGGCGGCACCCCCCCCATGAGGAGTAATTAAGCAATTGGAAGTTTCCAATTAGCTTAATTAGTCATTACTTACTCAGCTTTGCATCCAGCGTCGGGAGCCGGTCTTCTGCAACAGGGTGAATAGGTGAGTGTGTATGAGTGAGTGAGTGTGTGTGTGTGAGTGACTCCCGGGGTGTGTGACCCCCCCCATGTAAGTGTATACCCCCCGTAGTGGGTGCTGGGAGAACTATATCTCCCAGCAGCCCTTGCACCTCCCTGCAGCCCCCAGGACACCCATCAGCCCCCTACCCAGTGACAAGATGGAGGGGAAGCCACTGGGAGCCGTGGTCGCTACAGGAGACCTCCGGACAGGTAAGCATGCTTTTTTTTTTTACGCACCGCTAGGTTTTCAGCTCTGAAAACCCTGCAACCACTTGCTCTGAAAACCCCGCAACCACATTTTTAAAATTGTTAACTGCCGGTATCGGGAGTGTGCATACCCGCTGTAATCAAAAATTAAGTGCAAGGGGCGCAAGGTTTTTTACCTTGCTAAACCTCGCACCCAGTTGAATATTTCCCAAGGACTGGATTGCATGTGATTTAGAAAGGAGTTCAAGGAGTAACCCTATATTCTAGCTCTATAGCAGTGGTTCCCAAACTTTTTGAATGACGGCACCCTAGAGTATCAGCATTGTTTTCATGGCACCCCTAAGCCAAAAGTTTGTTATTGAGAAATTCAGAAGAAAATGTAGTAAAGCAGTAAAGTGATATAAATTGTGCTAACTGTCATTCTTAGGTTCAGTTATGTGGTGGAGGACAGGTTTGTGTTTCTGTTTGTCCACATATTTACATTACATTGACCATAATTAATTTGATTTGGTGCTGGACCACCAACCTGAGGCACCCCAGGGTTCCACGGCACACAGTTTGGGAACCACTGCTCTATAATAATAAAACTGAGTAATTCACTGTATACAAGAAATCAATAGCACACATGTCCAAACATATTTTTAAGTATATGTTTTTAACAAAACAAGTATCTAGTTTTTCCAGAATGGTGTAAGTTTCTCTTTTACGTTAATCTTAAAGAAAATTATCTAATGTTTTTATTACTGTACAGCCCTGCGGACCTTAATGATGATGATAATGATAATAATAATAATAATAATAATAATAATAGGAGGGGATTTACCTTGGTAAAACATTGTATCTATTTGGTAGTGCAAATGCCCGCCTAGTTGTGATGTCAGCCCAGATACATCGAGCAGCCGATTGGTAAGTGTGTATAGCTGACCAATCCGTTGTCTCAGTGTGTACCCTACTTAAGGCACTACCACATGCAATCAGTAGGACCATCTGTAACATCCAGTTCCCTATATTGTATAACCGGTTTCATTTTCATATAATAAATTATTCTACAAAACAACACAGTCCTGCATATATAATGTGCAAATGCCCCAGATATTAATGATATACAATGTGCACAATAGTTCAACAAAAAGTGACCAATCAAATTTCTAATTTTATTTCTAATTTAAACTATGGCATTTATTATGTATATTAGCAACATCTCAGGCAATTACATGGTATTTAAAGTGGGCACAATATTTCAGGTTTGATTGACCATATTGTTAAATTCCCTTCCAACAATATGTGATTTACAATCTATCTGTAAATGTAACCATGATAAGGTATCCAGCGAGTTCAGGTTTGCAGTATTGTATTATTTAATGTCAGAGTCACTGGCTTTCATGTTCCCATCGCCTGTTAATACAGATTTGTCAAAGGAGATGACTAGTGTACCTGATGTATTTTCTGATACAGGAAAAAGCTAAAAATAGTACTAGCTCAGTCTGAGGTAAGTTTGAGGGAAGTGAAGGAATATGAAAAAAACTTCTTAAATTAACAACATAACTAGCTAATATTTTTTCCAAAAAGTCCCCAAATTTGACAGTTTTTTGTTATTATAAAATGATGTCAATAATTAAGCAAATAATAGCTATATAAATCTGATTCAGTAAAATTTTATTAACAAATATGCAGATTAAATAGTTATTTACATAATGTTACATCATTTATAATAAAAAAATTAAAATTTTGGGGACATTTTTGGAAAAAATTGTTTTATACAGTTACTGTAAATAGTTTATACATCAAAGTGTTTATTTTGTTTTATTGTGTAAAACTGACTCTACAGTACAGGGACATAAGTTTATTTTATATAAAAATATTGATCTATGGGCATGGGGGTTGGAATTAATAATAATTAAAGAATCTATGATGTGATAAACATGCCCCCATGGTGGAATTTAAAAAATACATATTTTAGGCAATTTCTCATGAATTTTTGGAATAAAACTGTATCAATTAAGTGGTTAAAAACTGCTGCTTCAAATCTAGTGGCTACATTGACCACACATTGCTGGCTATTATATATACCCCTATATCTTTTTCAAATTAGTAGACAATGGGGACCTATTCTGGTTATGTATAAACAATAGAATATTGATGTATTCCTTTAACAATTACGTGAACAGTTGTAGTAATTGCTATGTGTACTTGCACCAAATTTCATTAATGATGTTCAGTAATTTGATTGGTGTTTAATGCCCCATTTTCTTTCTCTCACAATCGAAAAAGTTAAGATCTACACGTATTGATGTTACTAATTAATCATGTAGTTAGCTTGAATAAAGAGTGTATATATTTTAGTACAGCGTGTTCTGTTATCTCCATGCTGTTGGAAGGGAGTTTGCTAAAGGGTCTGTTGTTAGCCATGAAATTGCTGTTTTACCACCATGTAATGCTGGATGTGCTTATTAGCTGTTTAGAGCTGATCTGTAACTTTAATGAGGATTTTAGAGTAGTGCCTTTCTATGACGTATCATCCAGTGTACTCCTGGAGTCAGTGGTGTATCTATCCATTGGCCAGGGTGGCACTCGCCAGGGGCGCCGACCAGTGCCACCAGCAGCCAAGGAGTGGACTACCCCCGCTAGTCCCCCGGGCCCACAAGTGTAGGGCAGACTGCAGTGAGAGGTCTGCCCTACACAGTGGTGGCTGTGTGTTTGTTATAGCAGCCAGCCAATGAGAGTCAGACAGACTCTCATTGGCTACTGCGTCGTCCACTGAGGGAGCCGGCTGGAGCTCACTCATGAGCTCCATCTTCCAGTTCCCCCCACAGTGGGTGATGGGAGAGATGTCATGATGTCTCTCCCATAGTGCAAGAGAAGAGCCGGGACTTGGAGTGGACAGCGGCGGTCGCGTCAGGAGCAGGGATCAGGTAAGTTGTATTTTTTTTTTCTTCTGTGTGTGTGTGTAAGCCTGGCACAGCAGGGGGGGGGGCTATATAGGGGGTGGCCACTACTGGGGTCACTTTATTGGGGGTGCCCGCTACTGTGGGCACTGTATAGGGGGGCCACTACTGGGGGCACTTTAGGGAGGACTACTACTGGGGGCACTGTATAGGGGGACCCCTACTGGGGACTAATACTGGGGGTACTATATAGTGGGGACTACTACTGGGGGCAATGCAGCATAGGGGGGGACTACTACTGGGGGCACTGTATAGGGGGGACTACAACTGGGGGCAATGCAGCATAGGGGGGACTACTACTAGGGGCATTGCATAGGGAGTGGAGGGGGGCACCAGTCCATTACATTGCCAGGGGCGCTTGGATCCCTAGATACACCCCTGCCTGGAGTAAAAGATCATACAGCTATATTTGCATCGCAAATATAGTAGTGGTGGCATATGGTTTGCTGGAGGTGTTCTCCATCTCCAGGCTACAATTGAATGAATGCTTTACAATGTGGGTCTGATTCAGAGATGGACGCTATGGCACAGTCGCTGCACCTTTGTACCCAGCAGATGTGCACAAATATGCAAAAAACACAGGTGGCGTCTCAAGTAAAAATACGCCCACTGCCGGCCTCTCTGATCTGCTGCTGCGTCCAAAGACGCAGCATCAAATCAACTGCGTGACCATCGGACATCTGAGTGACCCTCAGGTTACTCAGGATGTCTGTCAAAATTGTGTCTTCTGGAATGCTCCCTGTCACTGCCACCCCCAAACGCTAGCAGAAACGCTAGCAGAAACGCTAGTCATGCTGAGGCTATGGGTCACTGCAAGCTACATCGCATAAACAGACCTGCACGTGCGCGGTGCAGCTCCTGCATTTGTGCCGATCTACAAACACTGGAGATATAGGAAAATATGAAATGTATGTACATCTGTGAATTAGGCCCTGTGATCCCTACATGAAGGTCTAAGCAACTGACCATTTACCTGGGCTTATACAATAAAGTACTTGCGGTCTTCGCGCTCCCTGGGGTATTTTTTGTGTTTTTTTCAATTTTGCACAATTCAAGTCATTTACCTGGGCTGTAGAAAGAGTTTTACATGAATAGATTGTGGCATTTTCACCAAACATATAACCAGCAATGTAAGTCTGCACATCAGTGTTTTCATATGATAACATAGAGAGTGCATACAGGGGGAGGTGCAATGATACACTAGTGATCCTTCTCCTCTGTGCACCATAATGGAAAATAAGCATGACCTTGTTGACCAACAATTGCTTCAAATATTGCCCCTATTAATTCTTCACAAGGGAACAATTAATGTTAAACAATGGTCTATTATGCTGAACTTGTGTAACACAATGACTTAAATTCAGACCCTATTTGATATTGTAATAAAAAAGTCTTCACACCCCATATAGCACATATATACAGTAACTACACGTACTGCAACAGAAGCGTGTGATCTTTAATCTCGACAGAACCAAGCTTCCGGTCCGTTTTATGGAGCACTTGCAGACCTTGATTCTTAGACCCCCGTCCATCAAAATGTGCCACTATTATCTGGAAGGAGCTTACAAGCACAGTGCTCCATCCAAGGAAGAATTCCTCTGTGACCTGCTGAGAGCCTGGAGCTTCCGGCCTGTATTAAGGGGAAACATATGTATATTACTATGGCTTATGTTCAGTAATATAGTAGAATAGCAGGAACAATGCTTCATATAAATGTAATTCTTGATCAACAGTGTTCCATCAAGAAGGCTACTGGGAAACGCTATGTTTTGGAAATATGTCTATATCAAGATAGAGAATTACTACCCTTTTGTATATTATGATTGTGTGTTTATGGTTTATTCAAGTTCTACATGGGGTTTCCAAATCACATGATTTATTACTAAAATGTAATACTGGTTGGATTTACTGAGGTCGCGGAAGTGTCAGTGTTACTTACATCCAGAGCAGCAGAGGGTACTGTGACTCCTTGTAGTCCGATGGAAGAGTCAGGCGAACATGCAGCTCTGTCAGATAGAGAAAATATAATTTAATATTGAAAATACAGTCAGAGCATAGGGTTGTGTTGCTTTGGTGAAGTACGAGTATTTGGAGGCAGATACATTTATTTCTACAGTGCGAGCTGCATTCTGGTTTGTGGCACCTTTTTAGTCCTGTGTCTGTTTTCACATATAACTATGTAATAGGGTCAATGGTATTCCCATAATGATAAGTGATCTCTATGTAACGGTGTGACTGACCAACAATGGTCTTTTGTGTGTGTGAGCCCACCAAGCACATTCGCTTCCTTGTTCTTGGACCTGAACTCGCAAATTCATTCTGGACCTAATTTTGTAGGGCTTGTGGCTACATCTGAAAATGCTAACTTGCTAATACTTTAGGAACACCCAATTATTAAAGTTGTCAGATTTTCTCTGCTTGGGTTAGCCTCATTGGTGGTGGTTCTGAGATGGCCGTATGTGTTCAAAGAATAGGTAAAAATAGTGTATTTATGCCCATATGCATCGTAAGAAGCCCCCAGCTCTGTATCACCAGGAGCATATGGTACATTTACGTCAGGTTTATATAATGTAGTGTTCGCTCTGCATCAGCCTCATTGTATTTAATACTTCTATAATATAAGCAAATGTAGTGGTGGGAAAAGAGTACTTATACCTGCTCCAGCTGGATCCTCCTTCTACGAAAACCTCTTTTTTTGTACTTCGGTCAAATCATGTTCACTTGGACATAAATTCTCAACTCCATTACAATGTCCATAGAACAAAGGGCCTGATTCAGAGCCGAATGCTCTGACCAGAGCGCTCGCTCTGAATCAGGGCCCTCCTCCATGAAAATGGAGCGGCCTCCTGGCCGCTCGCATAGCTGTGGGTGACCACCCACAGCTTATGCGAGCGTCCATGATGATGGTCGCGATGGTCTTGACCATCGGGCTTGCGACGGAGACCCTGCGGTAGGGTCTCGCTGCCGCAAGCCCAGGAGTGATTTTGGCTCTATCAGAGCCAAAATCAGTCCCACTGACATCACTAGTGATGTCAGTGGGGCTGGCTTCAGATGGCAGGCACGCCCCCAGCACGCCCACCAAAGGGGGCGTGCTGTCAATCAACACCGACAGCACGCCCCCTTTGGTGCGAGACCCAGAGCGATGGAGAGCCCGTCGTTCGCCGGGTCTCGCGCATGTGCACGACGGAGCTACCTCCGTCGTGCGCATGCGCAGTGGGGGAACATCGACCCGCTTGCGAGCGTCCTGCGCTCGTGAGCGGGTCTGAATGACCCCCAAAGAGAATTATTCCAGTATAAGGCCAGATCACTATGGGCCTAAGGCCCTGATTCAGACCCGCTCGCAGCCGCTGGCCGCTCGCTGGGTCTGTGGGCGTTTTTTTTTTTCTCCGGCCACTCGCAGAGCTGTGGGAGACCACCCACAGCTTGTGCGAGCGGCCAGGAGACCATTGCGATAATCGCGACCATCAACCTTGCGAAGAGACCCTACGGTAAGGTCTATTCTTCCACAAGGCCAAGAGGACTCCCTGCTCTAATACAGCAGGAAGTCCACTACTGACATCAGTAGTGATGTCAGTTTGCCCACCCAACAAACGGCAGGCATTCCTAAGGGAACGTCTGTGTTTGTCCAGCCACCCCCCCCTACACTCCCACAAAACGAGGCGAGCTGTCACTCACCATCGACAGCCGCCCCGTCTTGCTGCGAGTCCCGTAGCGACTGAACTTCAGGGCTCGCGCACGCCGGACACGGCGCATGCGCACAAACATCGGGCTGCGAGCGAGCGAGCGGCTCTGAATAAGCTCCTATTCTTCTGTGCATTCATCTGCATCTTATGGGAGTGCTATGGGAATAACGCTGGCGTGTTGCTGGTTGTGTACAGAGACACTCAACCATTCATATTAAAGATCAAACTATGACAATTTGCACCTGGCTTGGGGCTGGTGCAAGCTTGATGGTGCGACAGATGGTTGTGTCTAAATATGCACCGAGCGGTATTTGAGCGCCTAAGACACTGAAAGTGGGCATCTCAGGCCTTGCACATGCAGAAGCATTGATGTACACCAGGGAAGGACTTGTAGCTGTATTTGCATAAAGCCGCAGAAGCAATACCGGCAAAAAGACACAGATACAAATGCTGCAGCATCGGACTCAGAATCAGGTATTATGTCCTGATTGTATTCAATTAGACGTGAAAAGCCGCTTTCAGCAAAAAAGTTTCGCCGATGACGTAATTTCGCCAGGCGTAAAAGTATCGCCATAGTCAATTCCAAATACTTTTCGTGGACGCGAAAGCGCAATGCAATATAATAGGCGAAAAACATTCGCCTATGAATAGGTGGTGAAAAAAAGTACAGAATTGCGGTTTTGGGGTGCAAATGTCGGGAAACCACTCAACATCCTTGGGACAGCCCCCCAAAGCATGACTGTGTAAAAAAAAAAACCACCCCAAAAAATTACTTTGATAAAGGGGGTGAGAAAAAGCTAAATTAAGGTACAAACTTAAAAACTAGCGAAATAAGCTTTTGGGGGTCTGCAAGTATGGGGGAGGTGTTTTTTTTGATTGTAGGTGCTTGCTGAAGGTGCGTTTTTTAAAACTTCACTTTTGCAACTTTTAAACATGCTTGCACCCATTTTCATGTACCCCAAGTTTGCTGGGACTAGTTATTTTCTCAAAAAAAACTGCTAAATGCTTTTCTTCACCACTTGTGCAAAGACGCTAATTAACAGCTATTGAGAGCATTTAAGTACCCCAAATACCTTCAGTAGGGCTATTCGGGGGCATCTACATTGATCCCCAGTGTTAGTGGATCTTTTGGGGGGGGTGTCTAGCTGATTTCACCAAATCTGACAGCACTTTTCGCCTGTTTGCGTTTCGCCGAGTCCTGTTTTCGCGTCCTTTGAAACTGAATAGGGCAAAAAGCGAGGCCGTGCACGAAAAATTTTCACCTCGAAAACACGCAAAGTTGGCGAAAAGTACATTCCGCCAACGGCTGCGAAATTATCGCGGTTAATTGAATACGGCCCTAAGGGCGGTATTCAATTAGAGGCAAAATCAGACGTTTTCACAGTCGTTGGCGTATCGGCCGTGAGATAATATCGCTGCTAATTAATTTGCAGACAAATTCTGCTTGAAATGAAAGAACAGCTCTCTCCTCATGGAAGATGAGGAAAGGATAGAGCAGGGGTGTATAATGAGAGGAGGGGGCACATGTGTGTAGTGTCCAAGTGGGCTCCCTTCCTCGTGCTAGCGCATGCCCAGTGTGTGGACTCTTGCACAGTGCCAGATTCTTCAACACATACGCATATCCCCATTTTTATGGTAATATCTCTATTGCGCATGCACATACAGTAACTCTGGGAAAATGGCCCCCGAGGTGGGGCGGGGACGGCCAGCGTTCCCTGAAACGGGACATGTTGGCCCAGTTTTCCGGGAATAGCAAAGCCAGGGGCTCACAATCTGTCCAGCGTGATTAAGCTGAGGCTTACTCAGCTGGCTGGCGGCCCGGTGCCGATGGACGCGATGGTGATCCCAGCCTGCGACCTCGGTCGCAGTGCTGGGTTTGCTAATGCAGCAGGGGTGTCATACACCTCTTGCTGCAATTGAATATTTGCTTGCGAGCAGCTTTGCAATTCCGTCCTAAGCTGAATCACTCCCTGTGTTTTAAACCCCCTGCAAAACCATCCTGCACAAATGGTAGTAACTGGTCAAAGTAAAAAGAGGTAGGAAACCCGTATGCTTCACATGAGATGATGTATATCTTCCAAATCCGGTGTTATGTCTTCGCCAAAATTAGCTTTCGGTATGGTCTGAATTATATTGTCAGAAAAGTCTTTAGCTCAAGGGTCTTCAACCTGTGGCCCGCGGAGCTGTGTCGGGTGGCCCGCCGACCAGGGGGAGCTGTTCCCCGTGGCCAGCCAACAGGATCCATTTGCCGGGCGACCGCTGAGATTTTGTTACCAGCGGGCGCCTGGCTCCCTACCTGCACCGCACCGCCAGCCGAAGGCTGGAGCTCACTCCTGAGCTCCGGCTTCCGGCTCCCACCGTGTGTGCAGTGCACTATGGGAGAGAAGTCATGATGTCTCTCCCATAGTTGAAACAGAAGAGCAGCAAGGTGGACCGGAGGCAGCAGATGCGGGAGCGGGATTTAAGGTAAGTAGTAGTATTTTTTTTTGTAAGCGGCTTCACTACTGGGGGCAATACTACTAGGGGGCACTTCTATTAGGGTCACTACTACTAGGGGGCATTTCTATTAGGGGCACTAGTACTAGGGAATTACCACTGTGGTCACTAATACTGGGGCACCACTAATGGGGGCATTGCATAGGGGGCACTACTCCTGGGGGCACTACATAAGGGGCACTACCACTACAGGGGACACTGCATAAGGGTCATTACCACTGTGGGCTCTACATAAGGGGCAGCACTACTGGGGGCACTGAATAAGGGGTACTACCACTACTGGTGGCAATACATTAGAGGCATTACCACTGTGGGCACTGCATAATGGGCAGAACTACTAGGGGCACTGAATAAGGGGTACTACCACTACTGGGGGCACCACTACAGTGGGCATTGCATTAGGGGCACTACTGCTGTGGGCATTATGTGTAAGGGGCACTACTGCTGTGGGCATTGTATAAGGGGCACTACTACTGTGGGCATTGTATATAAGGGACACAAATGTGGGCATTGTGTAAAAGGGGCACTGCTGTGTGTCATACATGAATAAGGGACACGACTATGTGGTGTAATGTGAATTGGTGAATCAAGATTGTGCTACTGTGTGGCGTATAGCTTAGTGGCCTTCGGGCTTCGTTGTATTTTTTTATGTGGCCCACACTGAGTAAAAGGTTGAAGACCCCTGCTTTAGCTCAAAGAATCATTGTTTTAACAGCCACAGTTCTAAAGCTTGCAGAGGAAACCTATGGTGATAAAATGGACCTTGGTTCAAGATGTCAGGTCTATGAGGCAGGCACCATGCTGGGCCAACTGCCATGTTTAGAATGACTGTATACTAAGACCTTCTGGGCTAGTACCAGATTCAGCAGAATGCCCTTTCTTGTTGCCTTTTTGAGCAACCATGGAAACATTGTGACCAAAGGTAGATCAGAGGGAACTCCAAGGAACCAACATGGCACCTACCAAAATACCTGTGGATCCCTCATCCTGGGGCATAAGAGCAACACCTTGTGGTTATACCAAGATGCTATCATTTCAAAATCTGATTGCTCCCACCAGGCCACTGATGAAAGGCCACTGGATGAATGGACCATTCTACAGGGTGAAGTGTTTTTATGATGAGGAACTCTGTTTCCAGATATCTACACCGTGAGTGAACTCAGTGGTCTAGGTCTGAGAATTGAACTTATCCAGCTCAGGACTGAACAGGAACTCCCCAACTGTGAAGCCAGAGCTCACAGTGTGCCAAGCTTGCCAAGGCTAAAGTTTTAGATCCAATGAATCACATATCAATGGCTGTTGCCCCCAGAAACTCAGAGGCTCCATGGTTTCATCAGTTAGGAAATCTGATTTTAGTCTGCCAGATTCCAAACACTCTGTGAAATGTTCCAATCACTTATCCACTGGGTCTAATGGAGGCCACTGCTTATAAAACAAAATCTATTGTTTGCATGTTGGTGCTAAACTAGGTATGTCAAAGCATATACATGTAGTCTGTATTCACATGATCTGCCAAACTCCTCCCATTGGACTTGCATACTCGCAGATGCTGATATCTCTGACCAGCAAATTAATGTATTTCTCCATAATAATGTTACATCATTTACACAAAAGTATGCATGTGATGTAGTGCGGGTCTCACTTTAGGAAAGCAGTGTGCAATAATCAAAATGTGCAGAATGGAATGTTGGACATAAATACAAATATTTGGAAAAGTAAAATGTAACAAAAATAAACAAAAATAAGCCTGTCATACAGGTGTAAGGGCATAGAACAATCCAAAAATTATGCTTTGTACATGAATAGAAATATTCTGACTTGCTTTTTCAACAATGCTCAGTAACAATCCCATTGAGTGGGAAATTCTATTATATTGCTTTCTTGAATGACGCAAATTTAAAAACAAATGAGCAAAAAATAAAGTATTGACAAAGTTGTTACAGTACATAGGGGTATACTTTGTTTATTCAGCATGGAAATTATGTTGTTTTTTTTTTAAGTGATTTTCCAGCATAATATAATTTTGACATCTTTGAAATACTAAGCACTCACCAGCACCAAGATCACCATCCTTACCATAGCCATCAATATGGATGGTTCTGTATAGTGTCACTGGCATGTCCTTTGTGGAGAGGGATGTTTTCAGAACCTGGTTGTCTTCTAGAACTAGGAAATCTAGAAATTTTGAAATTAAATAAAACCTCTGTATACCTGGAAATATTGCATATCCCACTAAATATTACTATTTTATTGCATAGGACTGATGCAGCTCACAGTGGGGCTGATACAGAACTAACGTACGCCAATTTACGGTGAGTGTATATATTCACATTGCACATGCTCAGAAAATGAGTGCACACAAGTACACTAATGCAGAGACATAGGCAATCTGATTGCAGCTATAGTTATGACTAAACATGTTGAACAGGTGTGTGAAGGGTGTTCTCACATAGGCAAAGATACACCTGTTAGTAACTATCTTTTGCACCTAGTATAGGGCAGCTGTAAGCACTCACTGATGACGATGACCTGTAGCTAACCAGGTGCATATGGTACAGACGTAGAGATATCTCTAGATGCGTACAGCTCTGCATGTGTGTGTAATATATGTCCTTTCATTTCTAGCTCTGCATCAGCCTTCTTATGTGCTGCCCACATAACAATACTCTGCAATATAAAGTATAATATGTAAATATTATTGGAATAATAAATGAATGACATATACAATGATATGTATATAGGGTTAAGGGCAATTACAGATTTCCAGACATATTTACCAATATTTATAAATAATCATGATATAATATAACTATTTAAGCACATTTTCCCAAGGTTCCTGTTCGAGGAAGGGGAGGGGAGAGGGAAGCGGGGGTGGGGGTGTCAGGGTCTGCAAGCCATCCAGGTCTACTTCTGGCCCTGTGGCTGCCTGCTATGCAGCTGCTGAGCTCCACCTCCTCTGTTGGTGCCAGGGAAGATACTGTGCGCTGTAGTCACAGACATATGACAAACTCTAGTCAGTGCAGGCCTTGCACTGTCCCCTGTGTGCCATGCCCATGACTGGCAGAAAACAGGAAACGAGAGCCTCTAATTACTGACCGTATCAAGAGAGTATGTGTTTAATATAAGTGACTATACCATACTTGCCTACATTTGCACTCGCTCCTCCGGGAGAAGCCCATAGAAGAGTTGCAGCCGACTAGAGATGGGGGGCAGGCCCCGGCATTATGTGTTACTAGACCCCGCCCCCTTGTAGTGAATGATGCAAATCGCAGGTCGTTCAAGAGAGGACAGGGCCAATAGGATGTGATTTTCATAGAAACACATCATATTGGCCCTGCCCCCTCCCTGTTCACAGTATTATGCTCCCCATAGTGCCCACTTTGCTAGGAAGTGGGCAGGTTACGGGAGGACTGCCTACTCTTCCAGGGGTCTGTGGGACAGCCTGCAAATTTGGTAGTCTCCTGCAACTTCTGGGTGAGTAGGCATGTATGGGCTAAACATTGTGGGTTGGTAATGAATAAGGCCTGCGTTGTATAATAGACTCCAAGGAATGGGATCTGTATTTTAGAATGGGTGTTAAAGTGCCTAATTGATCAATTTCTGCAGGTGTCAGAAGCCCTTTTTCAATTATCAGCTTTGAAAACGGCTTTTCACAGCTTTATGCTATTCAAGGAGGGGGTTACACTCAGATTTCTTCTGTGGTTCCCCATGTTTCGGACAATGTTTCTACTCCAAACACCTGTATGGGGAAAGTGACCTGCTGGCAATTCAGTATCACAGCCTACTGCAGATTTAGATGAAAGCATGCCTTCTGTGGAGACTGCACATATGCTTACTTAGTCTGCGATTGGAGAAAAGCCCTACTGAGGGCTATATAGAAGTTCCCCTAGTACCAGGATACCACACCAGAAGGGATTTTTTTTTATAGGTCCATATATTGTAAAATTGTTGCCATGAAGGCATATGGTAATTAACACTTATGTATAAAAAAAATCTTTATAAATAGATCCTAAAATAGGTGAGAACAGTAGTAAAAAGATACCTTAGCAGTGAAAGAGTTAACAAAGAACATAGGATTGGCCAATGACCAGTGAGTTAATCGTACACTGTTTTAGTATGTGTAGTATTGCTCCTGCTCACTGACTGATGTGCTAGTTATCCATTTTATAAAGCAGTGCTGGCTTTCCACAGAAAACTTATTTTTAATTTTTGTAATATTATTTAGGTATTAGTATAGACCCAGGGCTGCCAAGAGAATTCCTGGGCCCCGGTACAGTAACCTCCCGTGGCCCCCCTGGAAGGGGTGTGGCCACAGCATGTTGGGGACATGGTTGCACCTCTTTTGGGGACGTGTCTAGCATGTGAGAAGCACCCACTCATAGGAGCATGATATAGCATGACATAGCTCTCAGCAGCTGGGCCGAAAGTATTCACTATTAAGGCTGGTACACACTAGACTATGTCTAGTGTGTACCGACCTTGTTAGCGACGGGACTAATAAGTGCATACATACTTACCGATGCCAGCAGCGACGACGGGGCCATGCTGCATTTGGAGCGCGCATCGTCAGCAACATAGTGGGTATACAGTGGCCGATGTGCCTTATATGCCGCTCCGATCTGCAGGATTGGGCGACATATCGCTTAATTTGTACCCGGCTTTACTGTGGGTACACATCTGCACAAACTGGGCATATTGTGCAGTGTGTATTCCAGATATGCGCACTCCTGTGGTTGCATGCAAAATCTTTTGGTTGGCCGTGCTGCACAATCAGATGATATCATGTACGACGATGCCATGCTGCCGAAATATATCATATATACATATATAGACACATAAATATTTATACACGCACATATATTTAGATAGGTATACCTATCTATATATTGTATATATGATATTAATATATATTATCTATATAATATATATATACACAGGAGATATATATACACATGATATAAATATATATATATATATATATATATATATACACACACACACAAATATATATATATATAAAAAATAAAAACAAAAAAATAATATATATACTAATGATTGCAAGTGCATTATATTTTTACATTAACTTTATAGAAATTGCAAATGTACAGCTGTCAGCAGCACCACAGTGTCAGAGACATCCTAGTCTTTCACACAGACTCACAGTTACAGGAACACAGAGGTCAGTGGTGCCGTGCGCTTGGCTCTTCTATCAGTCATACAGAGAGTTCGTACTGCCTCACTGTACCCGCCAATGGTCACCCAGGCTGACTTTCTGATGTCCCTCCCAGTTCCCATCCGTCACACGTGGCCTGCTGAAGAGAGAGAGAGTCTCGCGAGATGATGATGTCATCATCTCGCAAGACTATTGGCTCCGCTGCGGTGTGGTACTCGCCGGCTGCAGTCCAGTGTCTGCAGTGCAAAACTCTGGACACTAACTGTGCGGTCACCTCAGTGCTTTGACCGAGACCCCCCCCTTCCGACTGCCTCCAGCCAGCAGCCGCCCGCAGAGGTGTAGTAAACATTGGTGTAATTAAAAAAAAAGGGAAAAAAGGCTAGTGGTGTGCTGCGTCCCGGGCCCCCTGTCATGCCCGGGCCCGGGTAATCAGTACCCCCCCCCCCTCTCGGCGCCCCTGTATAGACCAGGGGTGGCCAAACTCGGTCCTCGAGATCTACCAACAGTTCACGTTATCCAGGACTCCTCACAGAATCACAAGTGAAATAATTAGCTCCACCTGTGGATCTTTCAAAATGTGTCAGTGAATAATGACTACACCTGTGCACTTGCTGGGGGACCTGGAAAACGTGAACTGTTGGTAGATCTCGAGGACCGAGTTTGGTCACCCCTGGTATAGACCATATAGAGCTATTTTGAGCTGTTTATTATTAATATTAATAATAATAATAATAATAATGACGATGATGAACAGGATAAAGATGGTTATCCAAATGATCTGTATAGTATAGTGTAATTTTCTAATATTATTATAACTGCAAACACCTACTCATAGTACAAAGCTACTATTTTATATACATATATATTAATATTGAAGTCATTATGTATGAGGTAATGCATGGATTTGTCAAATGCTGACATCACAACATCTTGAGGATTGAAACAAACTGACTGGAGCTGTGGCCTTCAGACAGAGGATCCAGCAAATCCAGTGTCAGGTTCTATATTTGTTGTGGGCACAAAACTGGGACCTCTGGGACAAGTTGGTGAGAACTGGAGTGGGTAAAACTAGGTGCATGGATGATGCTTTTATTCATTGGTTGGAGATCACAGGAATAATTGCAGGACAGATTAAACCTTGGTAGAGGCACTGATGGACTGCCTGATTGTGACTGAACACTGAGAAAACCTAGAACACTTGAGTGGTGCTTTAAGAACTGTATGGTATTCCAGGAAGGACAGGATACACACTATTACATGCGCCCTCTGCAGGTAGGATCTGTAACGGACGCTGAATGCAGGTATACAGCACAGTTGCGGAGATGACTTAGCCAGCTGAAATGATGTCTGTAAGTTGCGCTTGTTATCAGACAATGGTAGTTGTTTGCATGAATATATTTTGGAGACTGTGCACAGAAAACTGGTAAGTCCACAGGTTAGATGTGTGCAAGATGTTTCCAAGATGTAGATAGAGGCTTAATAATGATTATAGCGTCCAGCAGGAATGCAGGCAGGAGCACACTGGTGTATGGAAGGCTGCACACCACAGGGAGAGCACTAGCACAGTACAGAGAGGAATTGGGAATGCTGGAGAGACAGGCAGAAGGAAGTCAGCAGGCGGAACTGACAACCCAGGACCAAGACCTAGTGATGACACACTGTACTGGCAATGTGCTAGTGAACTTGGGGAACTTAAATAGTGCATTCTGAGCGAAGATTGGCTGGAAAATCATGTGGAATATCCAGGCTTAGGAATAGGAGCAGAAGGGTTATGTGATGAGAATCAATATGGCGGCACTCATGCCGCACTGAGAATCAGAAAACACTGTCACCCGGGATTCATGTGTTAGGATCTGTGGGCCTGATTCAGAGCCACTCGTAAGTGGCCGCTCGTTCGCTCTGAGCGATGTTCGCACAACTGCGCATGCGTATGGGTCGTAATGCGCATGCGCAAACCAGTCATTGCAGTCGGAAATCGAGCGCTCGCAAAACAGCGAGGGGCTGCTAATTTGATTGACAGAATGTACCGTTTGTGGGTGGTAACAGGGGAAGGTGCTTGAAAACGGGGGAGTGGAGATCCGAACGCAGGCGTGCCTAACGGTAAAAAGGGCGTTTAATGGGAGTGCATAATTAGTAATGGAGCGTCATCGACTACGTCACTTGGTTGTCTTTTAGCCTGAACTGCTCGCAGTGATTGCGGTAGGATAAACCTACCACAAGCACTGCGAGCAGTTCAGATGCCTTTCGATGTACCCAATTAATCAAATACCAGAGATGACGTGTGTTGCGAACGGCAAAGGGGCGTCCTTACAAAATAGCGAGCGCATTTTTCGTTCGCTCGCTCAGACATAGAGGCGTAAACAAACCGTAATGAACGAGTGCTCAATTTAAATAGCCGGCCCCTTTTTAGGAATGATCGTCCGCAAATTGCATCTGGCTCTGAATCAGGCCCTGTGTTTGTTGTGGACCTGGGGTGGAAACAGGAGCAGACACCGGAACAGGTTTAAACTGAAAGGTTGGTTGTTTAATGTGACTGTTGGTAGACATGCAGCTACATGCTATGTGGAATAGTGACAGTGCCGGGTGAGGTAAGCGGGTTTTGCGAACCGTAACATGACCCAACTTATAAGGAATGAGTGGGAGATTCCAACAGCCGATGACCTGGATAGGCAATTTGTGATATATTTGTGTGTATTGTCAGAATCAGTAATTGGATGAATTTTAACATGCTGTGTTTTTCCGATCCCCAGAGACATCACCCTTCATCTGAGTCTGACGATCGACGGAACGGAACACCGGTCAAAGGATCTTATTGGTATTGTGCAATAGGCCCGTAGATGTATGTCCCGCAGAACGACAGCTGCACCATCAGATATTTGGTGGTTATCGCTGTGCAGTGACACAAGTAACGACAGCAGCTGTTCTTTAATTGCCTAACTATAGCAGCTTGGAAACTGTCTGTAACACTTTATAATATTCCAAAATAGGCTATCAGCAGTTAGCTGCCCTTCTTCATCTGGCACCTCATTATGTGATGCAGGATAGCATCATATTTGTGCAAACTTTATTATTGTCCTTCTGGACTATTTCCTCCAATGTCTTCAGCTGCTCCGGTAGCATTTCTTTTGTAGCAGCTTCAGTTCTTGCAGCAGACTTCTGGAGATTTTGACTTCCATTGAAAAGTAAAATTGGAATAAACTATTTAAAGCTTAGTTCAACATGCTGTTGGCTTCAAATGGCTAGCTTTCTATATATAGGGCTGTGAGACTTTATGACATCACTGCCCAGCATCACTGGATAGTAATAACACTGCCCATCATCACACCCATGTCACTGAATACACCCACATCACAACGGGTCTTAGTTGTCAAACATTAGCCCCTCCTCTTTCATTGACACACCCATGATTAAGGGTCTTTATATATTAATTGCTTTAACCACTGTTTTGTATTTATAAACCCATAAAACCCTCACATTATATGTATTTTGTTATAGTGGTACTTGTACACCAAGGCATCAATCCCAGCATAGAAGAAATCAGGACTTTACAGTAGGTTTGCGAATCACCTTCCACCCAGGTGCTTCTTCAATGGTCCAAAGAGATGGAAATCACTTCGTGCCAGGTCAGACGTCACACATGCAGTTGGCTGAGTGTAGCCTGGCGTTATTGTGCAGCAATACGACGCCTGTTAGCAGCAACCCAGGTCATTTTTGATTAATTGCCCTCTGTAATCGGCTCAATGTCTCACAATAGCATTCACAGTATCTCCCTTGGAGAGGAATTTAATAAAGAGCACGCCCTTGTGGTCCCAAAACACAGTTGCCATGACCTTGTTTGCTGATGGAGTTATTTAGAATTTCTCTGAAGGTGGGAATGATGGGTGTTTCCATGTCATGGATGCTTGCTTAATCTCCGGTGTCACATGATGCACCCACGTTTCATCGCCTTTTACAATAAGCTGCAGGAACTGCACTCACTCCTCATGGTACAGCGTCAAGTGCATGAGACAATCCCATCCTACTGGTTTTGTGAACTTCTGTGAGTCGCTTCTGTACCCAGTGTGAACACTTTTTCCTATACCCCAGTTGTTTATGAACAATGTTGTGTACAGTACCCACTGAGATGTTCAGTTAGTCAGCAACAGTGGTGTAACCGGGGGGGGGGGGGGGAGGCTCGTGCGGGGCATGCACCCTGGCCGCTGTCAGACCAGCGACATGCAGGGTTTTTTTTTTGCCGCTGGCCGCTGTCCAGGTCAATGGTTTCAGTGACAGTGAGTGTACTACCCAGCAGCGGTGTGTTTTAGCAACCAATAAGAGTCCGACAGACTCTCATTGGCTGCTGCACCCAGGGCCGGAGCCAGGCTGGAGCTCACTCATGAGCTCCACCTTCTGGCTCCCGCAGTGGGTGATGGCAGAGACGTCATGATGTCTCTCCCATAGTGCTGAGCGGGAGGAGCGGACAGCGGCAGGCGCAGGAGCGGGGATTTGGATAAGTATTGTGTTGTGTGTGTCTGTGTATTTTATATGTATGGGGCACTGGGGCCACTGCATAAGGGGCACTACTGATGGCACTGTATAAGGGGCATTGTATAAGTGGCACTGTATAAGGGGCGCTACTGGAGGCACTGCATAAGAGGCACTACTGGGGGCACTGTATAAGGGGCACTACTACACGGGGCATTGCATAAGGGGCACTACTACTGGGGGCATTAAGGTGCATATGGAATGGAAAGTTCCCAGAGTGATGAGAAACGGCGGCGTGTCATGTTGACATGCCCCCATTTTTCAGTAACCACGCCCCTTGTGGCATTTTCATCTTGCCCTGGGCTCTAAAAACCCTAGTTGCACCACTGGTCAGCAATATCACTAACTCAAATGCATCTGTCGTCCTGAATCAAACCTTCAATGAGGCACATATTGTCATCTGTGGTGGACGTGATTGGCCGGCCAGGTTGCTGGTCTTCCTGAATGTCTGCTTGAATGTCTGTCCTGCCATTACCAAAGGCAGTGCACTAAACCAAACCTGGGGGGGGCTGGTTCCTCCGTCTTTTATTTTCTCCTGCTGTTTCACTTTACTGTCTCTTCGCAGCCTGTCTTCAAGCTGTGCACGAGCAGCTTCAAGACAGGCTGTGAAGAGTCCAAGAAGACCAAAGCAGCAGGAGAAAAGTGCCCTATTTTCGGAATGCTGTCTCTGGAAAAAGAGCAGCTTTTTGGAAGTATAGGAGGCATGATAAATACATCCGATACTTGGAATGAACTCGCAGCAAGTTCAATCCTTAATTATTACAAGGGATATTTTTCTCATAATGAATAGGGCCCTTTGCCTCAATAAAATAAGTTTAGGGGGGAATTCACTTTGCCAGGGGCACCTGGACCCCTAGTTACAGCGCTAATAGAATATGTGGCATTTACCCTCTTTGTTCTACTTCCATGCACTGTATACTTGTATAGCAGAATCCTCTTACTGTTTCACTGCTAATACCTTGTTTTTTTATTTCTATATCAGCTCCCAATTGTAAAGCTTTGCTACCGTCATATAAATTAATGCTAATATTAATAGAGCAAAGAAGAAATAATGTTAGCTAATGGTTGCACACTGTATACTCATTTGCATTGCAAGCTTCCTATTTTCAACACTTTATTAGTTTTAGTATTTATATTGCATTCATGCTCTAATAAGCGGCACTGAAACTACACTGTGTGCAATCAACGTAATTAAAAAGAAAATCGCTAAGACATAAATTCAACTTATTTATAAAGTTCTTCTACAGGCTCTGCATTTAATATTTGCAATAAACTGCTTTCATTTTACCCTTATGACATATTTGGCGAGGCAGCACCCAGAAATGCTCTACTGGAGCGTAAGGGAAAAATCTAAAGAGAATTAAAAATAAAAGTAAAGCAACAAATATTTGAATAAAATCATAATTTTTACAGAAAATTTGTGACCAACAGCTGCTTGTTTAGAATCCTTAACTTTGTTATGACATAAGTGAGCATGGATTTATATGTGATATCTATCTTTTTCACCTTGTGATATTAAACAATGACCAAACTAAAAAGATATTTTTTTAAATAATAATTCTATTACTAGTTGTGTTTTAAGGTCATGATCGTTCTGCTGAATTATTGACATGGATTAAACCAGTTATTAAATCTAAACTAAAACAATACATTTTAGCTAAAATGCACACACATGCCAGACCAATCTCTTGCTTATATTTTAGTTTGATGTACTTTGGGGACACTAAATCTTTATGTTGAATGGCCTGCAAAGTGGGTATAGGATGGAAAAGATAGGTTGCGCTGCTGCTGCTAAGTGATGAATATACTTAATTGAGCCACATCGCAAGCTTCTCTGAATCACAAAAACATTTATTACACATACAATAAAATTGACATAATGACACACATAATATCTCTATATGGAGAATAAAATTTAACAAAATTGTTACAATTGATGTGACAGCTTTGTGTAACTGGAGTATATGTATCTATAATTAGATACAGTTGGATTCAATTGCTCACCGCTCAATGTATCAACTGTGTTTGGTATCAAATAAGTTCATCCAAGTATCAGCATTTGGGCTGGTACTAGCAATACATCATAGTTCCTTATATTGAAATAAAAACTTGTTCAGTTATACCGCCATAAATCCACTGAAACAACCCATCCCACAGTGAGATAATAGATAGTAATAATCCCCCTGCAATTGGGTATCCAATATGTGTACACGTGGGTTTGTGCTTGGCTGGGATTTGTGGTGCGCCAGAGCTATTTGTATAAATTGATATATAGCGCTGGGTATGATAGGCAAAATCACTCGGATAATGTCCACACAGTGAAAACTTATTGGCAAAGTTCACCTCTTAGTAGTGAGGCGAGGTGGCGGCTGTGAACAAGGTACGTACCTGACCGCCACCGGAGAGAGGAGCGAAACGCGTCAAAGGGGTTTCATATACTGTGACCAGTGCCGTTAATATCTGGAGTTTGATTTCAACTTGTATTGCTACCCACCGCCAATCTTCACCATATGTGCAAAGAGGTGCCGGCTCACTGAGAGCACAATCAGCTGTTAACCAGGACGCAGGAGAGAGCAGGCGGCAATTGCATCACAAGCGGACACACGAGACCGTTGCCAGATCGCATCATCGGTCAGGTATGTGCTTTGCCTGCAGCCGTCACCCTGTTTTGCCATCACCAAAGTCCAACCAGCTGGTCAGTTTCGTGCCTTGTTCACAGCCGCCACCTCGCCTCACTAGTAAGAGGTGACCTTTGCCAATAAGATTTCACTGTGTGGACATTATACGAGTGATTTTGCCTATCATACCCAGCGCTATATATCAATTTATACAAATAGCTCTGGCGCACCACAAATCCCAGCCAAGCACAAACCCATGTGTACATATATTGGAGACCCAATTGCAGGGGGATTATTACTATCTATTATCTCACTGTGGGATGGGTTGTTTCAGTGGATTTATGGCGGAATAACTCAACAAGTTTTTATTTCAATATAAGGAACTATGATGTATTGCTAGTACCAGCCTAAATGCTGATACTTGGATGAACTTATTTGATACCAAACACAGATGATACATTGAGTGGTGAGCAATTGAATCCAACTGTATCTAATTATAGATACATATATTCCAGTTACACAAAGCTGTCACATCAATTGTAACAATTTTGTTAAATTTTATTCTCCATATAGAGATATTATGTGTGTCATTATGTCAATTTTATTGTATGTGTAATAAATGTTTTTGTGATTCAGAGAAGTTTGCGATGTGGATCAATTAAGTATATTCATAATTTAGCGGCAGCAGCAGCAGCCCAGCCTATCTTTTCCATTTTGAAGTTTTTGCTGTGTGTGTCAGACTAGCAACTAACATTAAAGTTTTGCAGCGCTGCCAATACTATAGGAGATCAATGTTTTTTAAATGTGTTATGGTCATTTTTATCCAATAATTATACTTCAATAGTTTGTATTATTACATATGTGATTTACAGAGTGCCAGGTGTGAACTGAGATTTCCAGTTTTTCTGTTAAGTCTCAGGCCCTGATTCAGAGCCGGATGCTCTGACAGAGCGCTCGCTCTGAATCAGGGCCGGCCTTCTTGATTTTTAGAGCGGCCTCCTGGCGAGCAGCCAGGAAGATGGTCGCGATGGTCAAGACCATCGCGACCATCGGGCTTGCGACAAGACCCTTGTGGTAGGGTCTCGTTGCCGCAAGCCCCATGGAGATTTCGGCGCTCACAGAGCCGAAATCTCTCCCACTGACATCACTCATGATGTCAGTGGGGCCGCCCCCAAACGGAGGCGTTCACATGGGAACGCCTCCTTTTGGGCAGCCACTCCCCCGGCCCGCCCACCAAAGGGGGCGTGCTGTCACTCAACATCGACAGCACACCCCCTTTGGTACGAGACCTGGAGCGACGGTTTGCCCGTTGCTATCTGGGTCTCGCGCATGCGCACGACGTAGCCGGCTCCATCGTGCGCATGCACACTGGGCCACAATCAACCCGCTTGCGAGCGCATAGCGCTTGCGAGTGTGTCTGAATCAGGCCCACAGTTCCTTCCTTTTTCAAAGTGGGTATAGGGTCTTTAACATGGAATGGGTATGTTTGACCGCCGGACGTCACTTCGGCAGTTCAAATCCCGATGCCAGGAGCCCGATACACAAGATCCCGACAGCAGAGATAAGTTAAATATTCCTAACCCTTCCCCCCCCCCAACCCTCCTTTAGGGGTGACTAACCCCAACCTCCCCCCCTTGTGCTTAACCCTAACCCTCCCTCGTAAGTGCCTAAACCTAACCCTCTCTCCCTGCACCCTAAACCTAACCCTTCTGGGGGGGTGCCTAACCCTATCCTCTCCCCTAGTGCCTAAACCTAACTCCCCCTTTCCCTAGCCTAACCCTAACCCTCCCCGGGGGTACCTAACCCTAAGTCCCCCCGGGGTGCCCTAAACCTAACGCCCCCATCCCCGGCTATATACATACTTACCCCCGGCATTGGACGATCGCTCCGGCTTCCTGTTGGGGTCCTGGCGTCAGGATTAACATAGGCATTGGCATTTCAATGCCTATGTTAAATCCCTTGCCGGGATTATGCTGTCGGTATTGAGACCGGCGGGCATGCGTCCGCCGGTCTCATAACTGCATACCCTTTAACATGTCTACTTGTCTGAAGGAAAATCCAACATCCCTCTTAATGTGGACTTTCACCACTGCCCAACCTTCTTATTAATTTAACTTATTCAATACTGCAGTCCTTAGCATGAAGCCAGACCTCTAAAAATGGGGTTATGTAATAGCTTCCAAGACTATGGAACCAGTGTGAATTCAGTGAGTTCACCGCTAAATTTAAAGCGGCAATAAGTTACAAGATTGGTTTTGCCTTCTTAAGGTGCGTACACACTGGGCGATAAAGTGGACGACTGAACGATAACGATATCGTTATCGTTCAGTCGTCCACTTTATCGTCCATTTTTAAGCCCAAAAAGATGAACGATGACGACGACGCGCGTTCCCGCGGGTCGTTCGTCATCATCGTTCATCGGGCTGACATGCAGGCCAACCTGATATCGTTCAGCGGCTGTGCTCAATGTCATGAACGACATTGAGCACACCCTGCCGGGGACACACTAGACGATATCGCTAAGGGAGCATATCATCTAGTGTGTATGCACCTTTACTGTTTGCTGCTTTAAATTTAGCAGCAAACTCACCAAAACATGCTAGTTTTGTAATCATGGAACCTATTACGTAACCCCCTGTGTTCTTTCGGAAATTTTTAAACCTTCTTCCTGCAGAAATTCTATATTTTTTATGAAAAAGTCTTAATTTTACAGATTACAGTAATTTTTCCCACTGCAGGTGTGTATAAAAATACAACAAAAAATTAGTCAATTATGTAAATTAAAAGTCCAAGTGCAACGTCATTGTAGACTATAAAATGTTTCATATATTTAATACATTTAATGCAATTGAAAATGATTTACAAATATAAAATACATAAATGTGTGGGTCCCAGGATAATTAAAACATAACATCTAAATTGTATGGTGAACGTGCAGCGCAGCTGTGTATCCCTAAACATATCCAACTATTTGTTACTAAAATATAACATCTGTTGGTAAAAGTCCGTTATCCATAGACATAAAGGTCTTATATACTAGACTGAGTTACCAGTTCCCTTGTGAATTCAGTATCCTGAATGGACTGTCCAAATGAAGGGATATTTATATACATTTCTCTTGGTAACTGTCACAAAAGCCCATTTAAAATCCTATAATTCAATTGGTACAGTTGTTATAGCAGTATAAGGTAGACTGTAGCTATGCCATGTACAGGATAAACCGTCCTCACTAAATGCAGACAGTGTACAGGGTATCATGCATCAGGGATTTAGGGTGTATTACCTCTCCCGGTTAGTCTGCTTAGATGCGCCATTCAAGTCCCTTGAGTGATCCGACAACCACCTGCGAGCTGACAACTTGTTCAATAATACTCCTCACATACATTGCCGCCTTTCCCTGCAGCACGGTCAATCACACGACACCGCATGCGAGCCGCGGTAGTACGCAATTGGGCATACACACTGCACTATATGGAATAATACATAAATAGCACTAAGATGAAAGATGGTACACAATTTTGGAACAATTACCATATGTGTTTAATAAAAATACAACTTAAATAAATATATTTGTTTAAAATGTCATAAAAAACACTTCTAAAACGAGCATGGCCTGACCCACATGATATCTGTAAAAAGCCTGTTTCTATATATACTTCCGGATGTATAATGACACCATATAATGGGCAGTGTATACCTCTTCTCCTGGTGTGGAGACACAGGGACTGCAATGGATATGTCACCAATATAGGGATGTTCCTTTAGGTATAGAGTCCATAGATTAGTCGGAATCCTCAATATGCACGGTGTATAGGTCCAATGCCAGGCAAATGAACAAAGTCCCAAAAAAGCACTGTAGATGTTAGTGGTGTGTCCGGTAAGTTGGTTCAGGCTTTAGCAGATAAAGATGACAGTTTGAATAAAGTCACTTGTGGGTAGGCTGGGTACTGACGCGTTTCGCTGTCTAGGTGTCATAGCTTTTCAGGTGACCCAGCCTACCCACAAGTGACTTTATTCAAACTGTCATCTTTACCTGCTAAAGTCAGGCCATGCTCGTTTTAGAAGTGTTTTTTATGACATTTTAAACTAATGTATTTATTTAAGTTGTATTTTTTATTAAACACATACAGTAATTGTTCCAAAATTGTGTACAATCTTTTATCTTAGCGCTATTTATGTGTTATTCCATTATGTTGTAAGGGTTAGACTACCCCTTTTTCCTAGCTGCTGGGAACAGCAGAGCATTCCAGCACCAGTAAACAACCTTTTTGGTATTTGAACACTGCACTATATGCCTGATTTGTCACTCTGACTTGCCTGGAAATTACAAATCGGGCAGATAGCATGCAAGTGTGTACCTGGCCTTACTATATGTCAATGAATGCCCAATCCACTTTTAAAAGCTTTGCTAACAGTCTCTGTTAAAAATAGAGGTAGGCATTTGCAGAGACAGAGATCTTAAAAGTTAATTAATGGTTCTTCTAGTATTATCTTAAAAGTTATTTAATGGTTCTTCTAGTATTATTTCTATGGTGCTTAGATTCTACAGACATAAAATGTATTTGTCCGTCTGCACTGCCTGGCCATGCCGGGGTACTGGAAGGCATCCCTCGCCATCTGCGTCAGCCTCCTTGGTGGCGATTCTGACTGGTCTTCGTTTCCGCACCAATCTACTGGATGCCGCCATCTTGCCAGCATCTTTCACACTTCAGCCTCTAGCGGCTGCCATCTTGCTGGAACCCATTAGAAACCTTGAGGGACATGGCAACCAATTGTCATTGTCTTCCGGACTTGGAGGCCCTATTTATACTAGTGCCTGCTATGGATACTCTGCAAGGCATTCTAGTGCCTGCTGTAAATACTCTGCTGGATATTCTAGTGTTACCTGTGAATACTCGGCTGTATAATCTAGTGCCCCCTGTGGATACTCTTCTGGTTCGTTTAACTCTCTCTGGGAATTCTCTGCTGGACCCTAGTCTCTTTCTCCCTTCCAGCTGCCTGTTATAGAGACTTCCTAATTATTATTAATATCTTCTGTCTCAGCATTAATTTACTGATTTGTGTTACCTTCAATGTCACACTCCCTGCTAGTTGTATCGGGATTCTATTCAGGGGGCTGTGACCTGTGGGAATGCTGCAGCTAAGTCCAAATTCCCTTGACGGAATCCCTTGTGAATACCAGTGCTTCGTTAGACTCCACACCCCTGGGTAGTTCCTAGTGTGTGAGCACACTGAATCCTATATTCCTAGTGAATACTGACAATATTGCATTTGTGAGCAGCTAAACAGGCTGCAGGGTGCATTCTTCGTGCGGGACTGCAGCAGCGATACTGGCTGCAGTAGAGATACTGGCTACAGCGTACAATTCCAGGCACCCTGCTAGCCAGATGTAGTGACCTTGGGGCAGTGAAGGTGCCATCTAGGGAGGCCAATCCAGGCTCATTTTTACAATCCCGGGATTAAGATAATCAATGCTGGCCACCTACAGCACACATACTCCAGTGCGAGCAGGCGCGGCTGTGCAAGGGAGCGGGCTGGTGTGCGACTGCGCAATGTGACCTTTATGATGTCACATGCAGCCGCACAGCTGTAGGAGGCCTGGGGGCAGCATCTGAGCCGATGTAACTAGTACTCAGCACTGCTCCCAGGCTGAAGTCAAGCCGCGCCAAGCCACACATTTTAATCTCGCAATTTTTTGCCCTAAATCCTGGGATCCTGACGATCCCGGGATTGGCTTCCCTAGTGACATCCCACTATGGCAGTACTTTACTAAATAGTTTTGAACAGCAACTCATTATGTACAGAAGGTGGTTCTCACCTTTAGGTTTCTGGGTTTGATGCACTGAAATCTGAGGAACACCGGGACCTGTAGGACAGATAATACAGACTATTAACTGCCGTGATTAAACATAGTTAATCAAACCAATAGGGTGACCTGGCAATAACTCAGAATTATAGTACAATTTACTTCTGCTCTTCAATGTTAGATGGCACATGTGAAACAAAATGAATAGATCCACAATCCAGTATCCCAGTCCAATTAGTTGTGATGCAGAAGTCAATCTATGTGGCAGCCATATAATAATGAAGGGAGATCTGTCTTTTCTGCATCAAGAGCAGTGAGAGCGAACACCCCCCTTCCCCCCAATGGCTCCCATTGCAGCAAAGGAGACGGGTCAGATCACCAGGAGGGGACAGGAGGACCGGTAAGTAAAATAAGGAGGAGCACAAGGAGGGGTGAGGATGAGTCAGTTTAATCAAATTTTACTAGATTGTTTATAATGCTTAAAAGTTAGAAAATGTGTTCCTTAAAGTGGGCACAATTCACATACACTTGTATGGTATTTGTATAAGGGATGAGAAGGATTCTATTTCAGTTGCCTTTTTAAGTAAGAGAATGGGCAGATGTAACCCTGACTGTTCACATTCTTTGTATTTTCAAGATTTTACCAATCTCTAGACATCTCTTAAGGTGCCTATCCACTAGAAGATTAAAATGACCGATTGAACGATAACGATATCGTTATAGTTCGATAATCGTTTGAACATCGTTTGAAAATTTGGTCTTTTGGACATCTTTTAGACATCTATCATCGTGCAAACATGTTAGTCAACCTGACGATATCGTCAGGTTCAGCATGTTTGCAGATGATTGATTGTGCCTGCACCGAATGACATATCATTCAGTGTGGGCACCCTGCAGTGTAGCGAACGACTGAACGATTACGATATCGTTATCGTTCAGTCTTTGCACTGTCGGGTAGTGGATACCCGCCTTTAATCATGAAAAATACTAATCTAAACTCTTTGGTTGGATAAAGTATCAGTTCTGGCCTTATTATCACAGCTTCAGTTACAGTGCACACGTTTTTTTTTGTAATAAGACTCCAACAGAAAATATTCTCCATTTGAAAATATTAATCATAAAAATGTTTATCGATAGTAACAAGAAGATCCCACTTTCCCATTAATCATACTATAATTCACCTTTGCAGAAGAGGATGAAGAAGCTGCCACCAGGACTGAATGAAACATCCACAAAATGGCAGTCTGGAACTAGGTCACAGGTCACACAGGTGCGGTTAAGCGATCCTAATGTCTCCACACTGCAGTCAGGGATGAGAAGGAAATTATATGTGTATATGAATTCACTCCTACTGTACGTATTGACTGGTTTTTCTCTTATATGGATTCATGTAAAGGTTCCACTGAGAGTACTATTATGCTGCAAAATGTATTTTCATTTTATTTAAAATGTGTTTTTCCCTTTATAGAAACTGCATATATAAAAGAAAACCTGCATAGAAGCCCTAATGAGATATCTATAATTGATACAATATATCTCCATTATGTAAAATGTACCAACTACGCCATAAGAATGAAAGTTTGCATTTGTAAAAAAAACAATTGCAGAGGAAGATATAAAAAGTTAATTTATCACTCCATGGGGCCTATTATTAACATTCTGTCTCAATGCAAGCGCCGAAGCAATTCATCGTTGCTCCGATGCAGAGACAGCTGATGATCAGATGTCCCCACAAATGCCTTCACTGCCTTTAGTATCGGTGAAAATTAGCACTGCCGAGACTTGACTTGGAAATGCTAGTGTGCCTGAGCGAACTGGGATTCACACAAGCGCATAAAGCCCCAGCGTCCTGCAGAAGGAGGCGGGCAGTGGTGGAGAGATCAGAATGGGAAAGGAGCAGGGTGTGGTACCAAACACCCTCTGAAGATCGCGAATGTTTCCGCAGTCAAGATCCGAAAATGTTGTATTTTCGGAGCTTGATGAATTTAGGCCCCTATACTAATGTATAAGGACAGCAGGCCAGATTGGGGCTGAAATGTAAGCAGGAGACATCTGTGATATCTCTGCATTACCTTTATAATTAATAGCCCCAATACTTAATTTATACAAAATTAGGTGAAAATGTAAATTTTCATCTGCTTTTGTAAAAATTTAGTGATGATGAATAGAGCCCCATAGGAGAATACCTTATAGGTATATTGTCAAGTTCCAGAATTAGGAGAGTTCTCCAAAGACATAAATGCTTATGGTCCTCAACAAATGGTCTTCAAACAACTGAGTGGCAGAAAAATATAAAAATTGAACTGTATCTCCGTAATGATTTAGTGTTTATTCTGAGCATATATTATTCATCGCCAATTTACAGGTTATTTGAAGGGAGATGTATCAAGCCTTGGAGAAAGATAAAGTGGAAAATTTGCCCAAAGCAACCAATCAGCTTCTAACTGTCAATTAACTAGCACAGTCTTTGAAATGACAGTTAGAAGCTGATTGGTTGCTTTGGGGAACTTTATATCTCTCTCCAAGGGAGTTTTATCAAGCCTTGGTTGAGAGAAATTGTTGAAGATGCCCAAAGCAACCAATCAGCTTCTAACTGTCATTTCAAAGACTGTGCTAGTTAATTGACAGTTAGAAGCTGATTGGTTGCTTTGGGCAAATTTTCCACTTTATCTCTCTCCAAGGCTTGATACATCTCCCCCCTTGATATTATCAATGATGCAAATTGTGACAGGATCTGAGCTCATCAGAATTAAACAGTATTAGGAAATTCACAAAAGTGATAAGTTTCTGATGCAACTAGTATGGCTTGAGGACATTCCCATAACATGCCCATGAAACTCATCAGCTTTGCGACCACTTTAGGTCACCTCTCAGTCCTCACCCGGGGTGAGTCACCCCGATACACCCAGGTATCTCAAACCCCTTCTCAAGTAGTGGCATCCCTCCCTGTGGGGACACCCGCTGCAGGGAGGGATGCCAGATGGCACGCGTCGACGAATGCTGACAAAGGGGACGTGGCCTCTAGGAAGGAGGGTGTGGCCTTGGGGAAGGGGCGTAGTCTCACGGCACGAACCCTGGCCTGCGGTTATCACTGGGGTGGTGGGTGGGGAGCGGCCAGTGCCGCCTCCCTCACTGTGACAGGAGCCGAGTGCTGCACTTAATGCTACAGTGACATCCGGGTGTGGTCTGTACCCCCCTTGTGACGCCACTGTTCTCAAGTGTTAGCGATTCCATTTTCAATTGCAAACAGCACAGGACAATTAGTTTTACGCGATACCTGGACTTTTTTGCACATGCGCACCAGTAAAACATCACTCAACTGAAGGAACATCGGATTAGGAATAAGAATATCCTTATAAAGAATCAAGGATCAAATAGGGTTAAGGTTACCAAAAGGTTAGAAATAGGGGCAGACTAGATGGACCAATATCTGCAGTCAAATTCTATGTTTCCATGTTTTTCTATAGCGTCCATCTCTGAATCAGGCGCTAAAAAACCATTCACCCATAGAAAGTGAACAAGCCATGAGCTCATGTAGTAGAATATACTTTGTTGATGGAAATATTAGTTAGTCTTTTATTGAGTAAAATGCAACTGACAAAGTACTGACAAAATAGTTCTCAACAGTATACATTAAAACTAGGGGTGAGCGGGTTCGGATTTCTGAAATCCGAACCCCCCCGATCCGAGGCCGATCCGAGTCAGGCTCGACTTTTCCTGCCTGACTCGGATCTGAAATCGAGGCAAAACGTCATCATCCCGCCTTCCGTGTCTCGCGGGTTTTGGATTCTATATAAGGTACCCGCGTCGGCGCCATTTTCTCACTCGGCTGTGGACAGTGAAGAGGGAGGGTGGGAGTTAGGGCTGGCTGGGCTGTGTAGTGTAGTGTAGTGTTGTGCTGCTGTTGTCCATAGGGGCTGTGTCCACTCCTCCAAAGTCCATAGGGGCTGGCTGTGTTGTGCTGTGCTGCTGTTGTCCATAGGGGCTGTGTCCACTCCTCCAAAGTCCATAGGGGCTGGCTGTGTTGTGCTGCTGTTGTTAATAGGGGCTGTGTCCACTACTTCAAAGTCCATAGGGGCTGGCTGGACTGTGTTGTGCAGTCAGTTCTCCATAGGGGCTGTGTCCACTCCAAAGTCCTGTGCAGTGTCCCAGTCCTAAAGGGGTGCTGTAGTGTTGTCCAGGGGGTGCTCTGTCCATCAGGGGTGCTCCCCCCAAGTGCTAAAAAAATAATATATTTTCTGTGTTTGTGAATTGTGTGCGCAGTAGCCGCACGTGCATCAACAAAGTAGTGCCAAGCGTGCGCCTGTGTCATAAGTAAAGGGCCGGCTGGCTTGACCGTTAAAGGGTGCTGTAACCCCCGAAAGTACACTCCAGTCCAAACCAAAAAAAAATTATTTTCTGTGTTTGTGAATTGTGTGCGCAGTAGCCGCACGTGCATCAACAAAGTAGTGCCAAGCGTGCGCCTGTGTCATAAGTAAAGGGCCGGCTGGCTTGATCGTTAAGGGTGCTGTAACCCCCGAAAGTACACTCCAGTCCAAACCAAAAAAAAAATTATTTTCTGTGTTTGTGAATTGTGTGCGCAGTAGCCGCACGTGCATCAACAAAGTAGTGCCAAACATGCGCCTGTGTCATAAGTAAAGGGCCGGCTGGCTTGACCGTTAAGGGTGCTGTAACCCCCGAAAGTACACTCCAGTCCAAACCAAAAAAAAAATTATTTTCTGTGTTTGTGAATTGTGTGCGCAGTAGCCGCACGTGCATCAACAAAGTAGTGCCAAACGTGCGCCTGTGTCATAAGTAAAGGGCCGGCTGGCTTGACCGTTAAGGGTGCTGTAACCCCCGAAAGTACACTCCAGTCCAAACCCAAAAAAAAATTATTTTCTGTGTTTGTGAATTGTGTGCGCAGTAGCCGCACGTGCATCAACAAAGTAGTGCCAAGCGTGCGCCTGTGTCATAAGTAAAGGGCCGGCTGGCTTGACCGTTAAGGGTGCTGTAACCCCCGAAAGTACACTCCAGTCCAAACCTAAAAAAAAATTATTTTCTGTGTTTGTGAATTGTGTGCGCAGTAGCCGCATGTGCATCAACAAAGTAGTGCCAAGCGTGCGCCTGTGTCATAAGTAAAGGGCCAGCTGGCTTGACCGTTAAAGGGTGCTGTAACCCCCGAAAGTACACTCCAGTCCAAACCTAAAAAAAAATTATTTTCTGTGTTTGTGAATTGTGTGCGCAGTAGCCGCACGTGCATCAACAAAGTAGTGCCAAGCGTGCGCCTGTGTCATAAGTAAAGGGCCGGCTGGCTTGACCGTTAAAGGGTGCTGTAACCCCCGAAAGTACACTCCAGTCCAAACCAAAAAAAAATTATTTTCTGTGTTTGTGAATTGTGTGCGCAGTAGCCGCACGTGCATCAACAAAGTAGTGCCAAGCGTGCGCCTGTGTCATAAGTAAAGGGCCGGCTGGCTTGACCGTTAAAGGGTGCTGTAACCCCCGAAAGTACACTCCAGTCCAAACCAAAAAAAAATTATTTTCTGTGTTTGTGAATTGTGTGCGCAGTAGCCGCACGTGCATCAACAAAGTAGTGCCAAGCGTGCGCCTGTGTCATAAGTAAAGGGCCGGCTGGCTTGACCGTTAAAGGGTGCTGTAACCCCCAAAGTACACTCCAGTCCAAACCAAAAAAAAATTATTTTCTGTGTTTGTGAATTGTGTGCGCAGTAGCCGCACGTGCATCAATAAAGTAGTGCCAAGAGTGCGCCTGTGTCATAAGTAAAGGGCCGGCTGGCTTGACCGTTAAAGGGTGCTGTAACCCACAAAGTACACTCCAGTCCAAACCAAAAAAAAAATTATTTTCTGTGTTTAGCCGCACGTATATATCAAATCGATATAACATAAATGGAGGACCAAACTTTCTCCGATAAAAATAAAATAGAGAAAGATCAAGAACCACTTCCTCCTAGTGCTGAAGCTGCTGCCACTAGTCATGACATAGACGATAACATGCCATCAACGTCGTCTGCCAAGGCCGATGCCCAATGTCATAGTAGAGGGCACATACAATCCCAAATGGCAAAGTTCAGGAAAATGACCTTGAAAAAGACATTTAAATCAGCTGAAGAGAAACGTAAACTTGCCAATATGCCATTTACGACACGGAGTGGCAAGGAACGGCTAAGGTCGATCCCTAGTATGTTCATGACTAGTGGTTCAGCTTCACATGACGATGGAAGCACTCCTCCCACTAAAAAAATCAAAAGAGTTAAGCTGGCAAAAGCACAGCGAAGAACTGTGCTTTCTAAGAAGATATCACAAATCCCCAAGGAGAGTCCAAGTGTGGTGGTGGTTGCGATGCCTGACCTTCCCAGCACTGGACGGGAAGAGGTGGCTCTTTCCACCATTTGCACGCCCCCTGCAAGTGCTGAAAGGAGCACCCACAGTCCACTTGCTGATATGCAAATTGAAGATGTCACTGTTGAAGTACAACAGGATGAGGATACTGGTGTAGCTGGCGCTGAGGAGGAAGTTGGCGAGGAGGATTCTGATGGTGATGTGGTTTGTTTAAATCAGGCTCCGGGGGAGACAGTTGTTGTCCGTGGGATGAAAAAGCCCATCACGGTCATGCCTGGGCAGAAGACCAAACATTCCACCTCTTTGGTCTGGCAATATTTCTATCCAAATCCGGACAACAACTGTCTTGCCATATGTACCATATGTAAAGGTGAAATAAGTAGGGGTAGGGACGTCAACCACCTAGGAACATCCTCCCTTATACGGCACCTGCAGCGCGTTCATAAAAAGTTACTGTCAAGTTCAGAAACTTTGGCTCAGACCGTAAGCAGTCCAGGGACACCTAAATCCCGTTGTCCTGTTGTATCCAAGCGCCTGCAAACCACACCGTCAACTCCCTCCTCGTCAATTTCCTCCTTAGTCAGGATCGGAAGTAGTCCTGCAGGCCATATCACTGGCATGACTGACTCTCCTATCCGGGATTCCTCCGGAGGATCCTGCATTGCTACGCCTACTGCTGCCGCTGCTGCTGTTGCTGCTGCTGCTGGGAGTCGTTCATCATCCCAGAGAGGAAGTAGGAACACCACTACTTTTACTAAACAATTGACCCTCCAACAGTCCTTAGCGAGGAGGATGAAGTACGACAGCAGTCATCCTGAAGCAAAACGTATAACTGAGGCCTTGACTGCTATGTTGGTGTTAGACGTGCGTCCGGTATCCGCCATTAGTGCAGTGGGATTTAGACAATTGATGGAGGTAGTGTGTCCCCGGTTCCAAATCCCGTCTAGATTCCACTTCACTAGGCAGGCGATACCGAGACTGTACAGAAACGTCAGAAAAAGTGTCCTCAGTGTCCTGAAAAATGCCGTTGTACACAATGTCCACTTAACCACGGACATGTGGACAAGTGGAACAGGGCAGACTAAGGACTATATGACTGTGACAGCCCACTGGGTAGATGTATCACCTTACGCAGCAACAGCAGCAGCGTCACCAGTAGCAGCATCTCAGAAACGCCAGCTCGTTACAAGGCAGGCTACGCTGTGTATCACCGGTTTCAGTAAGAGGCACACCGCCGACAACCTCTTAGAGAAACTGAGGGAAATCATCGCCCAGTGGCTTACCCCACTTAGACTCTCCTGGGGATTTGTGATATCTGACAACGCCACCAATATTGTGCGGGCATTACATCTGGGCAAATTCCAGCACGTCCCATGTTTTGCTCACACAATAAACTTGGTGGTGCAGAATTTTCTGAAAAGCGACAGGGGCGTGCAGGAGACGCTTTGGGTGGCCCGAAAAATTTCTGGCCACTTTCGCCATTCAGCGACTGCGTGCCGAAGACTGGAGCGCCAGCAAACACTCTTGAACCTGCCCCGCCATCACCTGAAGCAAGAGGTTGTGACGCGGTGGAACTCAACCCTCTATATGCTTCAGAGGATGGAGGAGCAGCAAAAGGCCATACAAGCCTATACATCCACCTATGACATAGGCAAAGGAGGGGGTATGCACCTGACTCAAGCGCAGTGGAGAATGATTTCCGTGTTGTGCAAGGTTCTTCAGCCCTTTCGAACTTGCCACACGTGAAGTCAGTTCAGACACTGCCAGCTTGAGTCAGGTCATTCCCCTCATCAGGCTTTTGCAGAAGCAGCTGGAGAAAGTGAAGGAGGAGCTAAGACGGAGCGATTCCGCTCGGCATGTGGGACTTGTGGATGAAGCCCTTCATTCGCTTTGCCAGGATTCCAGGGTGGTCAATCTGTTGAAATCAGACCACTACATTTTGGCCACCGTGCTCGATCCTAGGTTTAAAGCCTATGTGGTGTCTCTCTTTCCGGCCGACACAAGCCTGCAGAGGTGCAAAGACCTGCTGGTGAACACACTGTCAGCTGAAGCGGAACATGACACGTCAACGGCTCCTTCTTCATTTTCTCCCGCAACTGGGGCTGCCAGGAAAAAACTTAGGTATCCTAAGCAACCCGCTGGCGGTGATGCAGGGCAGGCAGGACCAAGTTTGGACATCTGGTCCGGACTGAAGGACCTGGCAACAATTTCTGACATGTCTACTGTCACTGCATATGATACTGTCACCATTGACAGAATGGTGGAGGATTACATCGGTGACAGCATCCAAGTAGGCATGTCAGACAGTCCATACCTGTACTGGCAGGAAAAAGAGGCAATTTGGAGGCCCCTGTACAAACTGGCTCTATTTTACCTGAGTTGCCCCCCCTCCAGTGTGTACTCCGAAAGAGTGTTTAGTGCAGCCGGGAACCTTGTCAGCGAAAGGCGTAGGAGGTTGCTTCCACAGAATGTGGAGAAGATGATGTTCATCAAAATGAATTATCAGCTCTTCCAGGGAGACCAGCCTCCAGAACGTACAGAGGGACCTGTGGTGGTGGATTCAAGTGGGGACGAGTTAATACTTTGTGAGGATGAGGATGTACACACTGAAGAGGGTGAGGAATCGGTGGATGAGGAGGATGAGGATGACATCTTGCCTCCGTAGAGCCAGTTTGTGCAGGGACACATTAATTGCCAGCTTGTTTTGTGGGGGCCCAAACGAACCAATCATTTCAGCCACAGTTGTGTGGCAGACCCTGGCGCTGAAATGATTGATTTGTTAAAGTGTGCATGTCCTGTTTATACAACATAAGGGTGGGTGGGAGGGCCCAAGGACAATTCCATCTTGCACCTCTTTTTTTCTTTGCATTATGTACAGTTTGGGGCCTAGTTTTTCTAACTGCCATCCTGTCTGCCACTGCAGTGTCACTCCTAGATGGGTCACGTGTTTGTGCCGCCCACTCGTGTCGCTTAGCATAGTCATCCAGCTACCTCGGTGCAACCTTTTGGACATAAAAACACTATTGTGAGGTGTGAGGTGTTCAGAATAGACTGGAAATGAGTGGAAATTAAGGTTATTGAGGTTAATAATAGCATAGGAGCAGAAAAACCTACAAATTCTGTGATTTTAGCTGTTTTTATGCTTTTTTTCAAAAAAATACAGATCCAAAACACAAAACCCAGAACCCAAAACACGGAAGGGTGGTTTTGGCAAAACCAATCCAGATCCAAAACACGAAGAAAGATCCAGATCCAAAACCAAAACACAAAACACGAAAAGTGGCCGGTGCACACCCCTAATATATATATATATATAGTAGTTAGAGTTCCCACAGTTATTTTATCTTTCAGAACTACTCTATTTAGAAAGGACTTATGTGTCCATACACTGCCTTTTGAATACAGTTTATATCAAGAAAGCATTTTGCCTCATACCAGACACGGGTCTGATTCAGCATTGCACTGAACGCAGATTCCCGATTATCAGGAATCTGCTCATGCGCAGGACCCGTTCTGTGAATGTGCAGAATGGGTCCTGCGTGATCGCACACAGACCCTTCTATGCCCTTGCCCGATTGACAGGCAGAGGAATTTAAGGAGCGTTCGGGGGCGGCCGGCGTTCCCGGAAACGGGTGTGTCTGCCTCATGTTTCCCAGGTGTGGCAAGGCCAGGGACTGTGTCTATGGATGCAGTTTCCTGGCCTTGCAAGCCTGCCATCCTGAGTAAGCCTCAGCTTACTCAGCTGGCCGATGGCCCGGGGCTGTCCATAAGTCGCAATGGTGATCCCAGCCTGCGATCTCGGAAATCGCAAATGCAGCTGGGGTGTCATACACCTCCTGCTGTATTTGTATATTAGCAAGGACCAAATTGCAAAGCTGCCTGCATGCACTACACACTACAATATATGCCTGCATGCAGATTTGCAATTCTGTCCGAAGCTGAATCACCCCCACAATCATTTACTGTCTGTGGGAAAAGGATGCTAATTTTAGTCAATGGAATCATTTTTATATAAGGAAAGTACTACTCTTGAAAAATGTATTTAATAGTATTAGGTTAAACAATTTATATACTCAGAACCTTGCAAATATATATAATGATATCCATTGATTACGGGAAAAGGTCTGTTTTTTAATTACGCAAAGGGGTTTTAATTGCTGTAATCGATGAATACAATCAATGCAACATACTATTTTTTCCCCCATTATCTTTCCATTTTTAAGTAGATACCAAAGTCTTTACAGCTTTATGGGTTATCTGGTGACATCACAAGTTGATAGGCTATGTTGTGCTGAAAGTGTGAAGTGAAATGTGTCTCTGTACCTGTACAGGTGCCTTGTCTTCAAAATGTCTTCTGTGCTCAGGAAATAACTGGTATCAGACCAAGAGGAGTTAGATGTGTGGAAATAAAATAAATATACATCATGTTCAATACAGGAAACAGGAAAATAGTTTAAGACAAATGAGATGAAGACCTTAAAGCAGGAGCATTCAAACTGTAGCCCGCAGGCTAAACACTGCTGAAATCCGGCCCCCAGGTGCGAAACAGTGGAAAACACCCTGTGCTGTATGGTTATGGATTGATAGATCTACAGTAAAAAAGTAGACAATGTCTAGATAGACACCAGATGTTAGACAGCCAATAGGTCGACAGGGACAATATGTCAACACACTAAAGGTAGACATGTAAGAAGGTTGACAGATCCAAATGGTCGACAGGGTCAAAAGGTCGACATGCATATGGTCGACATGCATATGGTCGACTAATCTTCACCCTAACCCTACCCTTGGTGCCTAACCCTCCCTCCTGGTGTCTAACCCTAACTATCCCTTCTAGTGCCTAACCCTCCGGTAAGTGCCTAACCCTAACAACCAAAAAGTAACGTGTCGACCATTTTTGTGTCGACTATTTTCATGTAGACCTTTTGACCCTGTAGACCAATTGTACCTGTCGACCTTCTTACATGTCGACCTTTAGTGTGTCGACCTTTTGTCCCTGTCGACCTATTGCCTGTCTAACATCTTGTGTCTATCAAGACATTGCCTACCTTTTTACTGTAGATCTATAGACCGGATACCTGCTGTATGCTGAATCGTTGCATAATAGCCACCTGTACTCTGGGGGTTAGGCCTTTTCTAGACCCAATCTCTGATGGCCACCATACACAGTTATTTCTATTTGCATCTTGGCCTTGTTGTCAGCAGCCAGAACAACTCTACAACAGCCACTCTCAGAGCCGGACTACCACAACTACAGTGTGATTAATACATCTGTGGTGCTGGGGGTATTTACACACTATACTTTTTAATAATAGCACCAGTATATCTTATTGACAATTTTATTGGTAGGGCCCCCACAAGTTAGCTGCCCTTGAATCTGGCCCTGAGCACTCTGCATCTGCAACAACCTGCTCTAAGGTATACACATGTAAATATATGTGTTATGTATATTTCATTGGGGACACTGCTGTAAATAGCATATTTTGAATTGGGGACACGTGAGCCTTATGAATTGGGGACACTGCTGTGTACTTATAGCATATTTTGAATTGGGGACACGTGTGAGCCTTATGAATTGGGGACACTGCTATATAGCTTATAGCATATTTTGAATTGGGGACACGTGAGCCTTATGAATTGGGGACACTGCTGTGTACTTATAGCATATTTTGAATTGGGGACACGTGTGAGCCTTATGAATTGGGGACACTGCTATATAGCTTATAGCATATTTTGAATTGGGGACACTGCTGTGTACTTATAGCATATTTTGAATTGGGGACACGTGTGAGCCTTATGAATTGGGGACACTGCTGTGTGTCATATGAATTTGGGGTACAGATGTGTGGCATATTAGCAATTGGGGCTGTACTGTGTGTCATATTATGAAGTGAGGGAAATACTATATGCCATATGAATTTGTGACACAGATGTGTGGTATATAGTCATTTGTCACTCCAAGTAAAAAGTTAGGATTCCCCTGTCTGAGAGCTTCTAATCGGAGACAAGAGTGTGATACAAGAGACACAAGTGCAGTAAAACAGGAACATAGAAATTGGAGTTTTAAACCCTTAAAGTGCTCTGGAGTTGCCCCACAGTTGGTTTCACCAAAACTTGTTGCAATATTTACAGTCTGTTTATATTTATTTTTTTCTTGAAAGACTGACATATCTGCAATGAGCCTCCAATAGCGATTGGTTGTTACCCGACATATCAGCTCTTATTAGACCGGCATTAGACATACATGTCTACTGTCCCGGAATGGCCGGGAGGCTCCAGAAAATCAGGTGGTGCTACTGGTCGCCTGGAAAGTGGGTAAGTCTCCCAGCTTCACTCATACCCCTGGACTCCCCCCCCCCCCCAAACCCCCACCTACAGCAGGGGGGCGAAGACTCCCTGCTTAACAATTCTGGCAATCTTGGCATTGTGTAGCGGGGCAGGGGCCAGGCCATGATGACGTGGTTGCATGGTCACATCCCCCGCTCCACAATCAATAAAGCCACGCCCCCCGGTTATGCTGTCCTGGCTGCCCCCTCCCGGAGGGAGCAGCCAGAATGTCGGCAAGTATGGCATTAGGGGCCTTATTCAGAGTCGCACACAATTTGGCCACTTTGCAGTCGGGAATATTTGGCCACATTTATGCAGCCTCACTGATGGATACATTCGCTTGTGATAGTAGCCGTCATCACTATCAGTGCCCATGTGCACCAGCCCTATCCTTGGTGGAGGAGATCCATCTGAAATCAGCCAGATCTCTGCAAAATCTCTGCCAATCTGAATACCCTACAATTGCATCTAAACGCCCACGACATGCCCACGGAACACTCATGCTATGTGCGATCACCCAGTTGCTGACCAGTTACACCCACTCAGCCACAATTGGAGACCTGGGTAAAATGTGTATGGCACTGATTCACCTGTAGCTGCTCAAAGTTGCCTATGCATGCTCGGACACATGACCAGTTGCTAAACATAAGATCAAAGTGGACTTGTGTGGAACTCTGAATCAGGACCTACAATCAGTACATTTTTCCCATTTGGAGGTGTTACGCTAGTTATTGTGCCTAATACAGACTAATATAGTAATACCTGTACCCCCACCCTCTGGGCCTGATTCAGAGCCTATTTGCGGTCGTTCGTTCTGAAAAAAAGGGTGGCTATTCAAATGAACCGTTCGCTCTTTGCGGTCTGTTCACGCCTCTATGTCTGAACGAGCGAACAAAACTTGCGGTAGTTTTTTTGGAAACTACGCCCCCTGGCCGCTCGCATCCTACGTCATGTCCGCTATTTATTAGATTAATCGAGTACATCGACCAGGGTATGAACTGCTCGCTATTCTTGTGGTTGGTTTTTCCTACCGCATCCATGCGAGCAGTTCTGACTATAAAATAACCCAGTGACGTGGTCAATGACACTGCTGTATTAATTATGCACACCCATAAAACGCCCGTTTTGACCTTTAAGCACGCCTGCGTTCTGATCTCCACTCCCCGTTTTCAAGCACCTTCCCCTGTTACCACCCACATACGCCTCCTCCTGTCACTCATAATAGCAGGCATTCGCTATTTAGCGAACAAACGATTTTCGGCCGCACTGACTGGTTCGCGCATGCGTATTATGATCCGTACGCATACGCAGTTGGGCAAACATCGCTCGGAGCGAACGAGCGGCCGCTTACGAGCGGCTCTGAATCAGGCCCTCTATTCAATCACTCCATCGTTACACCAGGTAATAATAACTCACAGTGTTTTGTTGTCAGCATTATATGACACAATCCTTGTCACATCCCATTCCCCAGAGGTCAGCATACGCAGAGAGTTCTCTTTACTACTCAGCTGCAGGGAAGACAGAAGTGCATTTTATAAACATATATTTTAATATATTTCAATATATATTTACTGTACACGTTAAAGCTTCTGTACTTGAAAATAACAAAAAATAAAAAAAATGTCAAGAGAAATTAAATCAATAACTTTACTCACATATGGGGAAGATGTATTAAACCTTGGAGAGGGATAAAGTGGAGAGAGATAAAGTACAAACCAATCAACTCCTTACTGTCATGTCACAGTCTGTGTTTAAAAAATTACATTTAGAAGCGGATTGATTCGTACTTTATCTCTCTCCAAATTTTGAAACATCTCTCCCATACTCTGCTGAATTTGCCCATAATTGTTTTATATTTTATTTCCTAGATCACAGGTTCTCAAACTCGGTCCTCAGGACCCCAAATAGTGCATGTTTTCCAGGTCTCCTCACAGAATCACAAGTGAAATAATTAGCTCCACCTGTGGATCTTTTAAAATGTGCCAGTGAGTAATAACTACGCCTGAGCATCTGCTGGGTGACCTGGAAAACATGACCTGTGTGGGGTCCTGAGGACCGAGTTTGAGAACCACTGTCCTAGATTAATCATTCATAATTTCCATATAATAAACATTTAGCCATGTGCTCAATTAGTACTCATTTTTCCCCCAATATATTTATTTTGCATAGGGGGAATACAGAGGTAGCTAGGACCATGAAGACGCCTGGTGATGTGAGAGGTAGATGATAAGGCATCCCAAAAAATGTGGACTGGGGGAAAAATAAATTCAGATTTGTTTGCAGGCTTGTAATCTCTGCCAGGTCCCCTTTTACCTTGTTTTACCTAGTAATATGCCTAATTAAAATAAATTATTTAATATCATTGATGGAAGCAGAATCATTCTTTGTCATCTTGAAGAGTCCTAAATGATTCCAACATCATGGACAAGATTAACACCTTAAGGTCTTCCATGCTGTCCATGGTGCTGAAATAATAGGATTTACAGATTTTATAATCTTACCTAATTACCTAAATCTTTAGTACCTGTGTGGATAACATGCCAATATGGACATATTGCCCCGGTCCTCCCACTGGAGCCAGGAGGAAGGCGATGTCTGTGGAAAACACAGGATCAGCCTGCAATGAGAAAATCAGTGATTTATGCCATGGCTATTATGTACTGTAGAACAAGGTAGAGAGATGATAACGAGAAATCCATTACCTGAGAGCTGATCCACACATCCGACGCAGTTCTGTATTTCTAGACATACAATAAGTATTAATATCATCACCTTGGATGCGTTCTTATGAGAATGAGCATGATGACAATTGTCCAGTAGCAATAAATGAGGATGTAGATGCTTCTGCTGACAATAAAGCATATCCTGATAGCTATGATGTGAAGCCTATTATAGCCAAGGCTGTACTGTCCTCTTGTAATAGAGAGTCAGAGGGCAATATTGTTCTGCAGATGGCCATGCTGATGTCAGTGTGCAAGCACTGGAGATAATGAAAATATCAGTTCAATTGTAGTTTTCAATGATTAATATACTAGGGTCATAATTTATTACATTTTAATTTTATTTATATTTGGGAGTAACACTTATTTGTTTTATGGATTTATATTTGGGATGAATTGTGTTAATTTAAATATCACACAAAGCTAAAGGCACAATATATAGCAAAATATGGGCACATGCACAGACTTTCAGCATAAGCGTTTATTAGCACCATTCACAAGAACATGTTTTGCGATCATGGACCCTCTTGGAGATGATATCATATATAGTATATACCTTAAGATTGGTCTATGGACCCCAAATATGTTGTGAATACGGACAATATAGAATACCGCTGAAAGTATATTTTTGGAGTGTGGGAGGAAACCGGAGAGCCTAGAGAAAACCCACACAGACATGGGGGAACATACACACTCTACATAGTGCCTTGTTCAAGAATACAACAAAAGAACTGTGAGGCAGTAATGCTAACCACTATGCCGACTGTGCCATCCTTAAAGCTTGCAGTATTTCCTTTCCTAATACTCCTGAGGTGCAAAAGTCTACCAGTCATAAGGCAAACATAGGCATGATATTACAGTGTGCTTGCAAATGATATGGCATTAAGGAGAGATTGGCAAATTAACTATGACTATGACTAACTGGTGCCAAATGCTGGGGAGAGAGCATGAAGAAATAAGGTTTACATCAATGCATCATTGACCAAACCACTAAGGGCCTGATTCTGAGTCGCATGCAGTTGCGCTGCCGCACACAGTTGGCCGATGTTTGTGCATGCATCCCGATTGAGACTAGTACCGAATCGGACGCCAGGTCTGTGCATTTTAGTGGCCATTTTTGGGAGGTAACAGTGGGGATGGCTAAACCGACGCTGTACTGCTCACACAGGAAGCCATTCTCAGATGGAGAAACTGCACCTTCCATAGGGCTGGTGACAGTTTTGATGGTGTGACCGATGGTGTATCTAAAGACATGTAAAGGTGTCTTAAAGCGCACAGCGGTGGATTAGCGCTGCAGCTGGTGGGTCTCTGTACGGATCCCATCGGCTGCAGCATTAGAATAAAGATGTGGCTGCGCTGTGTAAAAAGATGCAGTCCTGGCTGCAATACCGTCCCCCTTTGAGTAAGTCCCACAGTATCATGTGTAATAGTGAACACATACTGTAAGTAAAACAATATTATTTGACTGCTTCTTTGAGTATAATTCATACACAAAATGTGATCTTACCCTATGCCCATTAATATCGTAACATGAACCTGATGCAAACCTCTTCTCATTCAAGACGTCTAATCTGCATCTTACTCGTCCTCATCTGCCTTTCTTTTGACTAATCATACTTCAAATGTGCCTGTCTGATAACGGTGATACATTCCGGAGCTTGGCCTAGGTGAGCAGCGCCATCTGCAGACGTTGTTTCCCAGGAGAAGCCTATGAGCCTCTTTTCGCATTGTGTTGTGAGTGGGATCCAATGTGATCCCTTCCAGCACCCCCGCGGTGGTTAATAACGCCTAGAAATGCGATTGCAATCTGAAAAGAGCTGTCCTTTGAGAAGAGGGGACTTCTGGGTTTATGACCCATGTGTCGTATGACGCGCTCCGCCGGGTGTGTTGGGAGGGATCTGATTGGATCCCTCTCACAGGGGGATCCAATCAGATCCCTCCCAACACACCCATAGGTCCAATAGAAGCTCATAGGCTTCTATTGGGCAACGCCATCTGCAAATAGCATTGCCCACCAGGTCCAAGCTTCGTAATGTATCAGATTCCGGTGCTTGGTATATATGAAGAATGTGGTCACAACTCTGAAATCGGGGGTTTTCAGAGTTGTGACTGCATTTCAGGCTTAGTACATCCCGCCCATGGTCAGTCAGGACTCTGGAGCGATGTTCACACAAGCGGTAAGATGCAGTTATTGCCAGATTTACTATCTGTTCTAGTAGATTTTGATTAGATGCTGATGGATATGCAATATTTTGAAACCAATACCTTTTGTGGGCAATTAGCAGTACAATTACCTAATTATCTAACTCTGGGTCTGCTGAGGAGTAAAACACCTACCTCTAGACAGGTCCCTGTGGTTGCATCACAAATAGTGAGAACAGATAGGTTCTGTGAGCGATTTAACCATTGCACAGCAAGATGAGTGTTTGTTACCCAGCTGACCTGTGTGATATAATACTCCCTGAAAGGAAAAGACAGGGCTGTTTATGACACTGCATATAACTAAATGCAGAATTGTTTCAGAAGAAGTTACTTACTGCAATGACTAGACAATTTTTGTGGAATTATACTAATCACAGTTACCTTTTATTTCCTGCATCAATCAGGATTTACAAGAATCTGCCTAAAAGGCCCATCCATGTTGTTACGATACATGGGTCTCATTTATCAATGAGTGATATTCTTGTTATCTCTCGTTACTAATCTTAAATGATGCTCCAACCAATCAGCTCCAAAACGGTCATTTTTCAGTTAGCGGCTGATTGGTTGGCGCACCATGTAATATTAGTAACGAGTGATAACAAGAATATCACTCATTGATAAATGAGGCCAATAATCCCTTGCTAAATAGACTCAAATAAACAACATTACATAAAGGAAAACTGCAGCTGACAGGCCCAGATCTACCTAGTAAATGGGAGTTACCTGCCTAGAGCACAGCTGCATCCTCCAGCCCCCTCAGCTCTGCCCCCGAGCTCTCTCGCTGCACAGTATTTCCTGGGAACATGTGGATGTCAAGGCTGTTGGACAGCTTGATAATTTTTGTCATAAAACAGAGCTGCCACAGTTCAATTTCTTCCCCACCTCTTAACTCTAAGGGGCTGCATCATTTACCCGTGATGGGCGCAAGTTGACAGGAAACTAAAAGTCATCAAACCCAGTACTGTCTATTAAGCAGGGTTCCCTTTTGTGGGCTTATGCCACCTCCATTTCCAGGAAATGGCATTGCCAGCTTTGCCTTGGGTGCCAACTTTGCATGTCCCACTACTGCTACCAAGACCATATTTGTTGAAACGCAGTACAATGAAAATATATATGGTTTGTCTGTAGGATACAGGTTTTCTAACACCCACACTGGAGGGAGAGTAGAGGGCGCTCTAACTTTCACTCTGTAGTCCTTCTTTATTATGAGAATGTGCTCACTTATAGTATCTCTCTTGTTAATACTCAATCTTATGTTGTGAAGTTTACTTTTAGTTTACATTTAGTGGTCACAGTAAAATTTATTCCTCATTTCCCTGCGTGTTTGATGCTTGAACAGGGAAGCATATTCTGCAACAGATATTTCCTGTAATCTGGAAAATAGAATAAGAATGTCAGTCTTCTAAAAAATCTAATACATACTTGCTGACATTCTGACTGCTCCGGGAAAGAGCAGCCAGATCGGCACAGAGGGCTGAGGTGGAGCATCATGTGGAATGACATAGGGGAGCATGGCGGTGAAATGATGCTGCATTGGGGGTTGAGTGGGGGCATAACTATTGTCGAAGTTGAATAATTGAGTGAGGCAAGTTCAGTTTAAAATTTAATCGCAGCGACGCCATCTTGCGAATGGCCACAAGACTCCATTTTGGAAATGAGATCACAAGACACAATTTTGTGTGGTCAGCATTAATTCAAGTTATAACCCATTAACTAAGAACAGATGGCAATGTTTTTGTTAACACCAAGGGCAACGGGAAAAAACAGCTTTCTAAGTAGAAGTAAATAAGGAGAGACAATGGGTATTTTTACATACAAATTGGGAATCCCGGGATGCAGATAAAGTATAGTTGTGGCAATTGTAATATAATATCTACACAATTGGATTTGCCTGAATACTAGACAAGATGTCTCCTAATCCCATAGTTTGAGGTGATAATACATTTGCACTTCACACAAGTGTCTGTGAGAACAAAAGAGGTTTTGTTTTCCTTTGAACACAGCAGGTGGGGGCCTGCTGACAGGGGGCATGTGGAATTACAACCCTCAGCCATCCACACTGCTGGATGTTCACTTCGTGTATGAGAGATTATGCACTTAAATCTCACCCATTAATAACTAGCGTCCTTATATCAAACCCCGAATACCAACACACTACATATTCGCACATAAGGTTCCATAAGCATCAAAATGTATGATTCAAGTTGGTTAAGTTAGTTTAAATGCTAAGAAATAGAGGTTTTTGATATCTAAGGTATTATATATGATAAGCAAGGTATGTTTGATCTCGTTCTGATGCCTACGCTTTTTACAGAATCCCGGTGTTATCGGTGGAGAGATCGCATCATGCAAACTCAAGTTATGGATCGCAGAACTTTTAAGCAACAAAATGTTTTAGTTGATGGAATGTTACAGGAGGCGTTACCAGAAAGACCCCGGCTGTTAGAGGCAGGGAAAGTCTATTTAAAACAACCTGTTAAATGTGTCGTTACATATGCTCCTCCTCTGGGAACCAATGAGATCAGCAGGAAGTTTCCCCTTTGTCTTGTTTCAGTCTGGGGGGGAATAAATACATGTGTCCAAACACTGGTTTGCCAGTTCATGCTGAATTTTGGGTGAACTGAGGATATCTAGTCAGAAGTCTATCTCTGGGTCCGGAGGCGCAGCGTATGTATAATCGTACTTGGTCTGTATTATTTCCTTTTACGCCTAAATTATGTATGTATAGATTGCGTGTAACTGACTGTACTTTTACCTGAATAATACTTGTGCGTTGGAACCACAGATTCCACTCCTGTCTTTATTTGCGGTCATACTGCGTACGCAATTAGCGTTGTGTTTAGAGGTTTATAGGCAGGTTTTGTCTTAGAGGTTCTAGGCAGGTGAATCTTAGAGGTGTATAGGCAGGAATGTATTAAAAGGTTTATTCACAAATTTAACACTATGTGATTGTGTCATTGTAACCATGCCCCACTACACAATGCCACAGTTCAGAGCGAATCGCGTTATCTGCTACTGAAGTGGGTGTGGGGGTGCATGGGGATGGCGGCCGGGAGACTTGCCCACTTTTCCGGGATGGCTGGGAGTGCCAACCAATATTCAGGAGCCTTTCAGCCGTTACGGTAGTGTATGCAAGAATGATCTAATATCAATTGTTTCATTGAGAGTATACTGTTCAGGTTAATCACACAGACTGATTTTAATTTTTAATTGTTCCATTATCAAATTAGAGGGAACTATACAAACACATTCTGGAATGGATTTCATTACATAGCTAAAGCTGTGACATCATATGGTACACTATTTCAGTGCAGGCAAAAATGGTTAGTTCAGTGGGCATGTTATTGCTGTGTCTCTGGCATGTCAATGCAAGCTGCTGCATTCACAGCGACAAGCATAGTGTTATGAATCTAGTATAAGATTCATCTCTGACTTAAGGAAATAGAGCTGAGGATTATATGAAGTGATTGGGACAACTGAAAAGGTAGTCCTTGTCAGGAGTGAGACTGGTAGCCCTGACTTGAAGCAATAGTGCTGGAGGAATATATGAAGCGATGGGGACAACTGAAAAGGTAGTCCTTGTCAGGAGCGAGACTGGTACCCCAGTTGCAGCCTTGAGGGCTGATTGATGTTTGACAAGGTTGTGGTCTGGTAACCTAGTCGCAGTCTTGAGAGCTGATTGATACTTGGCAAAGTTGTGGTCTGGTGACCAATTCGCTGCCTTGAGGGCTGATTGATACTTGGCAAAGCCTGCAGTGAACCTTGTAGTAGAAAGTCCACACAGACACTGAAGTGTAACTGAGACCGCAGCGATGTTCAAATTTGAGTCCACCCAGACACTGCAGTGCGGCAGAGAGTGCTGTGGAGTTTATGCAGAAAGTCCACTTAGACGCTCATATGCGGCTGAGACAGTGGGGATGTGAATAACACGGGTATATACAGACATGCAGCTTGAGACTGCTGTGATGTTTAAAGCAGGAAGTCCACATAGACGCTGAAATGCGGCTGAGACTGTAGATACATGCTGGACATGAGAAGCTGGAACACACAGGAGCATGAATTCCATAACTGGCATCTGAGCAACCAACAAGCGGGAAAGAAAAAAAAGAGAAGGAACCAATCCGGTCAAGGCAGAGATGACGGAGCAGCAAGGCAAGAGGACTTCACGAAGTAGCAGTGTGGCGTCCACGTCTCCTAGCAACAGCCCTGAGAGAGCTGCCCGGAGGACTGTGGTCCAACAAGACGCCGCAGCGGCTTGTGACACATAGGAGGCCATAGTCAGATAGAGAAACTGCACCTGCCATAGAGCTGGTGCAAGTTTTGATGGTGCGACCAATGGTGGCATATAAGGAAGCACAAATTGGTATTAGTTTAGCTGAGGGCTGTTTAATCATGAGGCTATTCATGAGGCGATTTGTGATTGGCTAATGTTAGTAACCATTGCTAGGCAAATTGACATTGGTTTATTAGTTCATTAGTTAAGTGTTAATCTTTGGAGTTTAGTTAGAGGCGTATCTTTTTAAGGGGGTTATTTAAGGTCCAATTTGAATTGGGTTCTGCCTCTTTCTAGTTTGCAAATCCCGCCCTCGCAGGGGAGAGTACTAAGCCCTGAAAAGTGATAAAAAGGAGAGTGATAAAGCCCCAAGCAATCAACTCCTAACTGTCATTTTTCAAATATAGGGGGCCATTTATCAACTAGTTATCATACGTGATGAGTTTTAAAATTTGTTGCGTATGATAAATGGTGCTCCAGCCAATCAGCTCCCAACTGTAATTTTTCAAACAGATGACAGTTAGGAGCTGATTGGCTGGAGCACTATTATCATAGGCAACGAGTTTTAAAACTCATTGTATATGATAAAACTTGTTGATAAATGAGACCCATAGCCTGTAAAGTGACAGGAGCTGATTGGTTGGTACTTTATCACACTTCACTTTATCACTTTTTAAGGCTTAGTACATTTCCCCCTAAGCCTTGCTATATTTTTGTCTATTTGTCTTTAATAATTTATTATAATAAGATTAATCCAGCTAGGCGGGAAGGCGCTACTAGCCAGCAGCCACATGTGGCGTAAGTGGTCGTTGCGGAGTACTTGCCCTTTTGAAGGAAGGTGGGTGTGTCATTACCATGAGGGGGGACTCTGGGCGCTTCTTTGCGGGAGCGTCCGTACTGTACCATAGTAAAGGGTGGTGAGTCCTTTGCAGCACATGTTACGCCTATATAGTCGTCCTCATTTTAATAGATTTAATTGGCTAGAGCTGGGTTTGGTAGCACCTTCTTTGCCACCCTTTATGAATTAATATATGGTCATCCAATTAATAAAGCAGTGACCTTAGGAGCTCATTCAGACCCGCTCGCTAGATGCATTCGCTCGCTCCCTGCGTATGCAATTTCAGCGCACGCCCTGCAAGGCAGGCGATCGCACGGCAAGGCATTAGCATGCCCACTATGTCTTCACTACAGAGTGAATTCCCACCAAGTGACGTGTACTTACTATGACGCTGCATTTTAATTATGCACGCCTCTGATACTCAGGCACGGCTGTGTTTGCAGCTCCACTCCCCCAGTTTCCAGTGGTCAGCCCCTGTCACCACCCACAAACGGCCTCTCCTGTCACTCACTATACTGGGCAGTCTATGCGCAGCAAGCGAATGCATCCCGATCTCTTGCATTGGTTCACGCACGCGCTTTGCGATGGGTATGCATGCGCAGATAGTGACTATCGGCCAGCTATGAGCGTTCGCATCCTAGCGAACGGGTCAGCTCCTTAATCCAATTCAGTGGTGTTGATGTCTTTATTTTAGTTGATAAGTTAGCTTAATGGATTCCTTATAGTGTCTCAGTCTTTGCACATTCGGCCGAACGGATGTACACTAGGGAATGCGGCATTTGCATATGGACCACCGCCAATGGATGCTGCTGCCTGCACCTTTGATGCAACTCATGCCCAAAAAGATTGTGGCAAGTGGTGATACAAGCAGGAAGGTGGAATTTCATAAAATAAACATTAATCCAAAATAGTACTTACTTGGGGAACATCGTTCCACGAGATCCGGTGGCGCTCCCTGTTTGCCATATTGTTGATAAAAAAACATTTTGTTGGTAGTAGAGCATTATCAAGTCATAATGTCGACATTCAGAATATCAACACCAGAATGTCTACATGTTCTGAACGTCGACATGGACATTATGTAGACACAGGGGCGTATTAAGAGAGAAGGGGGCCTATGTGCATTTCCCGTCAAGGGCCCCCTCCTCTCTCTCCGGTGGCTGCCAGCGAACTGACAGCAGCAGTAGACTCCTGGCACTAGGAAAAATGGCTGCAGCAAAATATTCCCGGTGTCCTGGGCATGCGCAGTAGACTCTGGGCACAGAGAAGTGCCAGGAGTCTACTGCTACTGTGTGGTTTCCCTACTGCGCATGCGTAAAACGCCGGGAAAATGGCAGCAGCTGCCTTTTTCCAGGCATTTTGTGTAGCGCCACTCCGGCCAACGTGGGTCTTTGGAGAGGTAAGTATAAAAAAGTATGAGTGCAGGGTGTGCAGTGTGGGGGCTCCCCTGGACCCAGGGGCCCATGTGCACTGCACACCCTGCATCCATTATAGATATTCCCCTGAGTAAACATGTAACATGTTGACATACAACAAATGTATATTTACTAAAGCTTCTAAAACAGACAAGTGATGTCTGATGTTGTGTATCATTTTCTAGAATGCAATAGAGAAATGATAGCTAGAATCTGATTGGTTGCTATAGGCAACATCACCACTTCTCTGTTTTAGAAGCTTTAATAAATTTACCCCATAATGACGACATGTTCATTAAGTCGACATTATGCATGTCGACAGTCACAATGTTGACAGTATATTTAGTGCTAGATTTAGGTTAAGGTTCATATACTGATAAAATACTATGTTGCCATGCCAACTGTCAACATACACCATGTTCAACATAACGAACATGTTGACATTTGTGTACATCAATATTTATGACAATACCGACATTTGTGAATGTCGACATAACATCCATGTCAACATCCTGAATGTCAATATTCACATGTCAACATTTTTATTTCGACATTCTGAATATCGACACCCGCTGTAACATGGCATACATCTGGCGGGTGATCTGCCGGATCAGGAGGAAGGCGAAGCCTCAGCTAAGTAACCCTAATGATATGAGATATTATTCGTATAGCAGGTGTGAAGAAATGATTGTGGCAATGTCAGCCCATGGAGTGTGAGTTAGGTCACCTGGAAAGAAAACTTCTATATTCTATCTCATATACGATAATTCAGCTGAGCAGAGGGAAACAAGCACAGCTGCTGAAAGTGTACACACTTCAGGGCTAGGCAACGCTCAGGTGAACACATACTGCAGCATTAATACAGTGACAGAGGATCATAGGGCCTGATTCAGAGTTGTACTGCACATGTGCCGATCAGTGTTTGTGACAACCCTCACAGTGTTCCCTAAGCCGCAGCATGATTGACATTTTGGGGCAGGGAAGGGGGAGCCATGGCCAGCGTATCAGAAAACGAAGTCTTCCGATGCAGCCTCACTGGCCCTGGCAGTGTGAATTTCAGGACCATCCTAAGTAACCTGAGGGTTACTCAGATGGGCAATGTTCACGCAGATGATGCAATACTGCGCCCTCAGATGCAGCAGCGGATCACAGAAGCTAGTAGTAGGTGCCTATTTGCACAGATGCCTCCTGCAGCATTAGCATAATTCTGCATCGCCACTGCGTATAAAGATGCTGTGGTGATGCGTTTTGCGTACAACTCTGAGTCAGGACAATAGATCCCTACTGAGAATGAGGAATTTCTGCACTTTTTTTTTTTTACTTCTAACAAAGTGGATAACGAACAAGAGATTGCTGTGAGGTTTCCTTTAAAACCATTGTGCACAGATCTGGCATTTGCAATAGGAATCTATAAATCTCTCTGTAGCTATATAATGCCTAGGATCCCTATCTGTGTTTAAACTGTGGTATCTCTATGTTCATGATTAAATGCAACAATGCTTAAACAGAGGGCATACTGTAACATAGAAGCATAGAATGTGACAGCAGATAAGAACCACTTGGCCCATCTAGTCTGCCCTTTTTTACCTTTTGGTAACCTCAACCCTATGTGATCCTCAGTACTTTGTAAGGATATCCTTATGCCTATCCCAAGTATGTTTACTTGCTTTACTGTCTTAGCCTCTACCACCTCTGATGGGAGGCTATTCCACTTATTTACTACTCTTTCCGTGAAGTAATTTCCTCAAATTTCCTTTGCACCCTCATCCTTCCAGTATCAGTGCATGTCCTTGTGTTCTAGTACATCTCTTCTTTTGAAGAATGTCTCCCTCCTGCACCTTGTTAAAACCCATCATATATTTGAACGTTTCTATCATGTCCCCCCTTTCCCTTCTCTGCTCCAAACTATACATATTAAGATCTTTTAGTATTTCCTGGTACGTTTTGTGATGTAGGCCGTGCACCATTTTAGTTGCCCTTCTTTGTACAGTCTCTAATGTATTTATATCCTCCTGGAGATATGGCCTGCAGAAGTGAACACAGTATTGTAGATGAGGCCGTACCAATTACCTGAATAAGCCTATGCTACTGATTATTCTTTTGTCTCTTAAAATTATATATATGAAGTTTTGTTTCTGGTAAGAAAGTACAAATTATTGTATTTGTAGTAACTGATTTGCAAAAAGCACTCGGTCCCAGTATGTTTGAACTACAAATTATATTATATCAAATTGAAAAGTAAGAGATAATAATAATAAATCATAAATTTAATTAGAAAAGCATATAAAAACTGAAAACAATTAATTAAAAACAGATTCGGTATGACCAACTAAATAAATATAATAAATGTAAATATATTAAAAAATAAATGTGATAAATAACACCCACTTGTATAAAACACTTCATAAGTATAAAAAGCACAATAAAACTTAATGAATCATGTGTAGATAGATTTGCAACAACGTATAGTGATAGCTGTTACTATAGTATCTTCTATTAGCTGCAGCTGGAAAGTTATTTGGATAACGCGCTCTTAGAAAATGATAATTAATGTCACTCACAACAGTCTTTATGGTTATATTGATTAATACAGTATTAGATGTCTCCAGCCACGCCATTTTTTTGGAGAGTCATTCCCTGGCTAGTAATGTACTTGTGGAGAACCGGAAACACAGTCACTCGAGTGCTGAAAATACCGATTGGATAGTCAAAGAGAGATTAATGAATCATTCAGCATAGGCTCCGTGGAGTAAATGTAAAATCCGTACTTAAAACTCACCCACCGGTCAATTCCGTAGATAACTTCTTCATGCAGCCGCCTGTATAATTAGAGCATAGAGAATGCTCCAATGAGTCATGGGCTGCAGCCCTGTATCTCTGACGAAATCGCCAGGTACGAAGAAACGTGTTAGGAGTCCTGTGACTCCCACTGACTTTGGATTTACCAATTTACCTGTCCATAAGTACAGGGCTGCAGCCCATGACTCATTGGAGCATTCTACGATTCCCCGCAACAAGCATCCCCGCCGGTTCCACCTGCCCTGAGACTGCGGTCTTAATTGAGCCGTCCTGGCTAGATGCAATCCTTAAGGACACACAGGATACACAGCCTGTTTTCGTTTTTTATATCCTTTTCTAATTACAATTCTGATTCTTTATTATTATTTTTATGGTCTCTTACTTTTCAATTTGATATAAAATAATTTTTAGTTCAAACACACTGGGACCGAGCGCTGCTGTACAAACTAATCTCTAGCTTCTTTTTTATAGGTGGTAGCAGCCATCTTTCAGCAGTAGCTGGTCATTTTGTTTATTTTGCCCAACGCTTGGGTTAATCATTTATTTAGTCTTGATTTGCAAGCAGGTTGCTTTGACTGGATGCCTGTTTGTTTACCTGTACTGAAAGGTATCAGGGCGAAGAATCTCCACAGTGTGTGATGGACCATGCAGGTTAACCACGAAAACCTTCACGAGTGGAATGGGCTGTCCAGCCTGAAAGAGAACAGGAGGTACAAGAGTGAATATACAAATGCAAATATAGGGCAGCTAATTGTAATATCTTGGCAGTTTTGCCTATTATCATTGCCCCTTGATATAACAACTACTAGGTAGATACAACTGAATCTAATGCTCAGATCTAGCTTTATTTGTTGTTGTATGAGAATAAACAACAGAATTCCCGGAAAGTGGTGTCCCCTATAATTATATGTGAGTTATAATACCCCAGGGGCTAGCTAAGTCCCAAATCAAGCCACAAACCCAGCAGCCATAATTGAGGGCCTGAAAAGGGCTATGGGCACTGCCAAAGCTGGTGCGGGAGTCAAATGCATATTGTATAATTTGCATAGCAACATTTTTAGAGTGGCCCTGAAGTGTACTTGTACTTACCCCATACTGTATGTGGGAGCAGGAGACTGAGCAGTGGTGGGATTTTAGTTCCACTGTATAATTACATGCATCACCCCCTTCCCTCTTGTTCCCAATAGCAGTCACATTGGATGCTCTTCAAGGTGTTATGCCCCTGAATACACAGGTTGATCTCCCATATCCAAATATTCCGAAATATGAAATATTCTGAAATATGGAATATTTTTAGCATGACTGACAAAGTAAAACCTTTGCTGATGGTTCAATGTACACAAACTTTGTTTAAAGCACAAATTATTAAAAATATAGTATAAAATGACCTTCAGGCTGTGTGTATAAGGTGTATATAACACATAAATGTATTCTGTGTTTAGATTCAGGTCCAATTCCCAAGCATATTTCATTATTTTATGCTAATATTCCAAAATACAGAATATTCCGATATCCAAAATACCCCTGGTCCCAAGCATTTTGGATATGGGAGACTCAACCTGTACCTCTGTTTGAAAACTGCTTTGTTAGCCTATACCAGGAGGTAATGGAGTGCATAACTCTAATAATGTTTAAAACAAAATTATACTGTGGTTAGGAAAGCCCAAATAGTAGTATGCACTGTCCATTGGATGAAATCATGAGATGGACAACAAGTGGACTAGGAAGGAGTCTAAGTGGAGCTCATTAACAAGGGACTTGTCATGCGATACATTAAATCATTTACTTTGATATGCGTACCAGACAGAGTTCATCCCTTAATTACAGTACATACTCTTCATACAACCTTGGCAATACAGAAACTATCCTGCACATTGACACGAAGATCAAATAGTGCCTGTATAGTACATAGGCCATTTTATAACGCATGGTAGGGGTCTCCTCTGTCCACTCCTATCCTCTCTTCTTAAATTGGTACTATGGACATTATACTGATCAGCAGAGTATAGCCAGTTGTGTTGGAAGATTTTAATAAATCTTGAATGCAAGGCAAGTAAGCCACTAGATTTGTATTTACTCCTACCACACCCAAAGTAGAAAGCTAGGAGCAACACTAATAAAAATTTATATATACCTCTTCTTACAGCAATAAGCAGGCCATTGTCTTCCTCTACAGCACTCCACATCCAATATTTATAAACTTGTTTTGGAAGATAGATTTGTTCATACACCAACAGTTTACAAAAGCATGGGAGAAGAATTTGAGTGGTATTCTCCATCCTATACCATGGGGTATATTGAATAAATCAACCCATGTGTTTTAGTTTTTTTTTTTATTCAATTTGCAAAAGTCTAAAAAAAACTTTACACGTTGTCATTATGGGATATTGGGCCGGATTCTGACCCGGTCGCAAGCGCTGTGCGCTCGCAACCGGGTCGATGGTGGGCCAGTGCGCATGCGCAAGACCTGGATATCGACGATTGCTCCGGGTATTGTACCAAAGGGGGCGTGCTGTCGATGTTGAGTGACAGCGCGCCCCCTTTGGTGGGCGGGTGGGTGGGCCGGGGGAGTGGCTGCCCAAACTGAGGCGTTCCCATGTGAACGCCTCCGTTTGGGGCCGACCCCACTGACATCACGAGTCATGTCAGTGGGAGAGATTTCGGCTCTGTTTGAGCCGAAATCTCTCTAGGGTTTGCGGCAACGAGACCCTACCACAAGGGTCTCGTCGCAAGCCCGATGGTCGCGATGGTCTTGACCATAGCGACCATCTTCCTGGCCGCTCGCTATAGCTGTGGGTGGTCACCCACAGTAAAAAGCGTCCAGGAGGCCGTTTGAAAAAAAAAAAAAAGCCTGGCCCTGATTCAGAGCGAGGGCTCTGTCAGAGCGTCCGTCTCTGAATCAGGGCCATTGTGTGTAGAAGTTTGAGGACAAAAATGAATTTGTTCAATTTTTGAATAAGGCTGTAACATAACAAAATTTGTAAAAATCGTTCATATCGTCCAGTATTTATGCAGTGAACAATTGACAATGTGCGCTCAGCTGTACATTCAGCTCGTCCTGGGGATATCTTTAACGATGCCATGCTGCCGAATGCAGCATGGCCCCACTCCCTCCCTCCAGCCCCCCGCCATTGTTTGTCGTGGCCGACATCGCCAGGTGTGTATACACTTACCGATGTCAGCACCCCCGCCGGACCCGCCACATCCAATATCGTTCATCACACACATCGTCTAGTGTGTATGAGCCGTCCGAAAAAAAGGGCTTGCTTGCAACTCTTGATTAGCCCCACAATGTCCTGTACATTCCGAATAGTTACCATGGTCTGAGAGAACAAACAAGCAGCCCATAAACAGCGTTGGATTGTACTTTCATACTTTCCATTACTTGTTTGTGTCTGATCAACCACTGTAACATGCCTAGTTCATTAATATCCTCTTGGGGCCACTAAACCACACAATCGCCAAGCAAATTGCAGTTAATAGCATAAACATCTTCCCAAGTTAATTAATATATACAGCAGCTCCCTCACTTCAAGTTCACTTTACCTCTTACTACATTGCCTCTGTTACAATTTGCAACTGTAGTGGTTATAGTGGGTCCCCAGAGACCTGGAGCCCATCCTTCCGATCTATATTCGGATGGCTATGCCATGAAGTGGTTTAGCTGTGACTAAATGCCCCTCACAGACAGCAGCAGTATAAAGAGAATGTTCCATTTTACTTTTTCCCCAATTTAATGAATTGCCCTTTAATAAATACTTTTCTTCTTTTACAGTAATAATTGTCCTTTAAATCCTTGTGCCGCTTCTGGCAGCCTTAGCAAAGTTATCGTTTTCCCACTGTGCCTACAAATATACTTGGATTCCTGAAAAAGTCTGCATTGTGCTAAATACAAACGCAGTAGTAGCATGAAATTATGTCCTTAGATGTTCTCAGCACCAGGAAAATAGCACAGATGCAAAGTGAGCTTTTCAACAGTTAAATTATTTCTCATTTAACTAGCGGCCATGAAAGTATTTTACATACATCTATAAATGAAAGTGACATTTATATCAGCCAGAAGTGTGACATAGCTGTAACAAAGTTTATTTGCAAATCTATATGCTAATGATAGAATTAACAACCACTCACTGGTTAATTAACATGCTCTACACACTTCAGCCTGACTAACCAAGATCTGTAAGCCATTCCCTAAGGACATGAGATATTAGTGAACAGATAGCAGCACTGCAGGCATTAGTAGAATATAAATGAGCCCCAGAAATGTGGATTCAGCTTCTACACATATGTAGAGTAAAATGCTCTGGTATGATTTATTAATTTTATTCATTCTGAATGCTACCCCATGAGAAGGGCCGTAGAGAGCGGTCCCGGGGCCTGGAGAAGGGGTGTGGCCTAATCATGGGAGGAGTGACCATGTCACCTTGGAAAAGAAAAACTTGTTTGTGGCACTGCACGCTGGGGAGGGGGGTGCTGTGAGCCCCTCAGCCCCGTGCAAATCTAGGGCGGGCACAATCAGTGTGATCGCTCCCCCCCACAGGCAGAGGAGAGGCCTCGCCGGGCCCCTCCAACAAGCCCTAAGTAGTATCTGCTCTCCCCCTCTCGGCACCCACTGGTATTTGATTTGCATGCCAGTGAAACCTGTTATTTTACATGCAATTGGGAGGTCACTGGAGGTTACTTGATAGACCTGCATTGGTTTAACTTGTGTTTAACATAAAGGGGGAGATGTAATAGCCTACAATTTAGTAAAATCAACTGTTTAGTGGCGATTTTGAATATTACTATATGTATTAGAGTCAAGCTTGACAGAACTTTTCAAAAACCAGTCACCAGTTAATTGTTTTTAGTGTAATGAATACAAATCATCAGATGTTAAATGGTAATTTAAAAAAAAAAAATGGCTGTCAAGCAAGTCACATAAAATCGCCACAAAATAGAGGAGGTTGCAACAGACGAGATTGCAACTATCTGATCTGATCTGCCATACTGCAAAGGACATGGGTTGGGGATAGGATGCCGGTGTTCAGGATCCCGGCGGTCAGAATCCCGACGGCTCAAGGTAAGTATACCTAGCCTAACCCCTAACCCTTCCTCCCCGGTGCCTAAACCTAACCCTACCCCCTTAGTGTCTAACCCTAACTCTCCCCCTAGTGTCTAACCCTAACACCTAACCCTCCCCCCAACCCCACTTCTTACCTTCAGGATACTGGCGGTCGGGATTCCGGCGTCAGAATTGTGACCGCCGGAATCTTCGCTGTCGGGATATTAAACGTATCCCAATGACATATATAAAAAATAAACGTAATTGTTCTTCCCTCACCCTTTATAATGGGCCCGTGATAGAATTGGCTACATCCTGGTGCTCCTGTGTTGTGGGTAGAGGGATAATTAGTAAAAAAGTGTGACCCCTGAGCATGCACCCCCTTATAACTTCAATAATGAATGTGTGTCACAATTCAAGTTTCAATAATGATCTGGTACACATTCTAAATAAAAAAAATAAAAGTAGTGCATAAGATTAATCCAATGTAATCCAATGGGATGTGAAGAAAAAAAAAAAGGCCACACTGGATGTACGCAACTTGCTCCAAAGAGCCCCAGACGTTTAATTATTTAAAATTAGGCTGTCCGGCTACTAAATAGCTAGACAGCCAATCAGTAGCTATGTCTTATCTTGAAGATAAGACGATCAGAACCTACTGAGCACCTGATTATCTGTCTTAGCTCCTTGCTCTTCAGATCAATGTGGGGTTTTTATTTATGTTTGAGAGTCCTTGCGAGTCTGTTCCTTGAATCTCAACGCATTTATCTTTTGTAAAATTAATGCACTAAATGGAACAGGCAGAATTTGGAAAATCACAAAGTTCTTAAAAGTGATTAAGTTTACTGGTGGCTACGGACAGGGCCAGATTTACATTGGGATGGATGGAGCTACAGCTCCAGGCCTCCACATAAAAATAGGCCCATCATCAGCATGATGATAACCAGTTGCCTAGCTGGTCACACAGTCAGCCATAAATTATAAGTATTCAAATTTGTTTTTTAGTTTTCTCACAAAATTATGATTTTTTTTCTATTTTTATGTATTTAGAGAGACAGTAGGTCTGATAGTGTATGGGGTGCACACACACGCATATGGCTCTGGTCACACCCACACAGCACTGGTTACAGCTATTCCCCTTCTCACTATAGGCCCTTGAACATTTTCAGCTCCAGGCCCATGTGGCCCTTAATCTGGCCCTGGCTATGTAGTTTTTGTAAATAATGGTTTCCAGTCTCAGCCATAGAAAAAAGGAAAATGCCGTAATTGGACTCAGATCTGTTTTGAATGTTCTAAATACAGGTAAGCTGCTGTGGTAAGTAATACCATTTCTTTCATTCTGTTAGAATTAAACAATGTACTGTATATTGTTAGACAGTGCTGAGTGCCATTCATAGAACAGAGCTGCTAAGTTTTCAATTAATTAAAGGTTGATCCACCAAAGAAATATTTTAATTCCCAAATACAAACAGCTACAAACATGAACTAAAATTAGCCCTATAAATGTTATGAACACAACGTTTAATAATGTGTCAGTGAATTTTCAACAGCTAGAACCTTACATATTATATAGAGTATACCTCATACCATCCAGGTTATTCAAACTTGGGTAAGATAATAGTTCATGTTGTTCATAGCAGACGTTTCTGTACTACCTATGGCAGTGTCCAAGAGTGCAATCCTTTTAGGAGAAGATTAGTACATCTATTATTAGTAAAGCAATCTCAATTTCTCCTTCATCCACTAGGGGACACTGGAGCCTCAGTACAATGGGGTATAGAAGTGGGTTAACCGGGAGCTGGCACCTTTGATAAAAAACTTGAATGGTGGCTAGCTCCTCCCCCTCTATACCCCCCGCCCCCCCCCCCCCCCCGCTGACGTCTCCAGCTATAGAGACCTCAGTCTCTGGGGAGCCCTAGATGCGTTGCATGCAGCGCACGTCGTGGGCTTCCTCCAGCACTAACCCCGCCATCGGCAGCCATGTCAGATGCAAGGTTAGTGCGTCCTGGCTCCCTGACTAGCGGGAGAGCCAGGACTTAAGCAGGCGGGTACAGAAGGAGCAGCATCCGCTTGCGCTGGTAAGGCGCCATAGTGGAGGGGGCAGAACTTAAGTCCGTCTTCTGCTTCTGCCTCCCAGCAACCCCAGCGCTTCTTCAGTAGACGCTGGGGGCCATTTTAGAAGCAAGGGCTGCTCCTGGAGACTGCACAAAAACGGCAAAATAAGGCCAGTAAAAAGGGGTTTATTCAGGCTGTTTATAGCTATATTAATAGAGCTGCATAGGGTGCATAGCAATCTCCCTCTCTGCCCCCCCGTTTGATACTGTGTGGTCTCTGGACTGTCCCCTCACCTACTGTGTGTGTGTGTGTGGTGTGTGTGACAGAGTGCTGCAGCATGACTTCCAAGGGATCAAAAGCTGCACAAAAATCCTTCTCATGCAAAAAATGTGCAGAGAAGTTCACACAAGACCAATCTAACTCTTCTTTGCTGTGTGACAAGTGTGTGTCTCAGCCTCAGGCTGCCGACACAAACCGTCTCAACCGTTATGGTCTGATCAGATAACTTCTGTCATGACAAAGCTGTCTGAAGAGCTTGCAGCAGCTCGCAGAGACAGGGAAGTGATCAGTCATAGATCACCTGAACCAGATTGGGCACGTTCTTTAGCCAAATCTGTGGAAGGGACTTACTAAAGTTATGTCCCAGGCCTCTCCTGCTGCCTCGTCATATAATGTCCCTAATAAGAGACTTATCCAGAATCCCTTACATTGGGATGATTCGGATGACGATGAGGTGCAGGAGCCAGAAGAGGGCGAGGTTCAAGATTAGGTTCAGCTTCATGATGAATCAGAACCTATATCACAGGGCGTAGATGCATTAATCACTGCAGTACGCCAGGCCTTACATATAGAAGACTCAGAGGTGACTTCAAAACCGTCTATTTTTGGTAAGAGATTTAGACAGGCTGTCACTTTCCCAGCTTCAGAGGAGTTGGATGATATACGAGCCTCAGCGTGGAAACACCCTGATAAGAGGTTTCAAATTTCTAAGAAACTTTTATCCTATTATCCATTTCCACCAGATAGTAGGAAATTATGCAAAACACCACCAGCAGTAGATCCCTCAGTATCCTGTCTTTCTAAAAAGACAGTGCTTCCTGTACCCGGGGCTGTTTCCTTAAAGGAGTCCTCCGACAGAAAGCTGGAAAACACGCTAAAATCAATATATACAGTGGCAGGAGTATCACTGCATCCTGCAATGGTTAGCTGTTGGGTGTGTAGCCCAGGCGGTCGAAGTCTGGGCTACACAGCTCGCAGAAGGCCTCAGGACCGGAACGCAGACTGAAGATCTTATTCAGCAGGCAGAACAGATTGCAGAATCAGCCGCTTTCCTAGGGGAAGCTTCTAAGGACATATGTGGTCTTTCTGCTAGATCGGCTTTAGCTATATCAGCCAGGAGAGCCCTTTGGCTGCGTCAATGGCACGCACATGCAGAGTCCCAGAGAGCAGTAGAAGCTCTTCATTTTACCGGGGACGTTCTTTTCGGAACGGAGTTAGATAAGTGGATTTCCCACCTGTAGCCTGTGAGATCCACTTATCTACCAACTGCAGCTCCTCCCCCTAGACGTCCTACAGCAGGACCCTCCTTTCGGTCCTTTCATGCCCCCGGTAGGTTTAGAGGGCGCTCCAGAGGAGCTCCAGCTTTCGCCCGTGGGTCTAGAGATACCGCGGTAGAAATGCGACATCCTCTACATACGGATCCCTGCAGGACAAAGCAGCAGCAAAACCCTCCGCATGACTCTCTCCCTTCTCAGTTGGGGGATCACAGGGTGGGAGCTCGTCTTCTACACTTCAGGGAAGTGTGGATCAAGTCTTGCCAGGACTACTGGGTCAGGGACATCATTACCCACGGTCTGAAGTTGGACTTCAGAATAGATCCGCCTTCTTGTTTTTTCACAACCGGTTTTCCACTGGCATAAGAAAAGCGAGTGGTTATTCTAGATGCAATACAGAAGCTGTTATTGTCCCAAGTGGTAGTGAATGTTCCGACCCATCAGAGAGGTCAGGGTTTTTATTACAGCTTGTTTGTGGTGCCCAAGCCGGACAGCTCAATGAGACCCATTCTCAATCTCAGGGATCTAAAACCTTATCTTCGAACCTTCAGGTTCAAGATAGAGTCTCTCCAATCTGTTATAGCAGGACTCGAGAAAGACGAGTTTCTTGTGTCCCTAGACATAAAGGATGCCTATATCCACATACCCATCTGGCCTCCTCATCAGGCATTTCTTCGACTTGCGGTCCTAGACTCGCATTTGCAATTTCAGGCCCTACCATTTGGTCTTTCGTCGGCTCCAAGAGTATTCACAAAAGTCATGGCCGTCATGATGGCCCTGCTGCGACTTCAGGGGGTAGTCATTATCCCATACCTAGACGACCTCCTGTTCAAGGCCCCGTCAGTAGCTCGCTTGTTACTAGACATTCAAATAACACAGAATCTTCTCTTGCAACATAGGTGGATTCTAAATTTCAAGAAATCCTCCCTGATTCCGACACAGCGTCTGCTATTCCTGGGCATGATATTGGACACAGTGGAACAGAAGGTGTTTCTGCCCCAGGACAAGGTCTCCTCCATTCAAAACATGGTGCGCCTGATTTTGCGGCATCGCACAGTGTCAGTACATCTCTGTATCCGCCTGCTAGGGAAGATGGTGGTGACTTTCAAGGCGATTCAGTATGCGAGGTTTCACGCCCACCCCTTTCAGTTGGACCTTCTTTCCCAGTGGTCATGATCCCACCTCTTCCTCCACCAGCGAGTCCTTTTGTCTCCCCAGATGCGAACATCTCTCATTTGGTGGTTGAATCCATCACACCTGCTGACAGGACGACGATTCAGTATGGAATTGGATTCTCCTCACCACAGACGCAAGTCTAAGAGGGTGGGGAGCAGTGACCCAGGGAAGACATTTTCAGGGGCACTGGACTCAGAGGGAGGCAGGTCTGCCCATAAATATTCTAGAGCTAAGAGCAGTATTTTATGCTCTTCAGCTAGCGCATCCTCTGTTACAAGGTCAGGCAATCCGAGTACAGTCGGACAATGCAACAGCGGTCGCTTATATAAAGAGACAAGGCTTACCAAGTATGTGAAATAATAATAACAGAAGTGTTTGGAGACAGTAAATGTGTTTGTTTTGCTGAAACTCCCTGGAAGTGATATCACTGACATAGGTGGGAGGGGTCAGAGTTCATACCAACTGTCATTACATTCCAACGTGATGACATAATTCATATCACTATTCAGTGTTATATATTTCAATATAGAAAAACAAAATGTCCTGTCTCATCAACGCCCAGCCCAAACCCCTGGACCTAGAAACATGAAATTCTGGGATTATATTCCTTCCATGACCTAGGCACCCACTAAGCATGGATTTTTTGGAAATTCAAGTCCTAAAGGGGTGAAAAAGGGTACAATGTTTCCTCCTACCGTGCAATGTCCTGAGTGACTCATCAATGCCCAGCTCATACCCCTGGACCTAGAAACATGAAATTTGGGGAGTATATTCCTTCCATGACCTAAACACCCACTAAGCAGGGATTTTTCTAAATATGACTCCAAAGGGACTGGAAATGGGTAAAATGTTTCTTCTTCACCGAGGTGATTGGATGACAAAACATGGCCCAAGTGCTGCAGGACTGTAAGCTCATTGTCTGGGACGACTGGTGGCTCCAGAGATGCGGCTGCAGCACAGTCCAATATTCAAATAGGAGATACACACCAACGTCCAGTGATGTTTGGCAGCATTTGGGGTGGCAGTTGGTGTGGCTCCCCTATTTGAATAATGTGCTGTGCCTGTGCTGCAGCCCCACCTCTGGAGCCACCACTGCTAAGGACTTAACACTAAGGACTGTAAGCGTATTGTCTGGGACGAGAGTACCATGGCACACAAGGGGAATTTTGAGGCACTGAGCAGAACCCTCAAAAACATCAGAGGCAATGATGGAGTGATTGGGGGGGTGTCACCGTGCTGCTAGCTGGAGACTTCCGGCAGACTATGCCAGTAGTCCTGAGGGGAACTCAATCTGATGGCGATAAGGCATGTGTCAAGGTGTCGTATCTGTGGCCTCTCATCTGGAAGCTCTCTCTGAGAAAGAAAATGAGGGTCCACTTGAAGAGCGATGTCTACTCAAATTAGAAGACAGAGAGTAACCCTGCCTCCCTGCAGGCCTAGACACAGTAGTGAAGACCCTAGCAGATCCCACAACCAGGATATACCCTGATATTGCCAATATCCATAAAAAAGTTAATGGACTGTATGTGCGATCGTACCATTCTGACCCTCAAGAACGACACGGCTATAATAATTAATGACACTCTACTAAAGGTCATTCAAAGGGGCAGGAATGGAGTACAGGTCTGTGAACTCCGTAGTGCAAATGGATGACATGGTCCACTACCCGGTGGAGTTCCTCAACACCCTCACCCACAAGCTTGTCCTCAAAGTAGGGATCCATTGATGTTGCTGCAGAACCTCAACCCGCCCAAACGCTACAATAGCATCACATTGCAAGTAAAGGCCCTTCACAGGAACGTCATCGAGGCCACAGTATTCACCGGCTTTGCTCAGGGGAATGGGTGTTCATACCACTCATGCCATCAGAGTACCCCTTTGAGTTCAAGAAGCTGCAGTTCCCCCTCAAGGTGTGCTTTACAATGACCATCAACAAGTCCCAGGGGCAGTTGCTGAAAGTAGCAGGGATTGACTTAAGGGAGGACAGCTTCTCACATGGGCAGTTCTACGTAGCCTTCTCCAGAGTGAGCTCACCCAGCAGCTTGGTGATCCTAGCACCAGAGGAGAAAATCACCAATGTGGTTTACAAAGAAATCTTTAAGTAGAAAAAAAAAGGTTTACATACGTCTTATAACACAACTTCAATTCATTCATATTAAAAATAACCTGAGTTTTTTAAACGTATGTATTTAAATATATACTACCACGCTCCTTTACCCCAGAGGCATAAAATAAACTAAGCATAAAAATTAAGTTAAAATGGGATGAAGAAAATGGAAATTTTAAATATCGAAGGTCTAAGGTCGGAAATCGATCACATCAGCTAGTATAAATATAAAATAATGACAATGTATCTTAATGCACTTAAATGTAATCATTTATTTTGATGAAATACATAACAATTTGCAACTAAGGTATGGAATATTGTTGTATTACTTAATTGAAAGAAAATAAAAAAACAGAAGTAATTAATAATAAATGTTGTTGTAAAGCACTAATCCCAATTAAGAGGATCTCCGTTCCATCCCTGCTATTCTATTCAGGAGCATAAATAGTATTTTTAAATCCCCAGCCACGTTTTAAAAAAACAAACCCAAAATTAATGAATAATTTGGTCATTGTATTATCAGTGTTAATCTAATCCACGGTTACACGCAGTAGGAAATCAGGCTCACCGTATTATGGCAGAAGGAGAGGTGCATCCTAATGTGCATCCTAATCTTATGGCTACCAGGTGTTGCAATCACGCTGCCATAATATAAATGCACATGGACTTTACAGGTCCTGTGCACTTAGAAGCAGTGGTTCTACAGGAGCTGTTTGTCAAGGCTCCTGTTCAGCAGAACTTGAGCAGAATGTATTTCCACACTTCCTGGCTGCAACCAATCCCATGCATTCTGGGGTCCTGTGAGGATGGAAACCAATAGCAATAGTTGCCTTTGTAACCTAGGGATGGGCATTGAAGGCTTAACCATCAATGGTCTCTATCAATGCTGCCATTGATGCTTAGCATGGGAAACCATCATTGGTTTCACCCATCAATAGACATCTCTGCTCTGTGACAAGCTGAGCAGCAGACTATTCAATGGAGTAGATGGGGCTTGGGGGTGGGGCTAATCTTTGTTCCTCCTGCATCGGGGCAAGCAAATAAAAAAACATTGATGCCCCTGTACTAATGATGGCAAAGTCATCAACCATCTGTGGCAAACCTACGCTATTGATAGCAAAGTCATTGTCAGTCGTTGGTAAACCATCGATAGTTGCCAACTATTGATGATTGACGGCCATCCTTATTATAAACTTGGGGTCTAATCCCGTGTTTCTGATGGCTTGTCTTGATAACTGATTACATGGACTCTGACCCTTGGTTGCATCTGAGAACCTCTCCCGCACTAATTTCACTGACTGCATCGCCCTTCTGGCTATTAGCACCTGGGTTCCATCCTTGAACTTTAATCATTAGCAACCCCTGTGCCCCACTATCTGTGACACCAGGCCATGCCACAGCATATAACATTTTTACACATTGTGTTCTCAAAGTACTTAAGATGACTATAAATAACAATAGCATTTTTAATATAATGATTATTTAATTGTGAATGTAGATATTTATTTGAATATAAATATCAATGATGGATCTTTTATGTTTTATGATCATTAAGATAACTGCATAATTTACAGTGCCATCTCCAATAACTATTCCTCTGTCTGCTAAAAGTGGTTAAAATATTTCAGACTAAAATTTCTTCTGAAGAAAAGACAGAAGAGGCAATATAAAGAACACAATAAAACGGATAAACAGATTATATTAGGTACACACCTTAGGGTAGGCATATCGCATACAGACGGGGTAATCAGCACCCATAAAGTGTGGCAGGTCCATGTTAGGTACGAGGGTATTGTTGATAGATAAATAGGCTAGTCTAGCTCCATCAGGAGACCACCAGTGAGCGATATAACTATGCAGCACTTCCTCTATAACATAAACAAATAGAAACACTTACTCCAATGGATGTCATAATGGCCAAGGTTACCACACATACAAACCCCTTTTTGAACCACTGTGAAGATCTAGAATACAGGCAGGTATGCATTCATTCATGTCTTGCATATTTATATTAGTGTATTACAAAAGGTATAAATATATGAAAAAAGGTTAAAGAGACATACGCCTGATAGTGTAATATTGTTAAACAAAAATGGCAACTGGTGCTCAAGTCAAATGTCCGTACCAAAAGAAAAAACTTTAAAGCTTATCTGAATTCCAATTTGCAGGGTTCACACTGAGCGGAATGGACTCTGGATCTCATCGGCTGCATAACCATAGAGGAGCTCATACAAGCCCATAAGCGAAAGAGATAATATAGTGTAGTACGTATTACACAGGTATTGTGGCAAATAAAATGAGGACTGCATACAGAACAGTGCTATATTTATAGCATGTAGTAGTATTTTTCCAGACGATCTCTTGGTATCCCTTTAGTATTCCACAGCTATGTACAGAATGGGTGCACAACAAGCTACTTCATCACTGGAAGGAAACTAAATGCCAAGCCACAGACTGGAAAATTCAAAGTCCACTCCTGATACTGATGATGATGAAGAGTATCGAACCAAGCTTACGGCTCAGGGTAGTTCATCTCACTATGTACAGATTTTGATTGTATGGACTTGTATGAGCTCCTCTAAGGTTATCCAGCCGATGAGACCCAGAGTCCATTCTGTTCTGTGCGAACCCTGCAAATTGGAATTCAGATAAGCCTTTAAGTTTTTCTTTTGGTACACACATTTGATTTGAGCACCAGTTGCCATTTTTGTTTAACAATATTACACTATCAGGCGTATGTCTCTTATCTTTTTTCAGAACTTTCTTATCCGTCTGCCAAATGGGACTTCAAAAAAGACTGCTGTCTCCTTTCAGTTCAAGGATTTGTGATTTTTTTTTAACTATAATTTTTATTCAAAGAAGAAGAGAATACAATATTATCGATAACAAATTGTTAAAGATATCGAAAGCATAATATATCAAACATTACAGATATTCACCCTACATTTTCATATCAAATTTAAATGAACAAAAACACAAAAAGGAAAGGAAAGAAAAAACAAAAGAAAATAATAATAAAAATAGGGGGGAGCCATCTTATAATAATATTGCATTAGAACCCAACTTAATCACATATCACCATAGCTTTTTTTTTTTTTTTCAAATATAGGCCCTCATTCAGAGCCGTACGCTCTGAGCAGAGCGCACGCTCTGTATGAGGGCCGGCCTCCATTTTCATGGAGCGTCCTCCTGGACGCTCGTATAGCTGTGGGTCACCACCCACAGGCTATACGAGCGTGCATTGTGATGGTCGCGATGGTCGAGACCATCGCGACCATCGAATTTGCGAGCCGGAGCCTGCGGTTGAGGTTTTCAACCGCAAGCTCCGGAGTGATTTTGGCTCTATCAGAGCCAAAATCACTCCCACTGACATCACTAGTGATGTCAGTGGGCCGGCTTCTGACGGGAGGCGTTCCCGTGGGAACGCCCCCGTCAGGGAGGCACGCCCCCAGCACGCCCACCAAAGGGGGCGTGCTGTCAATCAACATTGACAGCACGCCCCCTTTGATCGGACACAACGAGCGAAGGACTTTCCTTCGCTCGTCGCGTCTGGTGCATGCGCACGACGGAGCTCCCTCCGTCGTGCGCATGCTCAGTCCATAACATCGACCCACTTGCGAGCGGACAGCCGCTCGCGAGTGGGTCTGAATCAGGCCCATAGTGTTTAAATAAACAAGGAATCAAATCAAATCCTAGGGACAGTAGTGGCTGAATAGTTAAACCATGGGCCCCAGATCTTATTACATTTCTCCAACTGATCCCTAAGAGCAAAACTAATTTTCTCCATATTGGCAATAAACCACATCTTGGAATGCACTAATTGTATTGCAGGTGTGGAAGGTTGTTTCCAAGACTTGGCCAGACTACATCTTGCAGCATGTAAAATTTGGAGAACTCATTTGTTTGAAGAAGAATTTAGCCCAGAGACAGGTAGCCCCAATAGTGCAGTCCATGGGCTTAAAGGGACCGAGGTTTGAAATACATTATTTAATAAGGATTTTATCTCATTCCAGTAATGAGTAATTTTGGAACACGACCACCAAATATGTAAAAGTCCCCCCCGCAGACCACAATTCCGTCAGCACAGTGAAGATTTGTAACTTTTTATTTATTCATCACATTAATTTGTTGCACTTTATATACACACTTATCATTTTGATAGTGTATAACAAATAACTTTCTGAGGGAAATCTTTGTTGTGTGCTGTCCTTACACACACTTTCATCCATTTATATATCCTTGTAAAATGAAAATTTAAAATGAAAGCATAGTTTTTACCAGTTATTTTCAAGAGGGAGACATACAAGATTATTGGTGATGATGTGAAATCTTCAACTTCATGAAGAATTCCTCTGCCACCCAGTTATATGGCGAGCAGTTACACGGCCACAGGTAAACCCATTATACCAGAAATCTCGCCAGCAGAAGTGCATCTTACAGAGCCTCACCTTGGTAGGTCCAGTCAGTGATACCATTAAGCAAACTTTCTGGATCCCCAGATGATGTGAGTCTACGTACAGGTCCAGAAGCCGCCTCTTGATAGTATATATCATTTTTATAGATAAATAACTAGAAAGCATAAAATTGAAAAATAAGTTTTATAAAAAGAACATTATTTTTTTATTATTCCATTTGTAAGCTAATAAACACTATGGACTCTATGCTTGCAAAAATATATTACCCAGTACATTGAAGGGTTATTATTATTGCCTATTTTTTACCACTGTAATACCTGTTTTGTTAACAATATCTCAGGATGGCAATATCATAACAAAAGCATTTAAAAAAAATCTTTATCAGAATGACTTTATTTTATATGGTTTCTATTTTGATATTTTTGATCCAACATGTAATAAGCAAAGTGTATAGCTCCTATTTTTCACAAGCATCTGTGATGTTTCATATTCGATTGCTGCAGTCAAATGCCAATTATCCCATCTGCTTTCCTTGCTACCTTTTGCCACCTAAGCTTATAAAACCCAGGCCTGGAAGAAAATCTTTACCACATGACTCACCAGTTGACTCCCCCGAGGTCCCCAGTCAGCATGTTGCAGTGTGCTTTCGTTTCTTCCAGGTGGACTTAGAGTCCAGAGATCCCTGTAAGTAATAAGCAATATACAATATTACTGATTATAAAGCGCCAACATTCTGGCAAATCAGGCTGTTCATTTCATCTGTCCATGTTTTTCCTTTTATTCAAGTCAATTATAGTTCAAACTTTTTGAACCTGGAAACACAACTTTTGCACAATCCATAAAATTTATCTCCCAGTAATAACAGCTCCCTTGTTTTATTATGGTGCTGCTATTACTTGTAGATACAAGAAACACTAGAGGAGATATTTACTAAAGTTTGGGTTTTTAGAAGTGGAGTTGTTGCCCATAGCAACCAATCAGACTCTAGAAGGTGCTAGATAAATGATAAGTAGAATCTGATTAGTTGCTATGGGCAGCAACTCAACTTATATAAACCTGCACTTTAGTAAATATACCCCTAGCACTGAAAAGTAATGAGCCAGATCACGATCTACATGTATAAAATAAGTTATTATGGATATTTATGGTGAGACAAACAACCCAGTATTGGAAACAGCTGTGATCCCACCAAACATTGCTGCCTATAGATAACTCCATCTCATGCTTTTCGCTGCTTATTACATGCATTTAGCCTCGATCCCCATATATGTCTATAGGAGTAGTGCAAAGAGAGATAACACATTAGAAAACAGTGATACGTGGTTAATTATTATTAAACGGGGAGAAGCAATGATAACCCCTTTCTCTAGCTAAAGCATCAGTGAAAGGGTTAATCATTGCTTCATAAATAGACCCCCAAATATGATGTTGCCGCTCTTGAAAAAGGTCTGATAGTGAAAAACTTATAATACTGTCAGAGATGTTTCGTTAAAATCATTAATGGATCTAATGAAACTCATAGCAGATTAATATGAGTAATGCAATGAAAGAGAACATGATAATAACTAACTCAAAGTAAATATATGACTAGTTCACAGAAGGTAGCTGAATATGTGTTATGATAATAGATATATTGATTCGGATGTGACTACTCTGATATACATGAAATACATTTACTGGTGTCAGCCAGCCGTAAGTCATCAGTGAAATAATAAATGTACTTGTATCAGTAAAGAGGAATCACCTCCAGATAATGTTCCCAGATTGATTGTTCCGCAGAAAACAGTCACCTTTTAATGTAGTTCTACTATGAAATACTCACTCATATACTCATTTTCCACCAAAAACCCGGGTCTGACCTGGGGTTTTCGGACATGGGACCTGATTCAGACCCGCTCGCTAGGAAGCGTTCGCACGAAGGCTGCCGATGTTTCCATTGTGCGCATGCGTATGCAATGCAGTGCGCATGCGCGAACCAATGCAAGCGATCAGGAAGCGTTCGCTCGCCGTGCATAGACAGCCCGGCTGAATGAGTGACAGGAGAAGCTGTTTGTGGGTGGTAACAGGGGCTGGTCATTAAAAATGGGGGAGTGGAGGTGCGAACGCAGGCGTACCTGAGCGTCTTAACGCCGTTTCAGAGGCGTGCATAATTAAGAGGCATCGTCATAGTACACATCACTTGGTTGTATTTTACACTGAAGTGCTCGCAGTAGGGTATGGTCAACCACAAGCACTGCGTATGCATCCGATGGTACCGATGGTTGCATACACTTCTTGGAGATGACGTGCGCAAGTGGGCGTCTTTAGACTGGCTGGTGGGCGTCTCGCAACAGCAGATTGGGCCACCGGGATGGACAGCGGGAAAGGTCTGACACTGCCAGCCGGTCAGCGCTGATTCATGCGTGCAAGGGCCGGCTGCCGCGCTTCCGGGATGCTGTCGGCTCCTGTGTCTCCTCCCTTAGCCTCTGCCACCTGCCCACCCCCTGTCTCTGTGGGATGGGTCAGACTGTACCCGGGGGCTGCTGGACGTGTGCGTGGCTGCGCGCTGCATGGTGTGGGCGCTGCAGGCAGCTATAATGTATTTAGTTTGGAGAAGGAGCTGGCTGTCAGTGGCACATAGCTGTACTACATGAAGGGAGGAACGGCGGCCGGGACCTGAGAGCTGCGGAGCGGAGATTCCTTTTCCAGGTGAGATGTTCCTTTATCTTTCAGTCTTCCTGCTTTTTCTCATCACTACTCCCATCCTGCCCCCTGCTTCTAACTACTACTCTCATCCTGCCCCCCGCTTCTAACTACTATGCTCATCCTGCCCCCTGCTTCTACCTACTACTCCCATCCTGCCCCCTACTTTCACTACTACTCCCATCCTGCCACCTGCTTTAACTACTACTTCCACTCTGCCCCCTGCTTCTAACTACTACTCCCATCTTGATCCCTGCTTCTAACTACTACTCCTATCCTGCCCCTTGCTTTCACTACTACTCCCATCCTGCCCCCTGCTTTCACTACTACTCCCATTCTGCCCCCGATTCTAACTACTACTCCCATCCTGACCCCTGCATTTAACTACTACTCCCAACCTGCTGCCTGCTTCTCTCTACTACTCCCACCCTGACCCCTATTTCCCATTACTACTCCCATCTTGCCCCCTGCTTCCCACTGTTACTCCCACCCTGCCCCCTGCTTCCCACTGTTCCTCTTATCCTGACCCCTGCTTCCTGCTATTACTACTCCCAACCTGCCCCCAGCGGCAGAGTGCATGGAGCTTGTGCTCCAAGCGCTGACTCTGATGAGGAGCGATGGGCTAACCAGTCCCACCCCATCCTCCGGAACATGCCTGTAACCCACACTAGTTATATCGTACTTCCCAGCCCAGGGGTCTACATTACCCACTCTACCACCCCCCCTCCCCCTCCTGGCTACCCAAGTGACGTACACTTACCACCCTACTTCCCAGCCCCTCAAACCAAATGGGTATAAAATCCCGGCAGTTGGGATGCCTGCTGCCAATATACCGTCAGCGGCAGCCCGATGCTCAGGATCCCATTAGTATAGTAACCCTCCCCCTTCTCCCCCTAACCCTCTGTTCCTACATCCTAAACACTAACTAACCAACCACCTCATCCTAACCCTCCCTGTTAGTGCCTAAACCTAACCCACCCCCCTTGGTGCCTAAACCTAACCCACTCCCCTTGGTGCCTAAACTCAACTCCCCGCAGTGGTGCCTAACCCTAACCCATCCCCGTGGGTACCTAACCGTAACCTTCCTTAGCCTAACCCTAACCCACCCTGTGACGCCTAAACCTAACACTCCCCCCACCCCGTGGCTAAGTCCTAACCAGCCCCGCTATACTTACGTGCGGCATCCTAGCTGTCGGGATTTCGTCAGCCGGGATGCGGCATGTAGGTCTATTAACTACATCCCCCTCAGACTTAGTACCCAGAGACATAGCATACCCGCCTTAACCCCCCCCCTCCCCATCTTCCCCAGGGACATACACTCATCATTCTGTTCCCCAAATCCTTAGACATGGTACCCAGGGACATACACTATATATTATATACATGCCTCTATGTTATGCAGAATTTTCAGACTGTCACTTTTTATGTAGTTAAAAGTAATTTATATATTTGCAATTGACATTCGTTGTAACTTCGGGTTATTTTTGCAATTCATAGCCTCCATTTATCAACAATGGTAAAGACCAGCGCTGTTTTTTGTTTAGCATCACTGTGATACAAACTAAAAATGTACTGGTAGTTACCAATACTTACTCCTCCGGCGAGATCCCGCGAAGTCCTTCTCCTCTGCAAGGTCCTTCACTGGGCTGCTGGCAGCCTAACATTGCCAGCGATGGTGCTCCTGTGGTATGCGGATGCGCGACAGTCCGCCTGCGCATGTGCATGACGCGGGGACCCAGCAGTGCCTGGAAGGCTTCGTGGAAGCCGGAAAGGCACCGCCGGGACTTGGTATTTTGATTTTCTCAAGCGATATTCTGATTGATGAGTCATATTGGAAATATTTCGGCGGTAATTTTTAGGATTATTTGTGTATGCACAGGAATATGTTAGGATTCTTATCCAATTTTCGCTCGCCTTTAAACAGTTGAGAATAAAAGATATGTTTTAGTTATACCCAAGTTTCTAAATCTCCATTCCTAAAGTGTGCCCCCCATAAGGAGTCCTTTTTCTTTTCTTTCAATATTGGTACATATTTCCTGTCGGTGGTCAGTGTGTTTGGCCTCCAAAGGAAAAAAAAACAATGTGCTTATTTTTTTTCTTTTACAATGTTTTTCGTCTACGCATGCATCTGAGTTACACTGCGCATGCTTCCCAATGGTGCTCATACAGAGTTGCAGTGCATATGCATGTATGGAAGAGTGTATTTGAAATGTGTTGGGCATTCCTAGGCGGTTACAGGGGGTTGACTAATCAGACGCAGATGTAGCACAGGGGCAAACGCAGGATTTTTAGGGTGGGGTTTCCAAATTTCCATTTTATTTATATATATATATATATATATATATAGTATATAGTATATATGTGTGTGAGACACACGCAGCACCCACACATACACAACATACTTACAAACACACACACAGCATACATACACATAGCATGCTTACACACCCCCTATTTGCCATGCTGCTGCTGGGTGGCCGTAATGATCTGTATTTTATATTACTATACTGTATTTTATATTACTATATCCCACCCTCCTCCACTCCCGGGACTTTCCCGATGCAGATGCACAGCACAACTTGGCCAAGACCACACTGACACTGGCAATGTCTGTGCAGATATAGTTTTATTTCATATAACCAGGGTGCAACAAAACAGCCATCCCCCCCCCTTCCCTAGGACTCCTATTTCTGACACACATAAATCACAAACACCCTCCCTCCCCCCCCACCCTTCCTCCCCGGGACGTACCTACGGAAGGGGATCTATAGACAACCCTCACAGCAGTAAGGAGAGCCGGGTGCGCCGCTGATATACATCGCAGCGGGCACCCGGCATATAGAAATTGTAGCAGCGGCCGGGTCCGCCCCCAGGGAATTCTCCTCTCTGTGCGGCCACCCTGGTCTCTGAAAAAAAAAAATTGGTTGGTCAGGGGGGGGTTTCCTAGTACTCAGAAACCCCCCCTGCGTGCGCTAGTGTAGCATAGTATGGGCGTGTTATAGGAGTGATTGGAAGCCATACTCAGATGCATGATCTACACCTAGCATATGGCCGATGAAAGTTTCAATGGTGCGATCGATGGTGGCATCTAAAGACGCACATAACATGATTGCAGACCCTGTACACACTGATCTTGAGAGTCTCAGTCCTTGCACATTTGGATGTACACCAGGGAACGGCTGTGTAGTGGCCAGGGCCGTAGAGAGCCCGGCCAGTCCCAGGTAAAGGAGGGGGCGTGGCCTAATTGCAGGAGGCGTGGCCACACCCCCTTGTAAAAAAATTATTTAAAAAAAAAATCACTTTTGCAGCGCCGCATAGCGGCACTGCGCACTGGGGAGGGGGCACAGTAACCCCCCAGCCCTGAACTAAGCGATGGGGGGTGCGATCAGTGTGATCACTCCTCCCACAGCCATAGGAGACTACTCTGGCTGCTGCAGCGGCGAGCAGTCTCTCACTGCAGCCCAGCACAAGCTGTGTGCTGAGCTGCTGTGAGGGAGAGGGGGGGGCAACGCCGGGCTCCTCTAGCAAGCCAGAGCCCGGGTAAACTGTACCCACTCCCCCCCCCCTCTCGGCACCCATGATAGTGGCATTAGCATAAAGTAATTGCAGCAAAAGATGCAAGGGAGGCTACAACTGCGTCCAAATTTAGAATCAGGCGCTATGAGAGATCCCGCCTCCTCGACAGATGCCACCCCCTCAGCAGATCCCACCCCGATTAGGGCTGCTTCCATAAATTTCCCGGGTTGGTTTAACATCCCAATCCGCCTCTGGGCGTCTGCATACACAAAGCGATCGCACACCAAGACATAGTGGGTGTGCTAATGCCTTGCAATCGCCTGCCTTCCCGAATTTGCATACGCATCGAGCGACCAGACGCATCTAGCAAGCGAGTCTGAATCAGGTCCCTGGTTCCAACCCAGGTCAGACTCGGGTCAGTCCCAGATCAGACCCCGTTTACACTGCACCTTTCATCCGGGTTATTCCTGGGTCAGCCCCGTTCACACTGAACCTGGGTCTGCCCTGCTAAACTTGTGAGGTCATAAAAAGTGGGAGGTGACTGCTCCCCAGCCACCAATCAGCTTATTTTAGGCTTGACCGGGGTCGGATAACCCAGGTCGCACCATTTACACTGCACCATTACCCAGGTCCAATTGCAGGTCCAACCCTGGTACCAGGGTTGAATTCCCAGGTCACTTAACCTGGGTTATTTATCAGGGACCCTTTTCGACTGATCTGCTACCCGGGAAGACCCAGCAATAACCTGGGTTAGTGCAGCAGTGTAAAAGGGGTATTAGCCTGGCCATATACAGGGCCTGATTCAGAGATGCGCACTAACTGCACGCAATGCTGATATGCACGGAGTTGGCTGATGTTGGAAGTACTGCGCATGCATCCTGATGGTTACTGCAGGGAGACAGAACGAATTTGGACGCAAGAGCATCCTGGGTGTTTCTGGGAGGTAACAGGATATGGCTAGCCAGACGCGGGCATAGTGCAAGCTAGTGAGACCGAGACGGATTAGCGCTGCTGCTAGTGGGTGTCTCAGTATGTTCAGAATCGGACGTGACAATGACAAAGATGCGGCTGTGGGAAAAGACACAGCTGTCTGCATGCACCTCTGAATCAGGCCAACAGCCTCATATTACTCTATGCATACACATATTCCAAACCACCTTTCCCTTTGTCTGCAGGACCACAAGCGCTTTACTGACATGTTATTTTTGGGGTAACATTCTGCAAAGTGCAAAATAATAAGTTAAAAGATGTGGGACAGGTATATGGGGAGCTGTTTTAAACACTGCAGGTGGCACTTACAAGTAATTTTTAACACTTTAATTAACAGTGGCTTAAAATGACCCAAAAATTAACTGACATGCATTTTTATGCACCCCTTACTCTACCACAGCATTTAATTTGATAAAAACCTGGCTCCGATCTGGGTTTTCAGACATGGTTCCAACCCAGGTCAGACACCATTTACACAGCACCATCAATCTGGGTTATTCTCAGGTCAGCCATGTTCCATTGAACCTGGGTCTGCCCTGCTAAACTTGTGAGGTCATAAATAGTGGGAGGTGACATGACCCAAGTCAGATAACCCGGGTTGCGCTGTTCACACGGCACCATTACCCAGCTCCATCCTGGGTCCGATCCTGGTAGCTACCCGGGTTGGATTGCCGGGTCACTTGACCCAGGTTATTTTTCAGGGAACCTTCTGACACTGAGCTGTGACCCGGGTTAACGATCCTGGATTTAAACCTCTATACGCTCCTGCCTATACCTTCTAAATCCTGCCTATACCTTCTAGAATTGTCGCTATTTGCGTACACAGTCACACAGTAAATAAATGCCTTCAGACCTTGAAATGTGTTTCCAGCACACAAAGGTTATTATTCAACATAAAAACAGTAGGTTACACGCTGTGATCTAAAGACAATTTAGCGCAATGAAATCATACAGACCCAAGGTATAATTATACATACGCACGCGCTCTGGGACCAGTTACCGGCATCAACAAGAAACCTCCGCCAACAGCATCAGCAAGAAGACTCCCGAATGGGGTCTGAGAGCACATATATACCCTTACAGGGATAGGTAATACAATAGGCAAGTTTGGCATCATTCCATTGGTTCTCCGTCACGTTGCTTCTGTTACAGGACATTTAACAGGTCGATTCAAATGGACACAGGTCAGCCTCCGACAGCCTTTTGTCTCCATTTTCCCTCTGCAAGCAAATCTAAGCTGCTAACATTACAAAGTACATTTTAGTGTTTTAACTCTCTACAGTCCATAAGTTGAGAACGCATGTTGCGATCTTCTCACCGATGACACCAGAAAGCTGTTGAGACAGAGTAGATCAGTACAACACCAAACACGGTTTGCTTATCATGTACATAACCTTAGATATCAAATAGTCTTTATTTCACAACATTAGTAATAAATGAATAAACCTTGAATATTACACTTTGAAGCTATGGAACCTTTTATGTGAGTGTGCAAGTTATCTATGATGGAATATATATTATATATATATATATATATATATACACACACATACATATATACACACATACATACACACACACACACACATACCATACCCTTCCAACACATGTTTATTTTAAAACTACAATGCAAGGTGTTATGAGCAGTGAGTTTCTCACTCAAACAGGGTGGAGACCACCAGCTGACTGCTGGTGCCATCCTGTCTGACAGTGAATTCAAAAGTTCTCTTCTGCCTATTTAGGATACCTGTGTCAGTTCTTTTCAAGCAGATTTCTTACCATTGTTCATTCAGGAAAATTCAATTGTGATTGTGGTCTGTACCATATTTCAATTGCCACAGCTACACCTGTCCACATGTGGGGTCTCTCCATTTACATGCAAAAACACCCACAGTATCCTGGTGTATTGTTTTTTTTAATTACTTTTCTCAGGAAGCTGTTTTACTAAACTCTGCGTGAATACTGTGTTTGTTATGGTATTTTTTTTATGCAAAGTTTTCCTTCGATACATCAGGGTATGGTTTCTGAAAGGATTATTAAAACATTGCCATATGTATTTAGCTCGTGAGTTGTAACTTAAAATGGCGCTGGGCGGCCATTCACAAAATGGCATCGTGCAAATCTCATTTTTAAGATGGAGTCTTGTCGCCATTCGCAAGATGGCGTTGTTCCAATCTAATTTTAAAACTGATTCTGTCTCAGCCAATTATCCAGCTTCGACAGTCCCCCCTTTGATAGCAACCAACATGCTATCATACACTGATCTTAAATTTAATTTTTAGGCTTACATTATGACATATTATTTAATGCTATTATGGGATGGCACAAGGTGGTTCTTAATCCATCAATAATGGGTCTCTAGGAAGGGACAACGCGGATCTTGGGAGATCATGGGAAATATGTGGGGATGCACCTATCCTATAAAAGGAAGTCTTGAGGGGGAATAGGGACTTACATTATTTAAGGTGTTTAAAAATAACAATTTGATAATACATTTTATGCATGTCTAAATATAATACATTATACGATGGTATTTCCTAGTTCAGGATTGTAATGCAGTTCTACATTTACCTCAGTATTCATATTGTCACTACTAACCACCATCATAATTTCGTTCTTCCGGTTTACCTTAAATTTAAATTTTCCACACTTCAACACAAGAGGAACACAACTGACACATAAGCCAATTACTATGATGACAACCAGTATGAGAATCAGGAGTTTACCTATGCTTGCGATCATTTCCTGGACTCACTCTCCTAGATCTGAGAACCATTTCACTGTGTTCAACCATGAAACCCATTCCTCTACTTCAGCCACTGAAGCATTATGGTTCTTTCGAAACTCCCATTTTAGCTGCAGAATTTCATCCATCTTGTGGTCTATTACCTCCTTAGTGTCGCTGGTATAGTTTGTAATATAAGTGCAACACTTCACTCCAAATTGGGTGGCCAAAGTTACGCAGTACCCTCCAGTGACAGCTGTTAAGTAATTTAACACTAGTCTGTGTTGCACCAGTTCTTTCTTGTACGCTTGCAATACCCTACCTGTGTACCTGAAGGTGTCATCATACATCTTGGTAATATTATCTATCAATTTGGCAAGATCTTGGATATATCTAAAATTTAGTGTACCCCGAGCGATCCTGGTGGGATCCAATGCTACTAAAACTTGAAAGCCAGTTGTCTCACTAATTAACTGTGTGGCTTTATGCACATCACCAGATATCATTTAATTTCTTTTGCCTCTGTGTTCATACTGCGTGTGAAGATATGGTGATGGTGTGTTTTTATGAATACCAAGCATTTCAACATGTGTGAGGGTCATAACCTCTTAACAATTACAGTACTAAGATTGGTCAGACACTCCCCTGATTGGCATAGCACTCCTCCTCTTGACTCCACTCCATCAGCACTGCCATCAGCTCCCATCTCCTCTATCGGTCCCCCGTCACAGAAACCAGATATCCCCGAATAAACCAGGATGATGGAAACTCTGGAAGAGAATATAAAATGATCACAGCAGACCAGTCCATCGCTGCAGCAAGGACCTGCAAATTTCTTTAGCTCAGGCATCTCACTACAACCTTTTAATCCTCCCGGAACAAGCACGCGATCGACAGGTTAACGTTATAAGCCTTGTCTCCACCTTGTTTCTCTACCGGTTGGTTGACCTTTTTGCAGTGAGTGGAATGGACCCAGGTATCTCTCTCAGCTACCTTCAAAGATGTGGTACTTGTCAGCAACACCTGGTACGGACTTACCCACCGATCAGTCAAACAACCGGAGCGTAAAAAATTCAGATCATAACATTCTCCAGGTTTGACATCATGACAGTTTGCATCAAACATGTTAGAAAATAACATTTTCAATTTCAGTTCTTACTTATCTTCGTGAGACACTGTACAGTAACCTCATTATCATATTTTCACATGAGGCTGCCTGTCAAACAGTATCACAAAGGGGGACAGATAAAAAAAGAAAAAGATGGTCTGGGGTGATCTTGATATTATTAATACCCACCAACTTACACAAGTTTGTTTTTAAAGACATCACCTGTGAAATGAGTATCCCTATACTCTAGGGATACCATATCTGCATACAACCTTCTGTACAATTAAACCCTGTTATTAATAGCTACTGCTCTAGGTAGTGTCTTAGCCCCTGGGTTTGGACAGTTTCCCAAGTACTTGACCTTAGCCTGGCATGGCTGCAATTTGTCCTTAGCAACCTTGTGTCCTGTGTGTGAGAGATAAACACAACAGTTTAGTATAATTTAAACATGGCATAAATGAAACAGGGCACAACAGTAAACCATCCACATATTGTTTCAGAACAGATCCATTAGCAGGTTGAAAAGATTGTAAACAGCCGTATAAGGCCTGGGAAAAGATACTGGGGCTGTCTATGAAACCTTGGGGCAATCGTGTCCATGTGTAGTACTCCCATTAACCTGACTATCTGTAGACTACAGATATGACCTGACCCCTAGCGCTGACTTTCATTCTCCAATACAGCATGTAAGGCTACTATTGGAGCTGGCGACTGTTGGGGGTTTCCTGTATTCTGTGTATATCCCTTATGAGGGTATACAGGTACTGTCTGGTTTGGGAGTCCTACATTCTTCACTTTGCAGTACTTAAGTGTCCCACTTGGTTGCAGTTAAAGCATTTTTGTGAGCGGGGTGGGTGATAAGGTTGTTGTGTGGGTTGAGCAGTGGGGAAAGGGTAAGGATAAAGATTGAGGGTAGTATGGTGGTTTAAGATATTGTGGCGGTGGATATTGTGGCAGTGGATAGTATGGGTTTTGTGGTTTTGTAGAATAAGTGGGGTAGGGCTGTGTTTGTGGTGGTGTAGGATTAGTGAGGACTTGTAACTGTTCATGTGCAGGTGTGGATGCAGGTGTGTCTGCTGGCTGTGATGTTACCGTTGTTCCTTCTAGAGCTTGAATACTGACAGCCATTAGTTTCTCGCTCTGGTTCTCTCTTTTTAGAGATGTTCCTGTCATGTTCAATTGCGGATTCTATGAGGGTGTCTATTGTGACTCCCCTCCAGCCAGGCTGTGAGGTCTGAACCCGGGTCTTTAGGTTCTCTTTAAGACCATCCAGTGACAATCATTCCCCTGTGGTGAGTGCTATCTTTAATATCTTATAACCCAGTGTACTGGGTGACAGCCTGCAGAGCCCGGTCACAATAATCTTCTGCAGATTCACTCTTTGTTTTATGGTGAAGATTTTGTTCCAGTTTACTACTGGAAAATATACACCCAATTGAGTTACAATGCGGGAAATGTTACCTTGATTAATTTCGTCTCTTAAGGGAACATCTCCATCCAATACACAATCTGATAAATTTTGTCACGTCGATATTGCGTGGTAGACAGGCCCTTAACTCGCCAATCTTTGTTGGTTGGTTCGTGAGAACTACCCAAATTTCTCAAAAATCTTTGACATTTGGCTAATTCCTTTTTGGGATCGGCGGAAATCATTCATTATGGAATTTAGCTCCGCTCTTGTCCAAGGACAACTTCCCTTGTGGGCACTACTCCGTTCGCATCCGCATTCCCATTCGGAACAGTTATTGTCCAGATGGGATGCAGACCGGCCGCACTGCTACTTTTGACCTTATTACCTGGCTGGGGGTTTAGTCTGTTACTGCAACGTATAGGGTAAACAACTTCCTCTACGGGTGCAGTGGATGTTAACACTTCCTGTACTATCACTGATGGAGATGGAGGCACCACTCGTGCTTGTCGTGGTGGAGCATATAACATGTGTACAGCATGGGAAATGGCAGACATAATAGGCTCATCATCCACATCAAACATTTTCCTTATGGTTACTTAAGACAGGGTACAAATTACTTGTTACATTTTTATGGGTTTTTTCAACAACTGTACCTGCACCCCCATCTGCATAGCGCGGCGGTGGTGTGCGTGAACCACTGGCAATACCTTCAACACTACCTTGCTGCATGTGCGCGCTATTTCGCGGCTCGCACGCATTACAAATTAGCGCTGAGGGTGTACTTTCTGGTATCGTGCTCGAGACGCTAGTTTGCGTCTCTTGCACACCTTTAAGCCACGCATCCCCCTCATGCTGCCACAATTTTAAACATTATATTTTCACTCGAGAACGCACCAAACAGATGTGAGCTCGGACATTGTTCAATATCTCCCTATCAAAGCTACCAATTCTAGGAAATGGCCTAACACTCTTCCTCGTCATATTAAACCATAAGTCACAATACCTGGTTGCATTGGCACCATACTTAGTATGCATATGTCGTGCCGACCCAAGCGGCGCTTCCAACAGCAGCAAATCATCTAACAGCTCTACCGTTTGCTTGGCCCCACATCCTGGGAGAACCATAAGTTTTTCAATAAAGATTTAAACTGGTGAATGACAGTCAAGATACTTTCACTTACCTGCGGACGATAACAGGATGCGCCCACACACCTATGGAAGAAATTTCTAGATGCTCCCACTCACCTATGGAAGAAATTTCTAGATGCACCCACTCACCTATGGAAGAAATTTCTAGATGCACCCACTCACCTATGGAAGAAATTTCTAGATGCTCCCACTCACCTATTATCTCTCAGTTTACAATCACAAGTTTCCAGTGCGGCTCAATTACAATGCAAGTAACCCAACCTAATTACTAAACACTGCAATCACACTGAGAGCCGGTCCCTACAACAAATACAATGTGTATACCTGCTGATGTGTATAGAACGGTAGCTACTACCGAGCAACTAGGCTAACTCCTGCACCTAGCCCTTAAGGATCATACAATACCCTTAACATTTAGGACCCGTGTTACACCCTAAACAAATACTCACAGTTACACACTTTTTCCCTGCGCAGAAAAATACACGTTAACCCAATTATTGGCAACAGTTGATAAAGTAATCTCAACAGCTTTGTTTAAAACATGTGGCAGCAAAACCGGAAATATGTATACGGTATTGTGCGGCTAGTCGCATACACAATAATGCGACTATTACACAACCGTATTATGACTCTTAGCTGCGTACGCAAAAATGCGTCTCAGCTGCGTACGCAAAAATGCGACACCCCCTTTTTAACCCACAAAATAAAACGGAAAAACAACCTATCAACGAAGGAAAGCAAACTTTTTCCTTCCCTGTCCCTGGATTCTTAATCAGCGCTCCTAAAGTCACAGTAACCGGTAGCGCACTCTCAGCAACAACGGTGGTAACAGATTCCGAACGCACAATGCGTTCTCCTGCTAGGCGCCTCCACCCTTTTGAGAGAGTTCGATACCGAGTGTTACAGGCCGGTTGCAAGATTAACACTGCGAACCCCCAACTAACGATCCTGGATTTAAACCTCTATACGCTCCTGCCTATATCTTCTAAATCCTGCCTATACCTTCTAGAATTGTCGCTATTTGCGTACGCAGTCATACAGTAAATAAATGCCTTCAGACCTTGAAATGTGTTTCCAATGCACAAAGGTTATTATTCAACATAAAAACAGTATGTTACACGCTGTGATCTAAACACATTTTAGAGCAAAGACCAGTTACTGGCATCGACAAGAAACCTCCGTCAACAGCATCAGCAAGAAGAGTCCCAAATGGGGTCTGAGAGCACATATATACCCTTACAGGGATAGGCAATACAATAGGCAAGTTTGGCACAATTCCATTGGTTCTCCATCACAGTGCTTCTGTTACAGGACATTTAGCAGGTCGATTCAAATGGACACAGGTCAGCCTCAGACAGCCTTTTATCTCCTTTTTCCCTCTGCATGCAAATCTAAGCTGCTAACATTACAAAGTACATTTTAGTGTTTTAACTCTCTCCAGTCCATAAGTTGAGAACGCATGTTGCCATCTTCTCACTGATGACACCGGAAAGCTGTTGAGACAAAGTAGATGAGTACAACACCAAACACGGTTTGCTTATCATGTACTAAACCTTAGATATCAAATAGCCTTTATTTCACAACATTAGTAATAAATGAATAAACCTTGAATATTACACTTTGAAGCTATGGAACCTTTATGTGAGTGTGCAGTGTGTAAGTCTATCTATGATGGATAACATACATACTAATATATATATGTACACACACACACACACACACACACACACCATACCCTTTCAACACATGTTTATTTTAAAACTACAATGCAAGGTGTTATGAGCAGTGAGTTTCACACTCAAACAGGGTGGAGACCCCCAGCTGACTGCTGGTGCCATCCTGTCTGACAGTGAATTTAAAAGTTCTCTTCTGCCTACCGGTGTCAGTTCTTTTCAAGCAGATTTCTTACCATTGTTCATTCAGGCAAATTCAATTGTGATCAGTGTCTGTGCCATATTTCAATTGCCACAGCTACACCTGTCCACATGTGGGGTCTCTCCATTTACATGCAAAAACACCCACAGTATCCTGGTGTATTGTTTTTTTTTATTACTTTTCTCAGGAAGCCGTTTTACTAAACTCTGCGTGAATACTGTGTTTGTTATGGTATTTTTTTTTTATGCAAGGTTGTTCCTTAGATACATCAGGGTATGGTTTCTGAAAGGATTATTAAAACAATGCCATAGGTACTTAGCTCGTGAGTTGTATCTTAAAATGGCGCTGGGCAGCCATTCGCAAAATGGCTTTGTGCAAATCTCATTTTAAGATGGAGTCTTGTCGCCATTCGCAAGATGGCGTCGTTCCAATCTAATTTTAAACTGATTCTGTCTCAGCCAATTATCCAGCTTTGACAGGGTAGACTCAGCAAAAAAACAGGTTTTTGCTCTGGTATAAAAGGGTATTAGAGATTTTCACTGTTATTGAAAAATGCTTATAACAGACATTTGACACTTTAAGAACCCCAAATAGTTTTCATTGGCCCACTAACAGATTTCTATCTGTTATCCATTTATAGGGCCTGTTTCAGTAAGGATCGCTATTGCGATCGCAATAGCGATTATGCACGCAGTCTCACTGCGAAGATATGCTAATGATTGCAATGCCATACGCAGCCTAACATAAGGACACCTACTTTACCTTACACACATCTGTAATACTTAGCAAGTCTGCAAAGCCATCGGTAACATCGAGTACCATCACAGCTTCACGCACACGGTCTGACCTTACTCAGAAATTGGTGACTTCATCGCACGCAGTGAAAGCCCAAACTGCATATGGCATCAGAGTGGATAATTTATGCACGCCCCTGCAATGGAGTTCAAACGCACTGGCACGCCTGCATGTTGCCGACCAGCCCGTCACCACCCTGAAAAGGTACTTCTTGTCAATCACTCTGCGATGAGTCTGCGTAGTCACTGCGATCGCAGTCCTGGTCTCAGTGGAGTGTTCGAGCACTGCAATGCATACTCATGCGCAGTACGCAACAATCGGACGTTTGCGTGCGTAATTGCAGTTGCGATCGGTAATAAATAAGGCCCATAGTTAGCATTATTTTAGGATAAAGGCTGATTTCCCCATTTTCACCTATACTTAACGCCTGTAACACCTTCAAAAATGATCACCCAAATGTTAGAAGATGACTTTTCGAATTGAATAGGATATAAAATGGGAGCGCGCGTACAGGCAAAAAGTGACTAACAGACTTCTATACTTTTGTCCTATTGTAGTTTACATTTTTTTCAGGGTACAGGCTGAGTTCCCCGTTTTCACATATACTTAACGCCTGTAACACCTGCAAGAATTATTGCCCAAATTCCGGAAGACGACTTTTCGAATTGGGCGTAAAATGGGAGCAAGCATAAGTTATCGCATGTTAACTTAACGTTTTATTGCAGCCAATGGAATTACCCCCTTAATGTTCTTAAGATCATGCCATTGGTTGATAGCTGAAATCATATTTCAAGTATACTCTTACCTGCTCCTGATGTTGTATATGTTGTAGGAAGCAGTGAAGGACACTCCTACAACCTGTAGTAGGATAAAACATAACAGATTAATACAAGTACAAAAAAGAGAAATATAAGTGAGGTTGTAGTCCCATAAATATGGAGTTGCCAATAAACAGTATGGGCCCGGTGCTGAATGAGTACTATGCCAGTTGGTGTAGCGTATCTTGCTTGAAATTGCTGTGGGCATACACAGCACTGTGGGGCACCACCCAGATTTGCATGGTTCTGCCTCTTAGCACAGGCAGAGTAGAGTAAGGGCCTGCTCCCACAATTTTAAATATATGCAGACAGGACAAAGATGCACTCGTCTGTATGAGAAAGTTGTATTGTTTATAGGAGGTCACGGACAGGTATAGACAGCAAGAAATGAGGATGACTGACCATTGCTAGAGATTTGTTGTTGAGTGGTGCACTGACAGTGACTGATGATTTCTTCATAGCTAGGGGCATATATTACACTTTTGTATGTGTGTTTAAGATTTTTTTGTTTATTTGTACATGAGACTTGGAGCTGTTTCTGCTGTATTAGAGAGATTTTAACAGTTGTATTGATGCCTAATATCAAATAATAAAATAAGTGGTTCAAATCATGAGAGCAAGTGTGGCGTACAGTAAGTGTGTGTGATGCCTGGCGCGTATGTTCCTGTTGCTGACCAGCACACATCTTAAGATAGATGCATGTTCCCCAATTTACTGATCGTAGTCAGCATCTGTCGTTCATCACCCAAACTTGTCACTGGTGCGCCATCAGATCTGTTTGTGAGCGCCATACAGTGATCCAGCCACGCACAGTGCGCGAACCAGTCCATGTGATCACACAGCGATCGCCCCTTGTATGCAGATGCCTCACTAGATTGAGTGACAGGACGAGCCGTTTGTGGTTGGTAGATGAAAACGGGGGTGTGGTGGTGCGAACACAGGCATGTCTGAGCGCCTTAACGCAGTTCCAGAGGCGTGCATAATTAAGTCGCAGCGTTATAGCAGAGCTGTAACTAGACTTTTTCGTGCCCTGTGCCAGAGAGCATTGGTGCCCACCCCCATTTCTTAAATAGGGACATAACATAGTGCACCTGAAAAAGGGCCATGGCTTCATGGGGAAGGGCAAGGGAAGAGATTGGGGTACTCCTGGGGCTGCCAGGAGATGCTGGGGATAAAAGAAGAGGAAGCTACAAGTGAGAATAATAAACAGGAAAATTGACAGGCCCAAACAGCTCCCCCTGCCCTGCGGTGCCCTGTGCCATGGCAGAGGTCGCACTACCCTAGTTACGGCCCTGCGTCATAGTACAAGTCACATGTCTGAATTAAACACCGAAGCACTCGGTGCTTGCGGTATGGTATGGTCAGACACAAGTGCTGCGTATGGGTCCGATGGTACCGATTGTTGCATACACTTCCTGGAGATGACGTGTATCACTAAGGAAAAGTGTGCATCTTACGACAGGCTGGTGGGTGTCTAAATACACACCGCGATCGCACACCAAGACATAATGGGTATGCTAATGCATTGCCGTTCGATCGCGGGAGTTGCATACTTTGGCTGCGTGCGAACGGGTCTGAATCAGGCACTTAGTACCCAGAGCGCAGAGTGTGCACTGTGGGCCTGATTCACTACGGATCGCTATTCTGCTTATACGCACGCAACTGCATTGCTAATATCAGCAGTGTTATTTAAATGTGTGCATTCGCATTGCAATCGCAGCCTGACATAAGGACGCCCACGTTCCTTTACTCACATCTGTATACTTGGCCAACATAGAGAAACAATCAGTAACATCAGACCTAGATGCACAGTTAATGAAGCCCAGACCTCACTCAGGAATTGCTTACTTTAGCGCACGCTATGAGACCTCAAGCGGCATTTGGTTTCGCAGAGGCTAATTTCTGCACGTCCATGCAATGGCGTTGAAACACACTGGTGCGCCTGCCTTTGCCTGACCATAGGCACCACCTACAAACGGCACTTCTTGTCACGGGTCTATGTATCTTCTGCGTTCACGGTCCCGAGTGCAGTGGCTAATTTGCGCACACGCACTGCGATGCATACCCATGCGCAGTACACAATTGGCCGATTGCGTGCGTATAAGCAACTGCGTTCCTTGCTGAATCAGGCCCAGTGTTCTTTTCCCCCTGCATTGTACTCAGCATGGTAGTACCTCTTAAAAATTTTTAAAATTAGTGTGTGCGCAGCCCAAGCCCCTTCCCCACTTTCCATACAATCATAAATGGGTCTGAATCAATTCCCCACATTTGCACCCCAAAATAGAGATTTTGCACTTTTTCCCACCTGCCATTCATTGGAGAAACGTTTTCGCCTGTTACAGTGCATTGAGTTTACGCTTAGGCGAAAACGTCCTGGAATTGAAATTGGAGATAAGAAGCAAACAGGCGAAAAGCAGCAATAGTCGAAACTTTTTTGCCGATTTCGGCCTTTCGTGTCTAATTGATTCCGGCCCTATGTCTGTAGACACACCTATAGATATATCTATCCAATCTGTCTGCTGGGAGGGAAAACTGATCCATTTTCGAGTGTTTGGGAGCAAATTTCTATTGATATTTGCTCCCACGCATTACCAGATTTTCCTTCCCACCAGACAGGTTGAACAGATATATCTATAGGTGTGTACGCAGCCCAAGGTTGATCCTAGTTCCCGTTCAGCTAAAGGACCCCAGAGTGACGTCAGTGAGGGAGGAAGTGCGGTTCCATGCCCTGACATCACTCTGTTACCAATAGTAGAAATTTGTACCCTGGTGGGCGCATTTCACTCGCCACGCTTTGGGCACGGTGGCTCGCTTCGCTCGCCACAGGTTACTATTCCCACTATATGGGCCTGGTTCAGCACGGATCGCAAGCCTGCGAAAATATGCTAACGAATGCAATCGTACGGCAACCGCAGCACTATACAAAGCCGCCCACTTCCCATGAAATGCATCTGCAAGTCAACAAAAACATTGGTAACATCGAGTAACATCGGAATCATTCGCACAGTTGTGGTTGACCTGACCCTACCTCACAAACTGCTAAACTACCGGTAGCCATCTAGACCTCTGGCTGCGTATGCCATCACAGGGGCTTAATTATGCACGCCCCTGTAACGGCATTCAAACGCACAGGCACGCCTGCATTCCTTCGGGCACCTCCTCTCTCCAACCCCAAACGGTGCTTCCTGTAAATATTTTTTGTGACGCTGCATATCCGCAGCGCTCGCATACACGATCGCAGTGGCTGGTTTGCATACGCGTACTGCGATGCATACGCAGAACGCTAACATCGACCGGTTGCGTGTGTCCGCAGCCTTGCGATCCAACCTAAATCAGACCCTTTATCCACATGGATAGTAACTGTTGACGACTGGAACCTGTTCAGTCCTGGAAGCCAGTGAGGGTGTCAAGGCAACCAATGAACAATCTACTTGGCTTGTGTTGCAGTTGTATAATTGATGCTATTACTGTTTCTGGCACTTCTACCTGACATCTGCTTACAGGCCAGGTTATTGCCAATGAAAACCAATTTAGGAAAAATGTAGCCAAATAAAACTTTAGTATTGCTTGCATTTAAGGTAACAAGGGAATCCAGTAGACTGAAGTATAGGTAGAATCCTAGCTGGTACTTAAAGAAGACATGTTTGTCATATGAATGATTCCACTGGTTACAAATATGTGGAGAGATCTCCTCAAACAGGGAATATGGGAAAGATGTACTAAGCCTTGGAGAGAGATAAAGTGGAGAGAAATAAAGTACTAACTAATCAGCTCCTGTCATGTTTCAAACACAGGGGTCTATGTACTAATTCTTGGATAGAGATAAAGTGTACAGAGATAAAGTACCAACCAGTCAACTCACATTACAGGCTGTGTTTGAAAAATTACAGTTAGGAGATGATTGGTTGGTACTGAGGACCTCATTCAGAGCCGCTCGCAAAATGCGAGCACTCGCTCTGAATGAGGGCGGCCGCTTCTTTGTAAAGAGCCGGCCTCCTGGCCGTTCGCTAAGCTGTGGGTGACCACCCACAGCTTTAGCGAGCGGCCAGGTTGATGGTCGCGATGGTCAGGAACGCCTCCGTTTGTCTGGCCACCCACCCACCACACCTACAAAACGGGGCGAGCTGTCGATCAACATTGACAGCCGTCCCTTTTTTAGTGAGCCCCGGAGTGAATTTCTCTCTCGCTCCGGGGCTTGTGCACGCGCTGTGCGCACGCGGCGTGTGCGCAGTACCCCACCATCGACCTGCTTGCGAGCGCATAGGCACTTGCGAGTGGGTCTGAATGAGACCCTTTATTTCCATCCACTATCTCTCTGCAAGGCTTAGTAAATAGACTCCTATGCCTGCAAAGTTACAGTTTAGGAGCTGATTGGGTGGTACTTTCTCTTTCCACTTTCTCTATCCCCAAGGCTTAGAATGCCTACGCCTAAATAAATTAGTGTGTTACTATATGTGGTTGTCCTACTGTACTGTATATAACTATAGAATGAACTTGCAGTGATCGCAAAATAGACGCATTTTTACGTGCTACAGGAAACTTGGGAGCGGCGTCCCCCAAGCCATTCATGAGGTGCCGCCCCCCCCACCCAATCGCTGTGCAGCGGCACCCCCCAGGAAATCACCACGCGGCACTGTCCCCCCAGCCAATCGGCATGCAGCGGCATCCCTCCAACCATTCACGATGCTGTCACTCCCAGCCAATCGCTGTGAAGCGGGTCCCCCGCCAGAAGTCCATGGGCGATTTGGCTGGCTGTAGCAGCGTTGTCATTGGTGCCGGGACACTCTAGCAGCCGGCACTCCTTCAGCCAGCTGAGCTTCTCTGTACGCAGGAGACGGGAGGTGGAAAGCACATAGGGCAGAAGGGAGCTGCATACGGACAACAGTGACCCAGCCAAGGATTCCCAGCAGAAGAAAAAGAGGTAAACCCTCCCTACCCTCAGCACTGCACCAAGTATTGCCTGCCCCTAACCCCCTCCTGTACTACTCTAGCTGCTATCTACCCTACCCCAGGTACAGCCTGCCTCTAACCTCTTTCTTGGCCCCCTGTACTGGCCTAGCTGCTATCTACCCTACCCTCGCCCTACCACCAGTACTGCCTGCCCCTAATCTTTCTTGGCCCCCATACTGCTCCAGCTGCTATCTACACTTGCCCCCTCCCTAACCCCAGTGCTGCCCCAGCTCCTATCCTGACCCCCACCTACCCCCCCAGCACTGCCCCCAACACCCTCCTTACCCCCAGTACTGCTCCAGCTGTTATCTAGCCATGCCCCTGCCCTACCCCCGTACTGCCCCAGATGCTATCTACACTTGCCCCCTCCCTACCCTCAGTGCTGTCCCAGCTCCTATCCTGACCCCTTCTACCCCCAGCACTGCCCCTAACAACCTTTTTACCCCCCAGTACTGCCCTTGCTGCTATCTACCCTTACTCCCTCCCCCCAGTACTTCCTACCCTTAAGCCCCAGTACTGTGCCAGCTGCGTTCTACCCTTGCCCCCCCTCCCTACCCTCAGTTCTGCCTGTCCCTAACCCCATCCTTGCCCTCCCAGTACTGCGCCAGCTGCTATCTACCCTTGCCCCCTCTCTACCCACAGCACTGCCTGCCCCCCGCCCCCTCCTTGCCCCCCAGCTTTGTTACAACTGCTCTGTCCTCAACCCTTATAACATGTGATGGGACCCAGAAACAGTGGATTAGAACCCCAAATTGCTAATGTAACCCACTTTTTTTTTGCTCAGCGCGATCACTGTCCTTGGAATGACACCAAGTGGTCCTTCTTATCAAATGAATTTTGAGATCTTTCAGCATATCGGCTGGTGCATAAACCATAGCCTGTGATAATTAGGAGCTGTAGCATAAACACTCAAATGTGTCACAAGCAACTATCAGTATCCATTAATCCAGTACTTCCCAAACTTTCTCAGTTCGAGGCACCCTTAGGGTCTCCATAATTTTTTCAAAGCCAAAATTACAGAGCAGTCCCGTTTTTTAAGTAGTTGGGTCAAATAACGTAATACGTATTTAAAAAAGAGAAAAAAGAAAACTGTTATTCTTACCCATTGGCCCCCGTCTGTCTCCCATTGCCCCCTCAATCTCTTTCCCATTTCCCCCTCTGTCTCTCTCCCATTGCCACCTCCGTCTCTCTCCCTTAGCCCCCTCCATGTCTCTCCCTTTGCCCCTCTCCCTGCCATCACCCCCTTACTTACCTTTAGTTGTGATTGTCAGCACTATTCTGCAGATCAGACACCTCCTGTCTGGTCTTCCACAACGCACTGCATTGTAGGACCCCATTCAGCAGCAGAAGCTTTACAAGGGAGGTGCGGGCCACACCCAAGGGGTGACACCAAGTGCGGACTGTGTAGTGTAGTGCACTGTAGCATTAAGTGCAGCACTCGATTCCTGACATACTGAGGGAACCGGCACTGCACACAGAGTGGTCCCCGGGGGCAGTCTGCACCTCCGGGAGCCCCGCAGTGACTAAAGTGGGGGTTCAGCCCACAAGGCCACTCCTTCTGCTCGTGGGGCCACACCGGGTATCACCGCGGGAAGAGACGCCACTGCCCACCGCCACTTTGCTCTTCTCCGCGCCGCCAACCCCTCTCCCACCAATGCAAAAAAATATTTGACACCAGCCGCCACGGCACCCTGGTGAAAGCATCGCAGCACCCCAGGGATCCGCAACGCACAGTTTGGAAACCACTAAATTAATCCCTGAATTACTTACACGGTTAATTCACATTTACGCATATCTTTGTGAGGGCTCAAAGCAAAATTAATATACAGTATTATTTTCCTAATTAGTGAAAAAGCCATGACCACGACATAACACTGCAGATGCACCAACACGGCTCATTTCACTCAACACGAAATGCTTTCAACTACCCATGTTCTTTTCTGTTTCAAACTTGTAATTACCTGAGCTGAATTGCTTTATGAGAACTGAATCAGCATAGGGTAATAATAAGTGGGAAATAATGTGGCCACAGATGTAGCTATTCCGAAAGCAAATCAGGGACTAAACCAGCTTCACTTTGAAGAAACTAGTTAGGCCATCACTACATACAGTGGAAGGTTAGTAAAGGTTAAAATCTTAGCACATATTGCTGTAACTGTAAGTGTTGTTTTTTATGATTTTACAGTTCATATTTGAATGCAAAGATTCTAAGGGGCCTATTCATCATCACTTAATTGTCACAAAAGCAGGTGAAAAAGCACATTTTCACCTGCAATTGTGACAAGTATTCGGGCCATTCATTAAGAAGGTGAAGCAGGAGATATCACAGATATCTCCTACTTACCTTCCGTTTGCGGAATGGCCGCTGTTCCCGTACTCTAGCATGGGGACAGAATTCATCAAGCTCCAAAAATATAATATTTTCGGAGCTTGACTGCAGGGGCATTCGCCATCTTCAGATGGCGAATACCCCGGCTTGAAGTTTGCAACCCGTTCTTTCCTATGGTAAGAAGGGCCGGGTTCCGAGAAGGAATACTTTCGGATCCCTGCACCCCTGTCCAGCTCCCTCCGCCAGATGTCGGGGCTCTTGTGCGCATGCATGACCTGTAGGTCGCACATGCGCACCGCTGTCACTGCTCCGACAGGAGCAGTGAAAAGATTCGAAAAGGAGCAGTGAAGCCGCTCACGGGGGCAGCTGATTTCACATCAGCTGCCACCGCGCCGGGGCAATGCTGAATTGCTCCAGTGGCGGCGGCGAGTTGGAATGTTAATTATCGGGGTCCATTCAGACCCCGATAATTATCATGAATAGGCCCCTTAGAGCTCTATAGACAACATCTCAGACCATGTGCTGTGTCCAAAGGCAAATGCCAGCTGGAAATAGACACTTGTGTTGCAATGAAAAACACATACTGTATCACTCTACACAGTATTTTCCAGGCAGCGAAGAGAAGAACAAAATTCAATCAATATACAATATATGGAGCTATATTCTAACATATATTACAATATTATGTGCAAGCAGAGTCTTACGCTTGCAGAATGCCCTAAAGCACAGGTTCTCAAACTCCTAATTAGGAGCTGTTCCTCGGTGTCCTGATCCTTCATATCCTCCATAAAGAGGAACTTATAAATAAAATATTAATAAAGAATGCACAAAAGTTCAGTTAAAAGCACAAATTACTTTACTCTTTTGGAGATTGTCATCTGTACTATATTTCCAAGTAGTTTGTAGACTGCTTACTAATGTGTGTAAGTTTTAGACTGAAGTTACTGAATAAACCTTTGTCACATTTGCATATTAATAAACACCATGAGTGCCTTTTTTCTTCAACAGCCGCACTTCTTAATTGGCATAGACAGAGGAGACAGCCATTTTGTGGACTGAAACTACAGTATATCAATCCTACAGAATTAGCGACATAACAGAAGCATTCAGCTGTGACTCCTCAATGTACTTTGACTGAAACATGCACTTACAAATAGCAAGTAATCATCATCAGATCATAGAAGAGCATGCCATTGGAATACATTAGTAGCTAAATAAGATTACCAGTCTATTCAGAGATGTCAGTGCCACACATGGTTCAGTGAGCTCATATATCGCATTGCAGCATGCGTAATATTAGGTTGCTTGTAGGTTCAGCATCAGTTCATAAATCATAACGCTAGCAGTGCCATCTAGTAATACATTTTATCTGAGTCTGTCAGCTGGCAGGCAAGGTACAACAGCAGTAGATGAGAAATAATCTTCTTGCTGTTAACTCATAATATTCAATCGTTTATTGAACAGAACATCATGAATGCATGTCTTATGGTCATGTACCTGGTAATTCAACCTTCTGGCTGTAGCCCAGTCTCTCCCCATCTCAGGTGTAGATTTACCAATGCTTCTAAAAATGAGAAGTGGAGGTGTTGCCCATAGCAACCAATCTGATGTTAATTAGCATTGCTCTATTGCATTCTAGAAAATGATAGACCAAATTTGATTGGTTATACCCCTCCAGTCGTCCCAATTTTGGCGAGACAAACACGCTTTTCGGGCACTATCCCATTGCCTGGGTTGGGAATAAGATCAGAATACCAACAGCGGCATCCAGACAGTCAGAATCCAGATTTCTGTAAGTATTATAACCCATACCCTAACCCTTCCCCAACCATAACCCTAACCCACGCCTTCCGAAGCCTAACTCTAAGGTGTAAATTTACTAAGAATTCTGTTTTTGCAAGATTAAACTAGAACAGGTTCCCACAAACACGCATGGCATTTACCAAGAAGCGAGTTTTGCAAAATCGTGTTTTTTTCGATGGTGAATGCAAATGCGTTTTAGCAGCTGCGAACAGTCTCCCACTGCAGCCCAGCACACAGCAGCGTGTGCTGGGCTGCTGTGATGTAGGAGGGGGGGGGGCGGCAGTGCCAGACCCAGGCCCCTCCAGCAAGCCCAGGCAATTTGTACCCATTCCCCACTTCCCCCTCTCAGCACCCATGACCCTCCCTCTAACCCCAACCCTAAGTCTCCCACTGACCCTAATACTTACCTCAACAATCTGTCAGGATTCTGACAGTCGGAATGTCGCTGTTGGTATTGTGACCATCAGCATCCTGACTGTCGGGATGCTAACTACATCCACATTGTCTTATCCACCGGCCGCAGTGTCCCCGGGGTAGGGAAGTTTTGGGGGGAGGGTACACTGTCATCCAAACTCTGCATAGCAGAGCAACAGCATATGTGCGAGGTGTCCATTTAGTGCCGAGACAGGCTGGGGATAGCCCTGCAGCGGTCGGAGTGATGGGCTTGCCCACAGTGTGACAAGAAACAGGCATGAGACACCCAGTCCTGCCCCCCAAAAAAATTCACATAAGGGGGTGTGACCTAGTGAACACATGGCCACACCCCCTTCGGCATGTGCAAGAAATCCCACAGCAGACTAATGTTGGGAGGTATGTATTGGTTGCTACTGGCACAACTAACACCACTTATCTGTTTTAGAAGCTTTAGTAAATCTACCCCTCAGTGTCATACAGGCCAACTACCACATACAATACTGTTCAAACGTTTTAGGGAAATTTTGAAAGCATTTTTCCACAACTATAAGTTATATAGTTTATTTTTAGCAATTAACAAAATGCAAGGTGAAAGAACAGAAGAGAAATCTAAATCAAATAAATATTTGGTGTGACCACCCTTTGCCTTCAAAACAGCAAAATTCTTCTAGGTACACTTGCACAAAGTCGGGGATTTTTAGGATTATAGTCAGGTGTATGATTAACCAACAAGTGATAATGATCATCATTTTCATATGTAGGTTGAAACAGTCATTAACTGAAACAGAAACAGCTGTGTAGGAGGCTTAAAACTTGGTGAGGAACAGCCATACTCTGCTACAAAGGTGAGGTTGTGGAAGACAGTTTCATGTCACAGGTCATACACCATGGCAAGACTGAGCATAGCAACAAGACACAAGGTAGTTATACTGCATCAGCAAGGTCTCTCCAAGGCAAAGATTTCAAAGCAGACTAGGGTTTCAAGATGTGCTGATTAAAAAGAAAAAAGGTCTGCGCTGGACAACCAAGATGTGCTGTTCAAGCTCTTTTGAAGAAGCATAAAGCAATGGGCAACGTTAATGACCGTAGACAAGTGGTCAGCCAAGAAAACGTAGTGCATCAGATGAAAGACACATCATGCTTACTTACCTTCAAAATCAGAAGATGTCCAGCAGTGCCATCAGCTCAGAACTGGCAGAAACCAGTGGGAGCTAGGTATACCCATCTACTGTTCGGAGAAATCTGAACAGAAGTGGTCTTCATGGAAGAATTGTGGCCAAAAAGCCATAACTTCGATGTGAAAACAAGGTCAAGCGACTCAACTATGCATGAAAACATAGGAACTCGGGGGCAGAAAAATGACAGCAGGTGCTTTGTACTGATGAATCAGAATTTTAAATATTTGGCTGTAACAAAAGGCAGTTTGTTCGTCGAAGGGCTGGAGAGCAGTACAATAATGAGTGTCTGCAGGCAACAGTGAAGCATGGTGGAGGTTTCTTGCAAGTTTGGAGTTGGAGTTTGGTCAGGATTAATGGTGTCCTCAATGCTGAGAAATACAGGCAGGTACTTATCCATCATGCAATACCATCAGGGAGGTGTCGGATTGGCTCCAAATTTATTCTGCAGCAGGACAACGACTCCAAACATACAGCCAATGTCATTAAGAGCTATCTTCAGCATAAAGAACAAGGAGTCCTGGAAGTGATGATATGGCCCCCACAGAGCCCTGATCTCAACATCATCGGTTCTGTCTGGAATTAAATGAATAGACATAAGGATTCAAGCAAGCTTACATCCACAGAAGATCTGTGGTTAGTACTCCAAGATGTTTGAAATAACCTCCCTGCAGAGTTTGTTCAAAAACTTTGTGCAGCTGTACATAAGAAGAATTGATGCTGTTTTGAAGGCAAAGTGTGGTATAGCGGATAAGTTCAGATGACCATGGGAGACTGAGATGATGCAAACAAGTACGCTTTTTACTCCAGGCTTGAAAAGGCAGAGCCAGAGTAATGACTTCTTACATAAGGCAAACACAGTTCAGGAAAAATGATACAGCTTACATGAGACTGCAGTTCAAATGAGAAGAGTATTTCCAGCACAGTCATGGTTCAGATTGTCCAGCATCAAGAGCGCTGCTAAAGGTACAATCTCTCCCTCACATTTCCACTGACTAACTCAACTTACCAGGTTTTTATACCTTAGCTGGTCTTAATTGAGGTAAGGGTGTGGTTCCTCCCTGGCTACAGGAGGTTAACCCTTTCCTCATAATGTGGGAGAGACAGTACTGTATATGTGAAATCCTTTGAAGGGGACTAGTATGCATAGATATCCTCTCTTACCATCTTTAGGTCTCATGTAGTGTAGGCAGCAGTTTTGCAGCCTGAAATTATTAGACCTAAACCTAAGGAGCTGATTCAGACCCGCTCGCTAGGATGCGATAGCTTGTAGCTGGCCGATAGTTGCAATCTGCGTATGCATCACAGTGTGCGTGTGCGAACCATTGCAAACGCTCGGGAAGCAACCGCTCGCATAGACAGCCCAGCAGAGTGAGTGACAGGAGAAGCTGTTTGTGGGTGGTAACAGGGGCAGGCCACTAGAATCAGGGGAGTGGAGGTGCGAATGCAGGCGTGCCTGAGTGCTTCAACACCATTTCAGAGGCGTGCATAATAAAAAGGCAGCATCATAGTACACGTCACTTGGTTGAAAATCACACTGATGTTATCGTAGTGCTTGAGGCAGGGTTTAGTCAACCTCAAGCGCTGCGATCGCATCTGATAGTGCTTGCTCGATGTACCAATGTTTTCATGCACTTCCAGGAGATGATGTGCGCAGGTGGGCATCTTATGAATGGCTGGTGGCCGTCTGCATACACTAGGTGATCGCACGCCAAGACATAGTGGTCGTGCTAATGCCTTGCTGGGTGTGCGCTGGATTTGCATACGCAGGGTGCGAGCGAAAGCACCTAGCGAGCGGGTATGAATTAGCTTTTAAGTGCGCAAAATTGTAACCTTACTGTACATATGTATTGTGAACTGCACATATCTTAACAACAGCCAAACACATTTTCCCATGTGCTGGCCAATCAGACGCAAGCTGCTCTGGCTAAGTGTGTATTGACCCATTATTAATTTTCATTGAGGCTCTGTAAGGAGAAAGTCCTCATTGTTTTCTTATGTTTTTTTTTCTTTACTCTAATTTGAAAGCATATTCTGTATGGGTTTTTAGAAAATGAATAAAGGGGTATATAAGGGATATTAGCCAGAGCCGGCCCTAGGCATAGGCATTCTAAGCAAATGCCATGGGGCGACTGGAATGCCTAGGGGCATTCCAGGGCTCTGCCGATGCCCTCCACCCCCAGTGTTCGCAAATACGCGCTATAGCGTGTATTTTACCCAATATCGGGCACTGGGGACTCACTTTTTTAAAGAACCCGTGTCCCCGAGGAAGCGCTGTGCTGTGGCCAATCCCTGACAGCTGGCTGCAGCACAGCGCGTCCCCCTGCAGAGACAGACATAACGCTGTCTGTTAGAGCAGCCAATGAGAGTCAGATAGACTCTCATTGGCTGCTGCTGTGGAAAGCCGTGCTGTGATCAAGTGTCTGATCCCAGCATCGGCACAGCGTCCGTGCCTGGTGCTGGGATAGTGTTTGTTCCCAGCGCCGGGTAAAGCCACCGCGGCGGGTACCTGGTGAAGGGACTGCCTGGTCCCTTCCACCAGTGGCGGCGGGAGAAGCTTGGCTCCGGGCGCGAGCTGAGCCGAGCTCGTTGCCTGGAAGCCAAGTAGCGGCGGCAGTGGTTTGGCCTTTTGGCTCGCGGTCCAGCAGCCAATAGGAGGCAGATGCGACGAGCCAATCACGGCTCCTTGCGTCATAGCCCAGCCCACTCGCGGCTTCTTGAATAGACGCTGCTGAGCAGGAACCTTCAGTCCGTCGGCGGAGTGGAGGAGTAAAGACCTCCTGAAGACAAGTGAAGAGCGGCGCAGCAACAGTTCCGGCGGCCGCGCAAGAGGCCAGAAGACGTCGCGATCAAGAAGGAAGAGGCAGCGCCGCTGGCCAGGATGGGGCCAGCAGCAGAAGACTGAAGCTGAGGACCGGAGAGGACTGCGGGGGTGGAAAGTAAAAGAGCTATCGAAGCTCCCCCCCGCAGCCTCTTCCACTATGCGGGTAGGCGGCCTTGGGCCACCGTTATTTACCCCTCCCTAGACCACCAGGGTTGTCATGCACTAGGCCCGTGGCATAAATTCAGGCAATAGGCCTGTAGGCATACAGGCGGGCACAAGGCCCGGGCTACATAGGGGTCATTAGGCTCAATTGAAGGAATATGCCCCCCCCCCAAATAGGTGTGTGACCTGGGCATTAGGCATAGGTCACTAAAGGGCAAATAGGTGGGTCCCCAGTAGTTGACCCACCAATTTGCCCTTTAGTGATCTGGGCCTAATGCCCAGCTCACTCCTATTTGAGGGGCAGCTACCTCCACTGCATAGGGGGTTTGAGAGGCATATGGGAGACTCCTGGGGGCACTGCAGAGGGGAACTACTACTGGGGGTACTGCAGAGGGGGGCTACCAGGGGGGCACTGCAGAGGGGGGCTACCACAGGGGTCACTGCAGAGGGGGGCTACCACTGGGGGAACTGCATAGGGGGACTACTACTGGGGGCACTGCATAGGGGGACTACTACTGGGGGCACTGCATAGGAGGACTAAAGGGCATTAATGTGCAGCATCATTTGTAAGGGGTATTACTGTATGGCATAATATGTAAAGGCTGGGCATTGCTGTGTGGCATAGGGCTCTATTTACTACAATCCGCATATTGAATGCGGATTGTAGTGTGATATTACCGAGTGAATTCGCATTGCGAATTCAGGCAATATCACAGGGATTTACTATAAATCCCTTGCAGGGACAGAGCTTGTGATAAAGCTCTGTCCCTGCGGATCCCATCCGCACTGTAGTCGCGGTATTTTCGGAAAAAATACCGCGACTAAGAGCCTGCGCATGCGCCGATCCACCGCCGCTACTACCCCCCCACCGACGCTAAGCCCCGCCCCCCGGCGCTAAGCCCCGCCCCCCGCGATCGCGGACCCCCGCGACCCCCCCTCCCTTCATTACACTTACCTGCATCCTCCTGGCCTCCGGTGGTCTTCTCCGGGTTTCCTGATCAGGTGATCTCCCATACTGCACTGGGGCCCGATCACCTGATGACCGGGCCCCAGTGCACTGTGGGAGACCAGCTGACCGGAGAGGAGCCATCACCGGAGGCCCGATCACCGGTCCCTGGATTCAGGTAAGTAAAAAAAAAATATTTAATTTTTTTTTTCTTTTTTTTACAGCAATCAGCTTGCGGTCTGATTAGACCACATAGCTGATTACTGGTACCGGCTCCCGCCTCTGCTCTCCCTGTTAGAGCAGAATGGGAGCCCGGTAACCGGGGGAGACCCTGGATAACGCCACCTCCAGGTGGCGTTATTATCACAGGGCTTCCCCCGGTATTTTTTTACAATTTATTTTTAGTAACATGCACACAGATCACATTTCCCATTACAATTATGGGAAATGCGATCTGCTTTACTAAAAATAAGTGATACTGGGGGTTGGAGTAGAATTTTACTAATTCTACTCCAATTGCCCTGTAATAACTACAGGTGAAACTAAAATAATGTGAAAAGGGTGTGAAAACACCCTTTTTCACTTTATTTTAGTAAAAATAATGTTAATAAATAGAGCCCAAAATGTGTAAAGGCTGGGCATTGCTGTGTGGCATAATGTGTAAAGACCGGGCATTAATGTGTGGCATGTGTGAAGGCTGGGCATTGCTGTGTTGTATAATGTGTAAAGGGCATTAATGTGCAGCATAATGTGTAAAGACCGGGCATTTATCCTTTGATAAATATGCCTATTACCTAAAGCGTTATTCATAGGCTAACCATACTATCGCTTTAAAATGGGACAAATGAATTAATTACACAGGTTCTGTGACTGGCTGACTTCATGCCTGGATTTCACCTGGTTTTAATGAGCCACAGAACCTGTGTAATCCATTAGTGTCCCAGTTTAAAGTGATGATATGGTAAGCCTACTTATTCACTATGGGTTTTGTGAACAGACAAGTCATATTACCTGTAAGATCGTGGAGGCATTAAAACATGCATTTAAGGGTCTTGTGGGGGAATATCTGCTGCTGTTGGGTGTATCAGATGGATATTTTAGGGGGATATGGGGAGCTCTAAAGCATAAATTATCATGGGACCCAGAAATGGTCAGACAGGACCCCATTTTTTTAAAGTGGTGGGTCCTTGGGACCCACAAATTTTGTCACTCACCGCTACGCCTTCCCCCAGAGCTGGGGGAGCACTGGGCTAAGTACCCCCAGGCCCCCCTGTGAGGGCCCCCCGCCAGAGATTGGATCTCTACAGTGATCCGATCACCAGCGCTGCGCACACGTCGCGCAGCACACCTGCCTGACAGTCACACCCACCGGCGCCGCAGAGAGGTACTAGGCAACTGAGCGATGGCTCAACTGTCCAATGGCTTGTGCAGCCTGCGGCTCAGTGACTTGCAGGCTGCAGGAAGATGGGGTGGGCGGGAGGAATGAAGCTGTTTGTCCTCTGAAGAGAGGAACGTGGCCATGCAGTCTGCCGGCTAGAAAGTCAGGCAGTTTTATATTTTTTTACTAATTAAATTTGAAGGCACTGGGACCTGTGTGTGTGTGTGTGTGTATATATATATATATATATATATATAGAATATTTTGTGGATTTAGGCGCCAGTAAAAGATATTTAAACCAAATGATCAATACCAACTTTGGTATAAAATGCAGATATGCCCATAAACTAGTAAGTGGGCGTCAGCTCCCTGTCAATATTGAGTAGTATTGGTGATATACTACCTAGTTCATTAAAAACAAATGGGAGAATTGACCATGAGCGAAAAGTCCGCTGGTAAGTGCAAAAAATGCAAATATATACTTCTTCATAGGACACAGAGATATGGTTCCCAATGCGTTTCGTCTTATGGACTTTTTCATGAATGTTTTTCCGTTGATTCATGACTCAGATAAGCTATTACTTTTTATGAAATATGCAATTTTTATTCTATTTAATTGTAATGGCTATGTTTTAATCTCTTAGCATCCCCAT